>JAUMHR010000029.1:921137-938402 GCA_032361145.1 Enteromius fasciolatus
AAGACATACTATTAAGTTTCTTATGAGTGTATGTACACTAGCAGTAGAATCAACTACGATGCAACGAGGCGTCACCCAAAATCTTGCCTAGGGCGCCAAATTGGTTAGAGCCGATGTTGTGCCGAATTTTGACTCCCTGATCTGGAAAGCATCTGCTGACTACAAACGTCTGGCAGACGTCTTACAGATGTCAGTTTTACATACATTCTAAATCATAAACATCTTAAAGACATCTTATAGACGTCTATTTGACATCTAAAAGGAGATGTCCTATAGACGTATTGCAGATGAGCAAACAACCTAAATAATATGTCTTGCAGATGTAAATGCAGACGTCAATTATATGTCTCCTAGATGTACGTGTGCTATCTGGGGTGTTTATGCAAGTGGCACACTAAAATAAAAGGTATAACAGATTCTCTGGCCTTATGTACCGTTTTTCCTCTTCCGTTTTCCATATAGCAGCAAATACACCTTTGTCAATAGGAATGATTGTAAATGATCATAAGCCCCGTACGGTCCGTCAATCTTGTTGACATCAAGTTACCACAATTACTTGCGCTCAGCCTGTTTGGCATGATTTGCCTGGAATGCTGCAAAGTCGAAAGTCATGGTTTAAAGTTGTGTCTCGATCCTTGCCTGGTTTATCTCATCTCTTCTGTCAGCATCCTGCCCTGGATTTATAGTCAGTTTTGGATTAACCCTTGTCTTACTTTCTGGACTCTGTTTGTCCCTGTCTGGACTATTGCTTATGTACTGGATTATCTTTCTTTGCCTCGCCACTTGGATCACGTTCATCTGTGATTGACGCCATATAGGATACTTTGCAGGAAACAGGTCAGTTTGTACAAAGCTCATCATTCTAAAAAAGTGAGGTGTGCTCTGATAAGCCAGCTATCCAGTGCACTGTGATTGGCAGAAAACCGCAAGCATTTTTGCAGAAATGTAATGCGCCTTACCATAATATGATGCTGGAGCTATGACACCAAAAAAATAAAACACATTACAAACAAGGCATTTGTTGCATCCAGCGGCGAGATAATTACTGATTATCATGACTTAAGTACTGTCTTTTTACGTGTTGCGTTGTATTAAATGCATTAAATACTTGTAAACAGGTCATTCTAATATGAAATAACAAAAATGGGGAAAGTTACTTTTAAAAGTAATGCATTGCAATATTGCCTTACTCTCTAAAAAAGTAACTAATTACGTCACTTTGTTACTTTTTATGGAAAGTAATGCATTACGTTACTTTTTAGATATGGCCAGAGATTGAGTGTTTGTTTTTAATATAAGAAGTTCTATTTTTAGCAAATGTAAAAGCACACCTAAAAGTGTCACGAATAAACCTCAGGCTGAAGAAAAAGTAAATTCACATCTGTAAAGTAGAATGAAAGTTCAATACTTTTCAGCAATAAACATAAAAAAGTAATGCGTTACTTTAGTTACTTGGAAAAAGTAATATTACGTGACTCGCGTTACTTGTTATGCCTTACCCCCAACACTGCAAATAATAATAGCAAGAAACGATTTATTTTTAAAAAAGAAAAGTTTTAAACACGTTTTAAAGTTTTCATTTTAAAAACAGAAATGAATAAGACATCGTTTAGTTTATTTATTTATTTGTTTCCCCCACAAATTAGATTTAAAAATCGAATGAAGGCAATGCACATGGGTCCGTGTATCTTTCGGTCATTTGATTGAGCGTTGTTTTTTTTGTTTGTTTATTTTTGTTTTGCTATAATTTAAAAGCCTATGGAAAAGCACCAGTGAAGCGGTGTGATGCTAACAGCCGCTGCTCCACTAGTGACGTGATAGTTCCACCGTTCTATTGTTACACAGCTGTCCCTTTAAAACTTCAGGAAAGGGAACGATTTATTTTGCGGAAAAGTGGTTGGACCTCTTTACAACATGAACCGCGTGCAGACATGGCGGACATACGAAAACGTCCCCGTGTGAGTTCCACTGAGAACATTCCAAAAGCTAATATTTCCGGAGATGGCGGCACTGGCACATCTGAATTATTTGTTAAGTTATTTGCTGCAGCTTTCTATGGGATCTCTTCTTTCCTTATTGTTGTCGTTAACAAGAGTGTTCTTACTAACTACAGGTAATCACGTTAATATCACCATATTAATTTATGTTTTATTTCAGCACATTCGTTCACTTTTAAGTGTTTTTATTGCCAGATGTTGACCGAGAAACGTTTGGTGACGGTCTATAACTTTTGTGTCTTTCGCAAGATTTTTTTACTTATTCACCTTTGCTTTGACTTTTTCTGATAGCTCCCAGCACGTAAACACCTGAATGAAGGTGTTACTCTATGTAATCTAATCTCCCCGTATTACTGTGGATCTTTTAACTAGTTGCATACATTATGTGAACACAATTTTTCATCATCATCATCATCACTGTTATAAATCCTAGCGGAAATGGGCGCAATATACATTCTGGTAACATGTTTATTGTTTTATGTACTGTGTTTTTTCACTCAGATTCCCGTCCTCTTTAGCAGTGGGAATTGGACAAGTAAGCAAGTTATTAACTAAAACACTTATTTTCTAGGTGTTCATATTATTTAGTCCATCCCCTAAACATACAGTATGCACGTATGGAGTTTTAGCTCTAGGATTCCTGCAGCTGATGAAGGATCTTTATCTTGTTTTCAGATGTTTGCAACGGTTGTCGTGCTGCGAGGAGCAAAATCATTAAATGTCATAGATTTCCTAGATTTTGATAGTCATGTACTTCATAAGGTAGGTTTGTGCATACTTGAAGCCGAACTAGTTTTTCATGTATGCACAGTGTAAATTTACTCTCTATATTTTCTGTGTAGGTATGGCCTCTGCCTTTAATATACGTGGGAAATCAGGTAACAGGCCTGTTTGGAACAAAACAACTAAAGTAAGTGTGCAATATGACAAAGGAAAAACAAAAAAGAAACAATACTGCACGTGCAATAATAAAACAAGTTGTATGAATCTGTATTTTTGCAGTCTGCCAATGTTTACTGTGCTCAGAAGATTCTCCATTTTATTCACAATGCTGTTTGAGGGTTACCTCCTCAAGTATGTATGCTTAGCTGACTCAGTTTGGGTTTTATGAGATGTGAGACTTACGCTTATTAATTAGTCTATTATTCATTTGTCTATTTTTATTTTGTAGAAAGACGTTTTTATGGTCCATAAAGGCAACCGTATTCACTATGATCCTGGGAGCTTTTATTGCTGCAAGGTAAGCCTGGACGGTATTATATTTCATAGTATTATATTTTATATTTCAGTTTTAATCCTTATGCCTCACAGAAAACCGTTTCTTTTACTGGTAATTGTCTGCATTGTTTTATAAGTATTTTAAGCCTTAGCCAGCTCATCACTTCATAACATTATACTAATTGTATTTATATTGTATTTAAGATGATGATGATAAAGTTGTCTTGACTCAGGTCAGGCAAATTTAACTATGGTATATTAATTTAACACGAACAATAATTATATAGTATCTATGAATGTTAATTTAGATTCAAATTCATATTCATAGTTCAAAATGTATTAATAAAATGTAAAGTTGTATTTTTTAACATTAGTTTATGTATTGTGAATTGCCATGAACATTAATATTTTTATTAACTAACATTAAAAAGATTAATAAATACTGTAAAAAAAATAAACTGTTCATTGTTAGTCAATGGATTAATGTTAACCAAAGAGCCCTTATTGTAAATTGTTACCAATACTTTGTAAAAAAATACGGTAACACTTCAGAATAGGGGTCCAAAATAATGCATTAGTTAAGCATTAATTAATGGTTAATTTGTTCATAATTAAGCATTAGTTGAGCAAAAACACACTAGTAATTAATGATTAACCTAACATTTTAATAATTAATTAGTAGTGTGTTTTTGCTTAACTAATGCTTAATTATGAACAAATTAACCATTAATTAATGGCATAGACTTTTTCTATGCCAACATTCTAATGGCAGCGGCAGTGATGCACTGACTTTAACAAGTATTGATTGGTTCTTATATTCAGAAGCTGGGACCCCTGGCATAAAGTGACCATATTATGCAATGCATTTTTCCCCATTCAAAACTATACTGTGACACGTCTTGGGTATAATTAAGAATTATATTATTTAGTCATAATTTAGTCAAGTATTTTGTGACTTTTATCTAGTTTTCTGTTTTGTTTTGTTTTTTTCTACATTTTTTCCTCCATTAATTTGCCTTCATTTAACTTTT
The DNA here is from genome assembly GCA_032361145.1 of Enteromius fasciolatus. Lineage (NCBI taxonomy): Eukaryota > Metazoa > Chordata > Actinopteri > Cypriniformes > Cyprinidae > Enteromius > Enteromius fasciolatus. The sequence continues at coordinate 925,384 of JAUMHR010000029.1, forward strand.
ACAGTACAGATTTATCTTTTGACCTCCATGGATATGTGTTCATTACACTTAACAACATTCTGACTGCTGCTAATGGGGTTTATATGAAACAAAAACTGGACTCCAAGGTAATTTATCTCATAAGCCTGATTTTTGCTTGACGCATCCACTTAAGAGCAAGTGTGTGTGTGCACCAATAGTCCTGTTATCATTTATTTCACATGCCCACAAATGTGGCAGTTTTCGGCAGCATGCTCAGTTTTGCTACAAAAAAAATCTTCAAATCCAAAAGCTTCATTAGAAAAAGTATTTATCCATAGCCTTTGTTTAATAAAACATTTAGTTGCAGGAGTTTAGTTAATAAAAAGAAAAAATTGTTTCTGTACATTATGCGTTTGTTCCCTTCTGAGGGAGCTTCAAAGTGCGTCCTCTAGAGGTGATGACAAGACAAGACAACAATATCATAAATACCCTGGCAACACAAATCTTATGCATATCTAACCGACTCTTTCATAGACCAGCTTGCAACATTAATGCAAATGAATAATGATAATCCCAACTCCGCAGGAGATTGTCAAATTTACGATTCAAACTACACTCACTACATTTTTTTTAGCTGTGCTCTTAGCTTTGCTATGCCATGGTTTTAGTCATGCTTTTTGCCATCACTTTTTATGTTCTTTGAGAGCCGTTTCAGCATGCTTCGGTCTACATGCCCATTGCTACATAGCCACGATGAGAAGAAAATCATTTTCAAATCAAGTTTTGCCTGCTGTGTGACTGCACTGCATCAAAACTTTAACCAGCATCTTCAGCCAACGGCCAACCATTGGCTTCCCAAGACTTCAACAACTTCCAGCCAATCAACAACCTTTGGGAACCCCTTTTTGCAAGGATGACAACAGAGGGAATCCCGTAACACCAAGGCCACATGAGTAACCTCCTGACTCGCGCTGAGCTGGTGCAGTGTGTCATTGACTGTCGTTAAGGTGTTCTAGAGGCAACACCCATAACCTTGGTACAGTTGGTACTTAGTACTCACCTTGGTGTTTGGCATGCACTCTCCTCAGCATGGCAGCATCTGTAACATTCTCCATAGCGATCGCTGGAGGATGCGGTTTAAAGTTCCCTCAGAAGGAAATGTCTCCGGTTATGTATATAACTCTGGTTCCCTTAGAAGGGAATGAGACGCTGCATCCTCTTTTCACGTATCAAATGCCATGCCCTTTTATACTGCGATCAGGCTGGTAACGGCGTTGTAGCCTGTTGCCAGACAAGGTGGTTATGTTTAGATGCATGCTTCAGACACCATTCACACCAAAGTAGTCCTCCGTAGTGAGCACTAGAGGAAGCAGTGTCTCGTTCCCTTCTTAGTGACTCAAGATTACATATGTAACCTGAGATGTTTTTACTTATGCTGCTTCTTCCCAGCTTCACTTGGTGAGCTTTAAACAGGACACCTGCTAAGCAGACTTGTTTGTTTTAGCACATATTAACATTTTTATTTTATTTTTTTTTCTCTCTGCTTTTCAGGAACTAGGAAAATATGGGTTGCTTTATTACAATGCTTTATTCATGATTATTCCCACTATGATTTTAGCATACTTTACTGGAGACATTCAAAAAGTAAGAATTTTAATAAAAAAGAAAATATTATGACACTAAATGTTTTGAATTCATTTAAATACAAATGTACATTTGATTAAATACATTCTCTTGTGATATTTCAGGCGTTGGAGTATGATGGTTGGACTGACATTTTCTTTCTGATTCAGTTTGTGTTATCAAGTGTCATGGGGTGAGCCTGATATTTCCAATCTTTTTTTGTCCTTAAGTGGAGTACTTTTTTAAGATTATTTAAAGGTGAATTGTGCACACTTTTGAGATGTTAAAGTTCATATTCTTTTTTTCTTTCTGTTGTACTCATGATTATAATCTCATTGGTTATTTTGGCAGGTTTATACTCATGTATTCAATTATGTTATGCACCCATTATAACTCTGCTTTGACGACAACCATTGTTGGCTGTATCAAGGTTGGTAATTAACATCAAATCGAATCAAATCAAATCAGAATTTACATTGTTTTCTTTCACCAACCTGACAGAATATCTTAGTGACATACATCGGGATGGTGTTTGGTGGAGATTACATCTTTACGTGGGTGAATTTTATCGGCCTAAACATCAGGTAAAAAAAACCCTGATAATAACAGCGATATTTATTTTAATTTGATTAAAGGTTATGTAGTTTTTTAATGACCATGAATAATAATTAAATATATTTCCCTCAGCTGTTCTATGAATATAGTTTTTATTATCTTTTTCCCCTATAGCATTGCTGGCAGTCTTGTGTACTCGCACATCACTTTCACCAAGGAACAAAAAAGTAAGTAAAATACAAAAAAGTGCATCTCAAAACCTCCAACTCCTAGATTAATTTCTGTTGATTTCCTTTCTTTTGTTGAATGAGACAACGTGCATTTTAAATGACGTTAAAATATTGTGTTTTAACAGAAAAATGATGTTTAAACTAGTTTAAAAATTGCATAATAAAGAAAGCCGACAATGCCTATGGGAGTCAAGAACCCAGTCAGCAGTGCCTTTTCACAACAGGGATCAAGAACCCAGTCTCATTCCACAACAGTGACCAGCAATTCTCCCAGCAATCTTGGTTTGTTTATGAACCAATTCCAGTGCCTTCCTAAATATTATTTTAATCTTTTCAAGATACGATTTAATTGAATGTTAATAGATGATAAATTATTTCCGTATTAAATTAATATTAATCCTTTTCTTAGTAAACTGTAAATTCCTCAGCTTAGTTCAAGATGGACTGTTCAGTTGTTGTTTTTTAAATGAGTAGATATAATTTTTTAAAATGTATTTTTCTTTTATTTTTGTGATCAATTAACATAATAGTTATAAATCGCACAAAAAATACATTACATAAAAAACACCATATTATGCTGTTGTTCCTGAAATAAACAAGTGTATGAACATGATTCAGTGTGACTGATATTTTTTCCTTAATCCCTGTTTTAAGATTCTCAGCAGAGTGACATCACACAGGCCAAGGCCCTTCCCAAAACTACTGATGAACATTTCTGTTTTAGCAATGACCCACCCTGAGTAAGCTGTAAAGGGTTTGTTTTCTGACTCCAGATCAGGTGTCATTTACTCCCGACATCTGAGTGATGTCTGAAGATGCAGTGGATTTATTGTTTTTGAAGGGAACAGCCCTCCTATCTGCCTAAATGCATCTATGTTTGCACCAATCACTTATGATTCAGCTTCACCGACAGAAGAAGTGAGTATAGTGAGTGTGGCTAAAGATTACAGGCTCATTGGACTGCTTGTTACCCCAAAGAAGAAAAGGGTGGGGTGAGCAAAGCTCATTAGCATTTAAAGGGACATGCGCTGAAACTGAAATGAGCTGTTCTTGGCAAGGTAATAATAGGGTGTTGTTTTACACTATCATTAAGAAATATTGGACTTTTCATGAAGACCCTAAAGAATCATAGCAACTGGAATAGAGGCATCTATTATCCCCTTTAAAAAAAGATTAATGCCACAGTATAATGCTAACTACTGTTGACAAACAACTGGCCGCTAACAAAATGACAATAAATAAGCCAGTGAAGATGACCGTTCAGAGTAGAGTTGCCAACCATTACATACTGTACGTTACATGTGTCAGGAATGCGCTTCAACCTCAGAAAGTAGGAAGTCATTCCGTTTGTTTTAATTTCAGGAAATCAGTTTGGTAAATCCAATTTTTTCTGGGCTTACTTTAGAGGGCACATTATATTAAGTCTACACAAACTTATTTGAAAAAACATTGAATGATTTGGTTTTCAAATCCATTCAACTGTTTATTCAATCGACTATACCAATAAAAAGCCAACACTGCGTTCTGCATGGATAACTTTGCAGTAGAAACGTCGCCATCTTGTCAAGTTCACACCTCAGGTAAATTGCTCTAAGTAAATGTTATTTTTTAGACTAAATTTATCACCAAATCCAATATCAGTGCTTGGCCGGTGCTTCATGGGGTTCATTTTAAGTTTATTATAGACAGCTGTCACGATGGAGTCACCACGAATTTCACACACTTTACAGAATATATCAGATTAGAACAATAGCAACAACATAAATCGACAGCCTCAATCTGAAGATCAGGATGGAGAGGAAGAACTGCTGTCTGTCGTCACACAGGAGGAATATCTAGTGGCTGCAGAAAACCCTGTGGTATGACCAGGGGAACCTTCTTTCTCCATCAGGGGGTGGCAAAATACTTTTTCATTAATGCAAATTTTCAGTTGCCACCTGGTCAGTAATATGCATGTTTACTTCAGTTAAAATTTGCATTATTATTCTCAGTGGCATCTATGCTAATATTAGACTGTCTCATTCTTATTTCGATGTCACCGTAGCCACCAGATCCAGTCCAGATAGTGGACCTTTGGACAACCTCGAGAGCCCTGAATGTCAGCAGAGAGGAGGACAGTTACATGAGCCCCAGAGAAAGATCCCCTTCCAAGACCTCATCACCTAGAAACTACTTTGGGCTTCCAAAAGAGGACACAACTAGAAACCACGCTGTTCCAGAACAGTTCAACCTAAATATTCAGATGTTTTCAGTGCATTCTATAGAGAACTGATTTTCTGAACCTGATAAGAGTAGCTGTGCTCAAAGGCTATAAAGTGGGGCAATTCCAACTTTGCAAGGACAGTCTGGCGCTTCTGATTCGTAGCCTGTAAGAATCTGCTACTTACTATGCAAACACGTGTTTTGAGCAGTGTAGTGTAGCACTGGCTGTTTGTTGCTTCTCCGATCATGAATGCAGACATGGCTTTGTGTTTACGCAGCTCAGCGAAATCCGATGCAGTGCATAAAAAGACCGTACTAAGGCATAATAATTGTGTCATTTATGTCCCCACTGGATGCAACAAATGCCTCCTTTGTAATATGATTTATTGTTTTTGTGTCATCGCACCATGACATGTCATCACAATTCGGTAAGGGGCATAACTTTTCTGTCACATCCTTGAGTTATTCAGCCAATCACAATGCACTGGATAGTTGGCCAATCAGAGCACACCTCGTTTCTCTAAACAATGAGCTTTGAGAAAATGTACACATTTTAGAAATGCAGGAGTAAAAATAATGTACACATAAACACATTGCATCACACCAAAATAATGTTTTGTTTTTTTTAGTAACATCATATGACCCCTTTAAGTGTCATCATTGGTCCACTAGTTCCTGATTGACAGTTCCACCTCTAGCCAATCATTTCGAGAGGGGCGTGAATGCCACCCAATGCGCCTCGTTAGCTGCCGATGCTCAGTGTTCTGTTCACTTGTACAGGCGGAAATGTTTTACTGTCGGCTGTTCTTTACATACTGGACACGTTATGTGTCTTCACTGCGCATATTGCATTGACTAGGCTAGATTTTACTACTGATCAGTGAAGGCGATATTAAATTGGAGACAGTTACAGAGGCCAGGTGGATTTGACATACACAATGATTTATTTGCATATTGTGTTTAATAACAAACACAACATGCAATAAGCTACATATTTAATTGTAATTATAAATATAAAATAATATATTAACATTTTAAATGTATAAAGTAAGAATACAGCAAACATATGAAAGTAAAACAGTCAGCAAGTGGTGACACATATCTTCAGAGTTCAGATTCAGTCAGTGGGGAATAAAGTGAATCATTCAAGATGTCATTTTATAAATAGTAACACAAAATGTGATAAATCGTACTTTCAACCCTATCAATTACATACTGTACAGGAAAGAAAAAGCTGCAAAGCTGTTTACATAAAACAATCCATGAGAAGAAAAATATTGCCTAGAGACAGTTAACAATTACAGGCAATGTACAGCAAACTAAACAGTTGTGACTAGGATGTATTACTTTTACTCATATTATAATCTCCTAACAGTAATAACCATAACCAAGACTTATGATCAGTCAGGTATGGGTGAGCCAGACACATACTGTATAACAGTGACTTTGTGAGGCCTGTGCACACTGTGGCTGCTCCCTTTCACGATGTGGCCATAGACTAATACATACAGGTGAATGTAACCATGATGGGTCACTAGGATAGCTCATTTAACGTTAATGGATCGCCAGGCAGTGACAGGCAGACCTGTATGGAAAGATGTTTCCTGGCTGACAACATAAAAACATTTAAACATTAAACAGCTTTAACATTTCCACGTGTAAGTGTATGCTGAGCATCGGCAGCTAATGAGGCAGACTGGAGTGATGCCCATGCCCCTCTTCGACTGATTGGCTAGACAAAGAGCTGTCAATCAATAACTAGTGGAAAAATGATGATGCTCAAACCCGCCCTGATTTATATGAAACTCTAACCGCAACATCTGTAAAAGTAAGCGAAGAATGTGGAGTCCGAAAATTTTGCGTTGCTATTTAAATTTTGTGCAATATGATTAAAAAAAATTTTAAGCATGCTTTTTTGTGCCATTAATTTGTTGATTTACTCTCATTTTTTTGATTTACATTTCGATCCATGACCATTGTTTGTTATTCCTAAAACTTTGCTTTCATTTATAAATCTTGTGCAATATATTTTTACTTGCGTTTTTAAATTTTTGTTTTCATTATTTTTTTTATCTGTGATTGCAATACTTTTGGCAGGAATCTAATCCCACACTGAAGCTCACGATTATGGTAAGGGGTGTTACAGTTCCATCATGTGCTTGTGCTGTTCAGCCAATCACAACGAACTGGGTCAGCTGGCCAATCAGAGCAGACCGTGCTTGACGGAAGGAGGGGGATATAATATTTGATAAATGTGTTTTTTTGTTTTTTTACATTTTTTAAATTTTGAAAGCATGTCTACATATTCTGTTACACCAAATACATAAATAATGATATTCAGAAATAGCATCATACGACCCCTTTAAATCAACCATTGTGTCAGTACTGGCTGAAAGTAATTAGAGATGCACAGTATTATCTTGTTGTTATTAGAATTGGCTGATTAGGGTTTAAAATGTAAACACTGGCAAGGCCAATTTAAAAATAAAAAAAGGTTCATGTTTCACATTTGTATGAAAACAAAACTATTTTAACAATGTTTATTAGTTCTAACAGTTCCAAAGGGACATCAGCTATCGACCATCAGCCCAAAATAATAATAAAAAAAAATCAGCATTTTGAATATAGGTAAAAATCTAATATTGTGCATTACTAAAAGTAATCTATGAGAACTCAAATATAAGAATAACTTAAAAAAAAAAACATCAAATGTAAAATATAAGATCCCTTGCAGAATGCTAAATAATGCTCCCAAAAATAGGCTTCATTTTCCTTACACTTAAATAAAAATGTTTTAACAAAACCTGGACATTTCTGCTATGAGATTTACTCAGTTAATAGAAACATACAGCCAGCAAACCAATTTTCTGGACACATTATAAAAACAAAGATTTGGAGGGGTGATTCCATTGGCTTATTTATTTTTACTACATCTGTCGGGAGCTTGTAGTATGCCTCTAACACAAACAAGCTGAGCATTGAACCATTACTATATATAAATCAAAGCACAACTTGATGTGCCTGGAGACACATGCTCACCAACATTTATACTTGTGTATTATGCATAACGTCTTAACATTTTCACCTAATGTCAAAATGTCTCAATAAAAAATATAAATATCTTCTTGGTAAAAAAATATCAGACAAATTCCATTACATATAGAATATACATTTCTCTGTAAAATGGTTTTATGAAAAAGGCGCATTAATCAGCTGTAGTTAGGATTGGAGGGTGGTATTTTTGGAGCAGCTTAGCTTTGGATTTAGAGTGGATGAGGTGAGAGGTGTCACAGCGCTGTCCCATCATCCCAGTTCCTGATTTAGGCCTGACTTTTGGTCTTGTTCAGTCTTCTTTTACCTTAGAAGGGTCTATCTCAACCTGGGCCAGTGAGTCTGTTTCTGTCCGGCACTTTTTTGTTGGCCTGTCGAGACCCTGGCAGTCCTGTTGGTGCTTCAATGAGCCATTTCTGTCTGTATTGTGGGTGTCTGTAACATTACAGCCATTGGAGTCCAGGTGATCTGTGAGTAGACTGTGTTTAGATGCTCCATTTGCCTGGAAGGGTTCGTTCTTCACCTCGTTCACGCTGCTCAACGTCTGTGTGGCATCTGCACTGGAGATGTGACTGGTGAGTCCTAAATTGGGAAACAAAGAGTCTATCTACATAGCTGTAACAAATTGTCCACATACAACATGAATCCAGCCTAATTTTTTCCTAAGTATGCAGAAATACTCACCAAAGCCAAAAAATCTAAAATAATTAAGAAAATAAATAAAAACACTTGGTACTTTACCGTTGTGACTGCTTGTTTCCTCTTTCTCTGTCTGGCTGGTGCTGCAGCAAGAGGCGGTAGGAAGGGGTGTGGCTGCTCGACTGGAAGTAGTGCTTTCTGTCTCATCTAGAAGTCTGTCCATGTAATCCCTACACATACAAAACAAAGAACACACACCTTATACTAAGAAATAGCATGACCCCAGGTAGCTGGACAAATGAATGAATCAAACTCTTGAGTGATAGAGCAGTACATTTGAATGTCTTTTCCTCTGAAACAATTATTTATTATTTTTATCAATGTAATTTTGATCTATCTTTTTCAAACACACAATAACAAAACTGGACGTTAAGGACAGTGATACAGTTATGAGCTAAACAAAACAGGACAGATGTTTTGGGGTTGCTTTGCTGCTTCTGGCACTGGATGCCTTGTGGCACAATGTAGTGGCCAGTGTCAGAAAGCTGCGTCTCCACCAGAGGTCATTGGTTTTTATGACATCATAATACTGTATGTACCTCGGTGAAAATATGTACCTCTTGAACTTTCTGTGCAACACCATTTTTCTATACCGTACTGCACGTTTCGTCACAGTTTCAAAGAGAAGAGTCAAAAATTTCAAAAGAGAGTGGCGCTAAAACACAGGTAAACCTAAATCTACCCCAACAGTCTACTCTGAGAGTTAGTAGACATGCAGTTGCAGACTTAGCTGACTTATAGTTGACATGTAGTTACACAGTTAGTTAGTAGAAAGTAGAAAGTGGACTATCAAACTGTTGAAATGAAGTATAAAGTGGACTATCAAAGTAAAGGGACCAAAGCTTGGTCCATCCTCGAATAGGTTTGCATCTCAGAACCACCAACAATCTTTGTTGAAATGAGTTTAATGATCTAGCAAACTTATTAAGATTTAAAAGATCAGAAAGTTATTTTGCAACTAATCCGTTCAGAGCTTTAAAATCAAAGAGCAACATTTTTAAATAAATTCTGAAACAAATCAGACACCGTAAAATGCCTATGAAGTGAGTGACTCTCAGAGAACAATGTGTTTTCCTCACATTCAGTATTGGTGTAGTTTTTGTCATATGTATTTATAGAATTATTACTACAGAGCATTTTGGCCAACAGTTTTTGTGATGCATATATCTAGCCTTCTAAAATGTTCATAAATTATGACCAAATTTATTTTGTTACTTGGTTAAGAGAGGCAAAATATGCTAGTACAGATACTTACGTTACTCCTGGGTGAAGGTTGTATTTCCTTTTTCCAATCCTAGTTTGTTGCGCAAAGAAATCATACCGCTCTGACTTTTTCCACATGTAATAAAAAGCCACACAATCTCCGACAGACCTTGTTCTAACCTAAAATTGGATAAAGAAATGACAATAACAGAAAAAATAAATAAGGTTTAAAATGCCACATCAAGTGATCCATGTATTTAGAAAACTGCTAGGCACATTATTGAACCCCGAAGGGTATTTTATTTTTCTAGTCTGTAACAGTTCTCATCCTGTAACTAGTTGGGTGCAGCTGCAGCTTTATTTCTCGTAGGTCAACCTTAAATGGAGCGTAGCAATAGTTCTGGCAGGTCATGTTAGTCAAGCTTGCATCAGCTGACCTTCAGTTGAGTGCACACCTTTCGAAGACCCGATTGAAGTGCAATTGCGTCACATCGACAGTCCAATGTGAAGAGCGTGGACTCCATAGTGTGTATTTGAAGTGCACAGTGTCACAGCATAAGGTGTCCCAGTTCAGGATGCACCCTACGAAATGCGCATTTCAAGGCAGATTGTGTCACCGCTATGCGACAAAGCCTGTCACGATTCCAAAGCGCACCCTACGTTACACTTTATTTCGATAGTCCATTTAGGCATTCTACTAACTATAAGTAACTTTGTAACTACATGTCAACTAATTCTTGTTAATTCACAACTACATGTCTACTGACTCATGACATGACATTGACATGTAGTTGCAAAGTTACTGAAGTGGACTATCGAAATAAAGTGCAACAAGAAAAACACGGCGATGAGAGTTCTGTAGGAGCATTCACATTTAAATGTAATTGTGTTTTTCTGTACTGCTGTCATGTAATCATACACATTTTAACCAAACTTCAGCAATTTTGTATCCTGCTGTCTCATATTTACATGTGTCAGTTAGAAAGTGTATATTAATCCTTCTCTCAAAAAGAGAAAACAGTGGTACATTAAAAATGTTCAATCTTTTTTTGTCACATTTAATTTCTATCATTTATTTATTTTTACCTTTGCAAGTTAAAAAAAAGAAATGGTAAGTTGTATACGTTATTGATGAGTACTTTATGTACATTTTGTATTTTTTGTTTTGCAAATTTACATGGAAATAAAAGAGAAGCTCACAAAACATTCTTCTATATCTTTATTTTTTGTCCTGTAAATTAATTTTTTAAACATTAAAAAAAAAAAAAGTCATATACAATTACTGAAAATATTTTTTATAACTATTTACAACATAGTTTAGGTTTACCATCAGAAAAATAACAAAGTTTAAGCCAAGTCCTGCAAACTGTCGTCAGGAGGTAAATCTTTTGGTGACAATGCGGTGGACAGTGGAACGAGGCATATCACACACTCTGTATGATGTACCACTGACCAAACGCAAGAGAAACTCCAGGGTCTGGATTGTGCATTCAGCTTTAGCTTTATGCGGTACAGGGGACTGGTCTGATTTAGGGAAAGAAGGAAAAGAGAAATTGTTTACAGATATGACATAGTAATTGGCAGAAGAAATATTGAGATGCTTTGGCAAACCGATTGTAGTAACTACAAATACCACATTGGGTCTAGTCATATCTACCACTAGTCATATTTAAAACCAGATAGTTCAGCCAAAAAAATGAAAATTCCAAACCTGTAACAACTTGAGGGTGAATAAATGATTAAAGAATTTTCATTTTTGGGCGAATTATCCTCTAATTAAAAGTAATATCTTGCATACTCGAATATATGTAAGGTATTGAGAGTAAAATTAAAGGTATGCAGTACTGTTCTGAAAAAAGAATTCGTCAGGATGGTTTTACATTAATATTACTTATGCGCTACTGTGTATGCTGCATTTTACTTCTGAAAATGTTCAAAGTTCTTACATTTAAAATTGCCTACTTCATATACTGTTGGGTAGTTTAATCTACAACAATACATCTTGCTATAAAAGACCCTATTTTTTTGTAGTGTTTAAAGTTGTAATCCAGCAATTAAGGATGCAACAAACCAGTGTAACTTACCTGGGCCTGAGGTACAGCACCGTCTCCTCCATTATGACGTTAAACATAAAAACAAAAATGAGTAATTCTGGCTCCACCTGTCCTGTCAGGATGGCAGTTCTTCTCTCGCACCGCTGCTATGCAACAGTACCGGTAATCGGCAACCCCTGGTGGTGCAACTAGGAAATCCTGCGAAGACGGAGCATCTTTTGCACTTTGTAGGGTCCTTTCCTGCACTTTGGATACTGGCCTTCAAAGTGTGTGCACTCAACTTTGGGACACAGCTACGGTCTAGCAGCAGCCTTTGAGCTGATTTATTGCATTTGGGGAAGGCCCTGGTCGAGAAACATTTATTTAATTCTCAGCTGTGAGTATGTTTATTTTTTTATTCATTCAATTCTTTATGAGAGTTATTTTGATGAACCATTTTACAAACAAAGCTGTTGTTGTTGTTTGTTGGTTGTAAGGTAGAATATTTTGTTGCGCTCAATGCATATGTCAGCATAGCTGAGTGAGTTTTTTAATCAAGATGAGAACATTTTTGTTTGGTATTTGTTTGATGTTATTTGTTTTGTTTGATGTGAATTGTGCATTGTTTTTCCTCTGTTTAACTTATAATCTGTGTGGTTACAAGTTATTTCATTTGTTAATGATAAAATGTCAATACAAGAACAGGAAGGGGCAGATATGGATTGACATTCATTGTAAGTTTTTTACAAATGAAGTGACCTATAGTGATGAATGCCATAAAATGAGCACTACCTTGTTGGCCTGGATAAAATGAAAGTCTTTTCCATAAGCCTTTAAACCTTGTTCAAAATTCCTACATTCTTCCTCTGTCCAGACAGTTAGTTCATCTGCATAAAAGAAAAGAAATACAAAAAAAGTAAGATTGAGCTGTCAATGGATTAAACTATTCAATTGCAATTTTTTTAAAGAATACACACACACATGCATGTATGTGTGTATGTGTATATATATATATATATATGCACATACACAGTGTCTTGCAAAAGTATTTAAATGCCTTCATGTTTTGTTATGTTGCAGCAAAAACAGAACTGTTACAAATGTAAATGTATAAAAATAAAAACAATGTTGCACAAGTATTCAAACCCTTGCCTCAGTACTTAATTAACGACTTGCCACTCCAAGTCATACCCATTCAATTGAATTTGCCACAGGATGACGTCACTTGACGTGTAGTAACATTTACAAGCAATATAAATGCTCCTGAGCTAAATTCCAGCTATTCCAGATGCAATGTAATTTTTTTTATGTTTAATAAATTTGCAAAGATGTTTGCAAATCTGTTTTTTGTCATCATCATGTATGGAGTGTAGAATGATGTGGGCAACTAATTTAAAGCAGTTTAACATAAGGCTACAACAAAAAAACAAAATTAAACAAAAAATGGTTTGAATAATGCACA
>JAUMHR010000029.1:997199-1018690 GCA_032361145.1 Enteromius fasciolatus
TTAGCACACCTGATTCTGATCATTTGAATGGGTGAGCGAAAACTTTTGGTAATATAGTGTATATATATATATATAGAGAGAGAGAGAGAGAGAGAGAGAATATTACTATTTATTACTATAACAAAATCTTAGTGTATATAAACACTACATCACCTTTTAGTCTGAATATATCAGAAATGTAAAATTATATACTGTTTGAAATTTTGTTTATATAATTTTTTAAAATGGTTATATTTAAAATATTAAATAAAATAACACTGAAGTACACACTAACCAAAAACATTATGCACATTTTCATGATATATCCTTCATGAAAGCACACCTCACAAAATCTACACTAACACGTTTTTCATGAAAAAAGTATTGGTAATTCACATTTCATCATTCACCCCCAAAATTTTATCTATAACCAGTTTTTTTCTGCTTTAAAGTGTTGCCAATCAGATAGGAACACCACTGAGGACAGTGGTTTAATTCATCATTTCTCTTCTTCACTCTCGCAGAGAGAAAATATGTACACTCGTGTATGTGCTCACGGAGGGGGTTACGCAGGCTCATAGCCAGCCCTTTTGTTTCTCACGGCAGCGCCAGATTCATTAGCATAAATTAGAATATTTCACCGCAAGAGAGCGACTCATAGCTATGCGTTACCTTCACATAACGACACACGTCCTCCCGCACCCCTCGACTCTATCTCCTCGCCCGCTGTAACATCTAACCCCCCTGCTGATTAAAGAGAGTGGAGGGGATCTTTAGCACAGCCACACCACGCCAACAGCATTACATTAATCTACATTAGAAACATTCATTACATGCTAAACCACTCAGGCAACATGCCTCTTCCCCAGCACACTCTGTATATCATATCATTAGCTTAAAGTATAAGGAATGAATATGAAAATACACTTCCCTGTTGAGACATTCCCTCAAGTAAAATACTAAGACGTGGCTGAGGCAACACTATAATTGTATGGTGAAATCTAACAAAGGTAGACGATTTCACTGTCATTTTATTACTTTAATACACACTATTTATGAAATGAAAATGTGTGTAAAAGTCATTTTTGGGTTGTGAATAGAGTCTACAGGATGTTCCAGGTCACACAGCTACTCAGCGCGAGTGTGTGTATGTGTGCAGGTCCTCTATCTCTCCACGTTTCCCTGAACACAGGATACGACAGCGAATAAATGTTGATCAGTGTTGATTCCGTCCAACGAGCGCGTGTCGACTGACAGTGTTCCTAAGCTGTGGCGAAAGGCGGCCATTAATCTTGGTCTGGTTTAAGTAGCATATATTAATTTGTGTCATTTTTACTAAGCCGAGACAGGAAGGGGCGCTCGCCAGTCCGTGTTTGACTGCTCACAGCAGCGGGAGAAAGAGGGGTGTGGGGGGGCTGATGGCTAGGGGGAATATAGGGGGGGTCTTTTATGTATTGCACCGATATCGCCGCCACTGCTGTCGTCAAAATCAAACAGCAGGACGCGGGACAGCGGCAATCGCCGGCCTTTGAATTAAACTAAATGAACTCCCGGGGTGTTGGTATGGCAACCGTAGCTGGAAACGGCACCGCCTTTTACACTTAAGGCACGTAAGGAAATGAATGAATTGAAATGTGTTTGTAACGATGAGGATTTGGTGGCAGAGAGAGCCCTAATGCTGTTATATGGATCACGGCCATTGACTGCACCGCTGAGGGGCTGAGTCTGACTCCACAGAGACAATAATAGCATCTGCAGAGCCTTTTACTGTAATTCGCTTTTTTACATTGAGCTACAAACTGCACCACAGACTAATATCAGACAGAAAAAAGGAGCTCCGTCGCATCTGCAAGCAAATTTCCTCTCTAAAGCAATTTTTAATCCAATAAGTGAGTAGATGTTTTCGCTGTAATGGCTCTGAATATGATATCTGTCAGACAACTATGAACAAAGCTCGCTTTGCAGAATGGCTGGCATTGATGCTGTAGATATCCAAACCGGCCACCGCTGCCATGCTTTTATGCACTTTAGGTGCATTCAAATCTTTTCAAAGGAAATATTAAATGACCATTACGATTAGTGTGCCTTATACTAAAACAAACAATGACAATGACTGTTTGTATTGTTAGTCCATTCGTGCAAAAATAAGAAACAGCTTATCCCTTATTTAGAATGTAATAATGCATTTAGTTTAGCGCAGCATGATTAATCTAAATAAAATTCAGATATAGCCTATATGCTGCATGTTTCAGTTTATAGCGTAGCAATGTGTTGGTTTTACGTGAGCAGCTCGTGTTTTCAGTGTCTTAAAGCAGCTTGAATGCAGTAAATTGTACTTCACACGAACTCCATCTCTGCATTCGCGAGTTTGGATTGCTCATGAAGTTGGGAATGCAACATACATGTACACCAATCATCTTCCCAAACTTGTGATAAGAAGAGCTTATAAACTGGTTTTGGTCAACCAGTTTATAAGCCCGCTGCGAAAATAAAAACTTGAGAGTGTAACACTTTTTTCTACATTTCTATGTATAATTTTTTTTAAAACCTCTATATCTTTTAAATGAAAAATAATAATATTTCTTGTTTCAGATTGATTTAGTACTTAATATACATATTAATGCTATATAAGCACAAAAGTGTGAAGCCTTTCATAAAGCACAGCAAATATGAGGCTTTGAAAAAAAGTGATTTAAATCGCAATTTTACCGCATAAGATGCGATTAGACTTTTCCTCAAAATCGTCCAGTGCAAAAATCAACAATAAGGCTTAAATAAGGCTCAATTTGCCACAAATTAGAGTGCTGATGATTAATTTCATGTGTTGTGATGCCTTTCATACTGGAAAGGAGGAGAAGTGGGTTTAAATAAAGGTTTTGATCCTAAAGCAATGTGAAATAATATTAACATGGTGTCGTCAGCCAAGACTTTGTACCGAACACAGGTACGAAATGCAACAGTTTTAAACACACCCAGCGTAACCTTAAGCCATGTCAATAATTATTCCATAAAATGAGGGTTTGGGTTCCTTTATTGATCATCCGCAGGAGGAAAACACCTCCCACACAAAAAGCGCTTCTTCACTATTCACACGGGCAACCTGTTATCAGAGCTAATTAGAGACTCCCACCTCCGTTATACATTTCTGTAATTAGGCTCTTAAAACATGATTAACATGTCTCAATTACGCCAGTCATCATTTGCATAATTTATAAGGAGCTCTAATTGCGAGTGAGTTTAGACTTGAAGCTGGGTAATAACAGAAACACACAGGAAACATTATGCTGCTACTGAGGCATGTCCGTTCCAACGGCCCTAAGTATGATTAGCAATCACGTTCCAAATAAAACAGGAGGAGGAGAGACTCCCCTCATGTAGCTGTAGCAAACACAATATTTCTCCACAATTCACCACGACGGTCGTTAGATATCTCGCCAGCTCTAAAATTACGTGGCACACGAAAAACAAATGAGTTGAGGAATGAAGCCCAAACTTTATTAAGCGTGATGTTGCAAGCACTACTACTGCTACAATACAGCTAAAGGAACTCTGTGAATAAATATGTGAATATTACAAGAGTAATACATCAAAATACAACCTTTACAAAATGTACTCTGTTTACTTGTGTTTTCTCATCTCATAATGGTTATATTAATACACGAAAGAAAGACATTTATTTGAAGTTGAAAGATATTTGGTCAGAATTCCGCAGCTGAATCTTTTGTTAAAGGTAAATGAATCACTACTCTGAGACAAGCGTGAGATACGTACGAGGTTCCGTCACTCATTTGAGATAAAAGTAAGGGCAAGCTTGTTAGTGTGTGCACGTGTCAGGTTTGATTATAACATTGTATTAAATTTCTCCATATTGGTTTTAGCTTCATGCACGTGCCAGAAAGCATCATTTGTTGAATGCCACCTTAAATGAACTCTTGAAATCTGCATGAAATACAGTTTGATTTGGAAAAATGTATATTTAACATATGTTTTTGAGCTTATTGGAAATATTTCATCCATCCAGCCAATCACCAATCAATAAACAGAACCCAAAAAGCCCTGTTTTTTGCCCTGGATCTGTTTCAATCACACCAAAAAAATCTCTCTCACTACTTACAGTAATAACCATAACTGACACAAAGTTTCAACTTTTAACAATGTTAATTAGAATCATGACACTCCATTTGTGTCTGTCTATTATTAAAATACATAACAAATTCATACATAAAACCCCAGCAGACCCTTGCGACTGTAGGTCTAGGCCAATACATTCATTCAAATATCATATATTTTTTATGAAAAGGCAAGGTTCATTCAAGCTGTAATATATCATGTGGTGACTGAATACGCAATATTTATTAAAAATGCATCACAACATCTGGAAAAACCTTTTAAAATTTGTCTATTCATGTTTTTTTTACTTTCTAAAAGTTTTTGGAAATTGCATGAAACCAGTTTAAACTAACCCTAACATTCTTCAAACAAGATGTTTTCTTTTGGCTATTTTTTTCTATCATCGACCCTCTACGGTTCAGCGAGTTCAAGCTAAGTTTAAGTTTTGGGTTTTTTAAAGCTCCATTCATGATCGGGCAAATGTACTGAATGTCTATGTGAAACAGGCCTGATGAAAGTCCCAAGGGTAAAAGGAGCTGAAACACGATCCCAACAAACATCCAAGTTAATGTCAACGTTTCCATACGCAACCATCTATATGTGTCAATCACCCAAATCAAACACACACACACACATACAGCGGCCTTGCATTTCCAAGAGCATGCAGTACACAAATACACAAAGGCTCTAAATAATCTGAAACACTTGCTGCGCTAAAGCAGCCTTGTTTAAAAACCCCCACCCTGCATCACATCCTGTTCCGTGAGCCGCAATACTTGTTTATACTCGCACGCCGGCCTGTGCCGTGTTAGCTCGGTCAGGCCCTGTGTAAAAATACACGGCGAGGTCAGGAGTTCAGGCCGGCTCTGTCTGCTGCTGGCACACCGTACTGCCCCGCTTGTCAGCTGCTTGCCAGAGGAGGGCTCATCACCACGCCATCCCCCTGCACGGCTGTCAACACCGCGACGCCACTAACACGCCGCCGCGCAACACGTGGTGTGCGCTGGGCAACTCACAGCCGTGTCAATCTCGGCAAGACGGCCGTAGGTTACAAAGAATTACAGGAGCCATGTCATTTTGTGCTCTCTCAACACGTCTGCAGATGAAATATATCAGCGGAGCGAAAATTGATTGTTCCTGTCGAAGAAACTGTGTCGTGGCTGTATAGGAATTACGAGTTGCGCTTAAAGCAGCAGGCTGGGGTGCCTGAGGTGACGACGCAGTTGATCCAAACATTCAAAGTTCTTGTAAATCAAGGTTATTGTGAGCACAAAAAGTTCATTTTTTCAAAACACAGAGCCACTGTTTGATTGAGGCAAGGCTCCATGACCTCCACAGTCTGTTATGAAAGCTAAGACACGACTGTTCCACAGCCATTTCAACAAAACAGACCTGCTACGGATTTAATAACCTCGCTTTTCTGGAATCCACCTGGGACTCTACGGCTGCAACAATGTAAAACCATGAACGAGGCTGACTCTTTATTAAAAAATAAATAAAAAATTAAAAAGGCTTCGACAAAAATGGTGGCTGCTCTCGTTTGGGCGCTCTGCACTCAGCACATTTGCAGTAAATGTCAAGGCAGAGGTTTGAGCCATTTTCTCAGTGGCGGCGCTGGATTTTTAGTGGTGTCTGTCTGTGCAGTGTGAAATTACACCCTCACATTAAAAAGAGACAGAAGCGAACCGAAGTACAGCTCACGGCTAATTCTGTAGGAGAGAGCACAGGGGGGTTTAATGTACAAGGACTTTTCAAATTAACCATCGGGGCTTGAGTTCATTTATTTTCAGTGTTTGCTAAACCATATTGCCCTCAGCATTTTCAATAGTATTAGAAAGTGACACCTAAAAACAATGAATCTTTTTTGTCTTTCTATTTTCAGAGTGTTTTTTTTAAGTCACAACCAGGCTACTATCAATAGAATCTACTTTAAAAGCATCAAAAATCTTTTTTCTCTCAATTCCCAGGCCAGTACTCAAAAAAACCCTACAAAAATAGTTTGCAAATGCTTGTAGCAGAATGTTTGATGATGTAAATTAAAACAAATATATTTCTATTTATATATATATATATATATATATTGCCCTCCTGATCCATTTGGCAATATCCTTCCTCCCACTTCCTTCAACAATTAGAAACTTTTTTTATAGAAAACAAACAAAAACACCAGGAATCAGCTAATATTAATATTTTTATACAACCACTGATCAAATGCAAGTATAGGATTGATTCTGAGGATTCGATGCACCTAATGAAGTCCTGAGAGAGAAAAGCAACCGCAGCACAACCGAGGAAGCTGAGATGAACCCCCTTGACAAAAACAACACCAGGGCTGCGTTCAAACACAAACAAAAGCTCAACGTGAGATGTGTGTGTGTGTGTGTCTCACATTGTGCACTGAGATAAAAAGAAATTGAAACAAACAACTAATTCACACACTCCCCGCTTTGGGAGTGACATCACAACTATAATTTCACCAAAAAAGCCCCATCTTCATAATCTCGTTTTTATAGCATGTCTAACCGGGTTCATCTCTGCAGTCAAAAGCCCTGCAGGTTCCTGGTTGCCAGGAACTGTGGGAAGAGAAGCAGGAGCAAAAAGCCAGGAAGAGGTCCAAGTCACTTTGTTCTTCATCTTGGAAACGAACTTTGAGTGAACCCCGGGTGACGCCAGGAAGTTCAAAAGAGCCAGGCATAACTCTTTCCCTCCTTGGAGAACCTTGCTAAACAAGAGGAGGAAAAAAGCGAACCTGGTGCCACGAGGCCCCTGTGATCGCTGACACAGTGGCCCTCCGAAGCCCTCTTCAGTCAGTCAGAATCTCACTGAGGAGGGGGAACCTCGCCACTGCAGAGCCTTTTAGACAGTGTGGCAGAGAGCCAAATTCAGCTTCCATGTAATGAAATCTTTGTAAATTACACTTTGGGGCTAATTAGAAGGAAGATCCGGCAGTGTTTTTTTTAGATTTTTTTTTTTTGATACATTTGTTGTTGTTTCTCATTGTAGCAATCTGCCTCGAAAAACCTTCACTCAGGGACGATCGCATAATCAAAACAGCATGTTCATTTCACTCTAATGAATAGCGCTTCTGGTGGACTTTTTAAACTGCTCTTAAAGTGCCTTACTCAAACAGCATTTTATGCACGCAAAAAACTTCAAAATGTATCCATTAAGAATTTAGAATCTGCATCTAGCCAGACAGTGCAGCGAGAAAAAAAACCCTATGTTGCAATAAGTCGAGTTTATAAAACTCAGATGGGCATTATCAAAACCATGAGGCAGAGTAACTTAAAACTAACAGTCAAAATCGCAATTTAATGAGTAAAATAACATCCTATTTTCAAACTAAAGCCACTGATATTCTCATATACTGTAGGCTATAACATGAGAAAAGGCCTCATCATTAGTGTTCAATGCAGCATAACATAACCAATGATACAATACAATACAATGTAAAACGCTGTATTAAGTAATAAACTTCAGCTCAGCTGCAAAAAATATAATAATCCTAGCACACAAAATAATAAAAGCTATCTATTTGAGGAATCTGAATGCGATATGAATCACACATTATTTGAATTTTTTGTTTTATTGTAACATCAGAACTTTGACATGGTGCAGTCTTGACTCTAACTGCAAATTCTCCTAAATATCTAATAACGCACATTCTCACAAGACACGCAATACATCACTGTATTAAAGAGCTCTGTAGCAAAATATTTCAATATTCAGCTTAATGTGATAACTGGATTTAAACAAAGGGTAGCACTTGCAACTTTTTTGCTTTTTGTTCTCTATGTACTGGAAGACAGGAAAACCCACCTGTTTTTTCTTTTATTTCACACAGGACGTTGAATAGAGCCGGCTTCATTCTGTGACAATTCAGTGCATGTTTCCTAAAAACACAAACAGAAAATAAATATCAAGCCGTCACTATGCATGACCTGTCAAAACTGTCAAAACACAGACATTAGGCTTAGAAGGAATGTCTGCTATGTCTGATGGAAATGTGTTTTTGAGTATTTTACGAAAGGTATTTGATAGAAGACAGCTGACAAATGGCCCTAAATTGTGCAGCACTTTTCGGGAGTGATGCATGTGTTAAATGAGCAAAAAAAAAAAAAAAAACGTCAGAATATTTCACGTGCATCATAGATGACAGCATAAATTGGATTGCAAAGTGAAATTACTATCAAATTCTCATATAAGGGGACTAGCAACATTCCTTTTCCAGAAAAGAGCACACTGGATTTATATTAATCCACAAATATACAGTACATATGAGCGTAAAAGTACTTTAACGTGTGGAAATTACAATGAATCCTATTTTGAGTCAAATATCTGCAAGTAGTATAAACACCTGTTTTGACAGCTAAGGCTAATAGGGTCGAGTGAATTAATTTTTGACCTGATTGTAATGACTTTTTAATTATTACTAAAGTGAATGTGTTTTATTGCAAAGAATATTTACATGGAAAGTAACAGATTTAACAACCTTCCTTCAATATACAACAAGTAGACGACAGAAAGACTTTAGCCGCTTATCCACCGTGCAGTTATGGACTTTCTTATAAATACGTACGATTAAAATGTTTAAATATGTATACTTGGTAACATTCAATTTTGCAGCTTGCAGTCCAATAAATAAATAAACTAGCACTGAATCCACCCGCAACATGTAGTAAGTCTATATGGCACTGAATCAATGCGCTTTCTCATTTGTAACCTGCGAAATCCAGAGCAATTGGAAATCGAAACGATGCATCTGGGAACAAGAAGACGACAGCTGAGATTGTGCACAGAAGCACTTGGAGGTGGCTGCAACATGTTTGTAATGCAAAATAAAAATGTAACAGTTACGCCAGGATAAAAGTTTGAAAGGAGACGCGGAAAAAAGTCGGTCCGCTTCGGGTTGCGCGTAAAAATATAAAGCTGCTGACTTGTTCAACACTGTCGACGTGTTTCAGTTGCTACTACGAAGTTAATAACACAGAGACAGCATGCATATATTTTTGGATACATACCTGGCTTGTGCCTCGTCCAGACTTTGGTCGGTTATGGTCATGATTTGTTGTAATATGTCTCCAATGTCCTGTTTTCTTCCCTCGCCGTCCGCTCCTCCCGTGCCATCCTGCATATGCTGCGCCAGGCCGGGGTGTCCGGCCATGCCCACCCCGTGAGAGGAGTGCATCAACCGGGGCTGATCATCCATCCTCGCCGCTGTTCTCTAGACTCTAGTGACTTTTTCGATTCTCGCCTAGGAGAAGGAAGATTCCTTCAAGAACTCTCTCCGTCACTCCCCCCTTTTCTTTCTGGATGTCAGGAGCGCGCTTACAACATGGAGAGAGGGAGAGAGGGGAGAAAAGGCAAAGCTCCTTCTCACAGCTGGTTTGGGTGAAATCTGATCTGGAGAGCTGCTTTAGGATCAAGCCACTCCTGCTCTTGCCACCAAAGCCAAGACAACAGAGCCCCAACTTTGTCTGAGGGCTGCTGTAATCCTGTGTAATCTGCGACTCTGCCGCGTAACTCCTTGTTTCCTTTGACAGCTTTACGACTGAAACAGCTTTAAGACGTGCTTTGAAGGCGTTAAACGTGGGGAGAGAAGTGCTTTTGTTTCGCACAGGTCTGCTGGCAACACTGACACATAACGAGAGGCTCCGCCCACCAACACTGGCACATAGCGATGGGGCGCCGCCCATCGGCCGTGATTGAACGAGAGAGCGCTGTTGGCCCCGCCTCGCTTCTTCCACGACACGTCAATCATATTCCCGAGGAAGGTGGGTCGCCGTAATAAGCTTTAAGATGTGGCGTTAGCGCCGGGACTGGACAGGGTGGTAACACGGTGATGGATAGGGGTTGAACATGAAAATAAATAATGGTGCTTGGCGTAAAGCCTCTGTGTCCGCCCTTTCCCACCGTCAACCAGCACTGGAGCTCCATGTCATCTCATTCTGTAAATGAATGTGATTAGAAATTATCATCAGTTTTAATGATTCCACTGGTGCAAATATATGACCAAGGTTTATTTATTCATGTATTTAGTTCGAAGGGTTTGAACTGAGCTGTTAATGTATTTAAGGGCATAGCTGTCAAAAAATAAAAGTCAAATGTGAACATTGATGTGTGAACAAGAGCTGTTTATTTCAAGTTTACCCATCTGAAAGATTATGTCTGTACCAAAACCCCATAAAACATGTCATAACACAGATAGGGCTGCCATATTAGATACATGTAAAATTTACAGTGTCTATTAAAGTAGCATGCAGATTGCTCTGTCACAGAAATCATGATCATATTACATGTAAACATGTAATAAATACGAGGACTATATATATAGATATATATATTCCTCTTCCACCATGACCACTCAATGTGTCTCGGAAAAATGATCAGACAGGCAGTTTGCTCAGCCATGTGGTCTATTTAACGGTATTAAATTCTCTGGCTATTGACATGGAGCTCAGAATGTGGCAGAAATGTCACGCTCTGGCTGCAGGTGCTGGGAAAAGGACCAATAAAGAGAGTGTTAAAGAGGCCGTTTCTGATGCCTGAGTACCCATCACTGGAGCAAATATTCCAGAAGCACCACTCCAACTATTCATGTGATGTCTCAGCCCTGTGCTCAACATATGAGGTGTGTCACCTTCCATTATGTTCCTTATGAGAAACGACACCACTTTAACCTGTCCTACTTAGGAGGTGATTGCTGACATATACTGGTCGTATAGGTAATATCGCAACTTTTTATTGCATACAATATCATCAATTTCAGAGCAAAAAAGATATGTGAAGGATAATGTAGAAATCACTCAATGCATTATGACTACTGTATATTCAGAGCTCATGTATTATACTCATGTATTACTGATATGATAAATGGTTTATTAAACAAAAACTTTTACCACCCAAAGACAGAAAACAAGTGCAAAATATAAATAGATAAAAGAAAGTAAACAAACTTACAATCTTAGTAGTTAGTTGGTAAGTTTAGGAATGGGTAGGATTAAGAAATCTAAAATATGGTCATGCTTGACATTAATATGTGCTTTATAAATTAAGTACAAATATATAGATAGTAACATGCATGCTAATAAACAACTAATAGATTTACAAATCACAATTATACCAATTCATACATGAAAGTTAAGAAAGGGAAAAAAAAAACAGAAAGACGTGAACATGAAAAAACATGGGGGAAACATGAAGGTACATCTCTAAACTGTGGAGTGTAAGATTGTACAAAGACGAATAAATAAGATTGTATTAACTCATTAATTAGCCAATATTTCACCAAAAGTAAAATGTGTTCTACTGGACAATAAAGAGTTTATTAAGAAAACAAAAATGGAAACAAAGATAGATTAAAAAAAAAAAAAAAACCTAAATGTAATTATTAATATTGTAGCCTAGTTCTGTACCAAT
The DNA here is from genome assembly GCA_032361145.1 of Enteromius fasciolatus. Taxonomy (NCBI): domain Eukaryota; kingdom Metazoa; phylum Chordata; class Actinopteri; order Cypriniformes; family Cyprinidae; genus Enteromius; species Enteromius fasciolatus. The sequence continues at coordinate 1,008,708 of JAUMHR010000029.1, forward strand.
TTACCATTAGGAACAACCAACCTTAATATCCTTAAATACTTTACAATGTGGTGATTTTGTATGTATTTAAAAAAAAAAAAAACTATAAATTCACATTGTATAAATGCATATATATATAAAATGTAAGAATATTTAACAAATCAAGAAAGTCCACTCCTCAACATAACCATCTTGTGGGGTGTATAAGCTGTTCACATGAATATTTAGACTGTATAAAAACTGTACAAACTAGCTACCAGTTCACCAAAGCATAAAATATAAACGGGCAAATGATAAACATACCAGCAAAGACAGAAAAATTAAAAATGCTAAATGTAATATTTAATTTACTTTAGTTTTATTCTTATTTCTAATGGTAATAAGGATACAACTATATGGTAATTCACAAGTAGCATCCTACCCAGTCTTGCTAAGTCTGTGGTTGTACCTGCAGAATTGGACTATTTTTTTATTTTCCATCAATGCAGTTGTTCAGAGCCAGAGCCTAGTTTCAAATCTGTTCCTGCCCAATATTATAAGAAAACATTGCTATTATTTGAGGTGGTTTTTTAGTGTGCAAATGTAAGATTTTCAGAAAAAAAACATGAAGGTTAATTTAAACGTAGCTGTCAGTGGTGCATAAGCAGATCACATGAATATGGTACAAATTCCTACAAGTTAGTCACAAATTGGCCAAAACGTAAAATAGTTACAAATTGGCATGATGCGATCATAACATCAAATTCATGTTCCTCTGTGAAAGATGGCAAAATGTGATCTCTACTCTTGGTAAAAGACATTTTTTACACCACAGTAGAAGTTAAATCGATCCATCAGATTTCTCATTAGCTGAAGAAGAAGAGGAACTAGTTAATGATAAAAGGAATTGGCCCTGCTGCTGTGATAGTATCTGAAGACTGCTGGGCTGGAACAGATGTATAGGCTAAGCGACCTTCCTCTCTGGAACCAGACCTCAGTGATTGTCTGACCTCTTTACAGCTATAGCCTACAGCCAGAAAAGACTCTAAAGCATCGTGTATTATAGCCACACAGCTCAATGTCAAAACATCTTCTGAACCAAACGGGAAAGAATACAGTATTTTTGCACTAAGCGTCGACTCAAAAGTTGGCTGCTTGTTTACTTGTCCAAAAATGAAACTGCTGCATAAACAGTATGAGCATCTTATTAATGAAGAAAAATGCGACATCAGGCTTGAATATTAGCCTTTTTGATATAGTTTGCCATATCTGAACATTTTCCGGTCATTCTAGCAGTGTCAGAAATTGCCCGCACATTAAAAAACTGATGCCCAGTCTGAATTTACAATGAGCTTCACGCAGCAAATAACACACTTACAGATATTTGACATTCTCTTGTAGACGCTTGAACTCTTGTGGTTTGAATTTAGAGTAGTTCGGTTTTCCCTACCAATCAGCAGTTCTGTATTCCCAGCGGTGAGAGGAGCACATTGTGCTGCTGCTGAACACTTTTCTAGCTCACTCGTTTCATTCATATTTATGCCAGCTCATCTAAATTGTCCTCTCTAATAACGTGTGATCTGCATACTCTCACTTATATCAAGCATATTCGTCTTTTTCAAAGCTTTGGAAACATTTAAATAGTTTTAAATGGTTGTGTGGTATGAGGCTGGGTCAATGAAAAATAAGCGCATCCACCATTAAAAAATAAATAATACGAAAATTGAAAAAAATCTACAGTGTAAAACACTTAGAAATGTACTTTTTAGATTAATGTGGACTTGGGGTTTTGAAAGACTTACAGAATTTTAAAGGGTTAATGACACGAGACGCCAAAATTATACTGATCATCTGACATATAAGAGGTCATTGTACTATAAAAACAGCCTTTTTAAGTTTCAGAACCCCAAATATTCCTGTTAGTCTAAAAACAACTTACTGTATATTGAAAGCGGTCTTCCAATACGAGTTTGTGGAATGTACAACTTTATTGTAAAGCACCACCTCTACAGAAGAAGATCGACATCACTGCCTGTTTAGCCCCGTCCACCGATTCACACATGTGTAAATAATGAGAAGCAAACGCAGGTCTAAAGAAACCAAATGATAAAGATGGCCCTGAAGACAACAGGATGCTGCCCAGTGCCAGTCTTTGCATTGCCTTTCTTCTTATCCCAATGTTAGAGAAGATTAACTTTCTGAACTTCATTTTTAATGAAGCTCCAGACTGCATCAGTAAGAATTTGGTCCTTTCTTCACTTCACTTTACTGCAAATTTGTTTACAAACAAGGCAAAATTAGAGGCAGGATTTTCAGAAAGATTGAAACAGAAAGATGATGCTAATACAACAGTAATATCGCACTACACAAGCAAGAGTAACTGTTTTTATTACGTTGTCACTATTGCTTTATCTGTTAAACAGATTATTTGATATGAGTATTTATGCTTTTTTAATCTAAAACACTGCAGCGTCCATCTGTGAGCGATGTACAGGCGATGTGTAGGCTGTTAAACATACACAGCTATTAGCCAGAAAAATAGTTTTAAAAGATTAAAAATAGATGATTATTCTTACTGACAAAACTAATCAGAGTTATATTAAAAATGTTCCTGCCACTTCTAAGCTCTATCATTGTAGTGTTTTCCTTTAACAGTCCAAAACACATTAAATAAAGTGCATGCACAGGTAATAAAATGTACCTCACACGGCTCCGGGGGTAACAAACACTATTCTATAACTTGCGCTATTTGTCACACACAGTTCAGTCAGTTTACGTAAGACAAAACAAAATGCCGGTCCCAATTTAGCACAATAAAAGAATTTCAATATAAACTAAAAGGATACTGGTTTTTCTTTGCTCCTACCTTTCCCAGAGGTGTGCGATGCATATGTCTTAAGTTATCCGTCTGTACGTTTTCCGCAACCACAGTCAGTGGAAGTGAGAAAAATACACTTTATTTGTTTTGAACTGTTAAAAGGGAAATACCAGCCACTACGATGACAGAACTTAGAAGTGCCAGGACAATTTTTGGTCCCACTTTATATTAAGTGTCCCTATTACCTGTGTTCTTGCATGTGTAACTAGATGTGTATGTAGTATGTAACCACAGTGTAAGTACACATTGCTACATAGTGTCTACAGCTGTAATATTTCTGTAACAACACACATGTAACAACCCTCAGAATGGTGAGTGTAAGTACAAATGTGTAACAGGACATTGGTAACAACACTTTTTACACTTCACTAAGTATGTAATGTACACAGTCATGCTGTGTAACATCAGAGTAATTACATGCCAAATCCATAACAATTGTCTATTTAATATAAAGTGTAACACTTTATTTACCAAAAAGTGATGTTAGTCCTGTTACACATTTGTACCTACACACACCATCCTGAGGGTTGTTACATGTGTGAAGTTACAGATATAGTACAGCTGTAGATACTATGTAGCAATGTGCACTTACACTGTGGTTAAATACTACATACACATCTACACAGGTATTAGAGACACTTAATATAAAATGGGACCCAATTTTTAATATAACTCAGATTGATATCATCTGAAAGAAGTAAGTCATATACACCAATGGCTTGAGGGTGAGTAAAACACGTTCTAATTTTCATTTTTGGCTGAACTAACCCTTCAATTAGAAATTAGTAATACATTTTCCTATACACCTTGGGTACATATCTGATTATTTTTAATTACTTTTTTCAAGAAAAAACGTTTTATTTTTAATAAATATCATGAATAAAATGTGGAGTTGCACCACATGACATCTTTAATTATCTATCTACTCACCTCAAATGTCAAATTATAGTTAAAAAAAAATATATATTTTTTTTTTTTTACCTTACTAAAATAATGAAAAATAAATGACACACTGACCCAAAAGCTCCAGAGAATTAAACATTAGTCATTTTGTTTGCCTTTTCCTTTCACCACTGGCAATCTTTGGTGCCAGAGGACAAACAAAATGTTAAAACAGAAAAATTGAAGGTTATGATCTCATTTTACAAAATAAAAAAGTGTTTTTTATTGTTTGCAGCACTGTGAAGGATTTCTAGAAGCTTTATGTTTCATGTTAAAACCATCCTGGGATTCAATCTGCATTAATCATTTATTATTCTTAAGTAAGACATTAGATTCCCGTCACCTCTGTCATGCCACAGTGTAACAGAGGCTGAGTAAAGCACTTCATGACACGTCTATTGATCACTGTTGCACAGTGAGTGCGGACCAGGTTGGGAAGACATTGCAGTGCTGCAAGCTTCAAGTGCATCTCTCAGGGGGAGGCTGTGATGAAATATTCAGTTGTTTGGGGTGTCGTATCCCCCAAGCATGTATAAAAGGTGAAATAGAGAGAACTGGACACAGCTTGAGTCTGCATCAAGTGCACAGCTGAAAACCTCTCCATCTCGCAGACTTAAAACGGGGCTAGAGGAATTAAACTTTCATTGAGCTTTAAATGGGTTACAGGTCAGCGGTTGATTCAGCATTTTGCGCTTTTCTAAAGCTTTGGGGATAAGAAGAAATCTACCTGTTCACTTAACATCACATCTCTGAGGAACAAGTGTGTTTTTTCTGTCATTACCTTTAGCAGTCATGTTATAAATACAGAAAACAACCAAATCAAATCCAGGAACAATGTCACCCTGCTATTTCATATGCAAAAGACTGTTTTCCATAGTAAAATGCTGAAACGTTGGTTACTGGTAAGTTTAACTCATCTGAATGTCCCTTTTTGAGTGTTTCTCCTGAGCATCCCTCCACAAACTTGTCAGTTTCCTAGGCCATTGTGAGGACACACACCACGCAGCGGCTCCTGACCACAGGAAAAAGGGAGCGGGACCTGTCATAAAGCATTCTCATTTACGGCTGCAGGGTGGATGCCTGGAGGAACACAGAGAGAGAGAGAGAGAGAGAACACTACTGTAAATGTCAAGAGATGCTACTGGAAGGCCACTCAGCACCTCCCAGCCTCCCATGCGAAAAGGCCACTTAGAGCAGTGGGCAGATAGCAGGCTGAGTTTATGTGCTGACCCAGCGCTCCAAATCAAACTTACAAATAGCAGGGGCTGGGCGGGCTGGGCCGGAGGAGGTTGGGGAATGAGAAAGACATTGAAGGAGAGAGAAATTGAAAAAAAAAGAGAAATAAACAGGACTAACAGCGACCTACATGTTTAGCCAAGCTAGAATGCATGCGACTGCCTGACTGGATGTAACGTATCTTTATTATAAAGTTGAGAATCCCCTTTTTTTACTAAAATGTTAAACATTATTTCCAACAGAGCCTCACAATCAATTTACAGATATAGCAGCCCGATCTCATGGCAATTTGTACATATTTTATGAGGTGATTATATTTCATAAGAATTTGTACGACCTAGTGAACTCCAGTGACTGGCAGGTTTAGGGGCGGGGTTAAGTATAGCCTAGGTAATTTGTTCCAAATCGTACGAATTAGTCACCTTGTAAAATATGGTTATAACTTATTATAATATATACATTGTTTGTTTGTTTCAATATTAATTGAATTTATCATTTAAACTCTTCATTTAAACATGCCATTTTAGAATTTTAACATAAGCAGAGGGTAACGGTTTCCTCACAACCAATTTGTATGTTCCGCTCGGAGCAAAAGGTGACAATCATATGTGACTGTCATTTACTTTTTTCACACTGATTGCTTCCTAGTGGCAATCAGAAAAAAAACATACAAATTGGTAAGGAACTAGCTAAAAAAAAAATTAAAAAGAAGCAAAAAATACTGGTAATTTGAAAAAAGTTCATGGTTGGGATTGCAATACATCAGTTCTCATGGTCACTTAGGGTCTTATCTCAAAATGGCTTTAAATATATTTAAAATACCCAAAGCTCACATCAGATTTAAATTCAATGCATATGCATGTGGTCAGAAGTCTACACACCTTCTGTGATTTTTTATTAATTAGAGTTTTTGGGACAGTTTTTGTAGTGCATCAACAAATCAGTCTGATTCATCTTACGCAACCAGTCCGATTCACATCTTAAAGCTTGTGTAAACACATATTTTTTAATAATTGTTTCATTATGTATAGATTTTTTAAATAATGTAGTTTAATGTTTTACAGAACTTTCAAGAAACTCAATAGGAGTTTAAACAATGTTCAATGTTCAATTCTTCACGAGTCTATCTTTAAATATGTCTAGTTAACAAGATTTTTTTAGACCGTGATAGTCAAGACTTCTTTTTCTGTGTTAGGAATGGAAAATGCAGGATTTTCAGTGCTGTTCATAGCATTTTTCAGGCTTATTTGCATTAATGAAATGGCTGTTCCTTGTCACAGTATGTTGTCTTTTATTCCCCCTCCTTTTCTTTATGCCGTCTCTAAAATCCCTGTGCGACTCCTCACGGGAGTGCTGTGGGAAAATCCGACTGTCAGTGACGACAAGACAAATGAATCGCGGTGTCAGGCGTGCGTGATTTCAACGATGACAGATTGAGAAGAACTGTCCCTCCGTCGACAGGCATGCTTCAGTTTTGAATTAATAAATCTGAATAAAATATTTCCCCTCTCATCACAAGGAGCTCTACCGTATGTTTCCATTCCCAGTGAGCATGTGCAGCGAGTGACCGAGGTGGACCGTATAGACAGCTAACCATAATTCCATTTTACCATCAGATGCCAGTCTGTCTGTTTTTGTCTCACTGGAAAGAAGAAGAAGAGAAAAAAAAAAAACAGCTCTGCTCTGGATTTCCACCACATCCAGCAGTGAGAGTCAAGTGTCAAGGCCTAGTGCAGCTGCATTGTGCTTTCTGCATTTTCTAATACTGAAAAAACAAGGCAGTAAAAAAACAAGATAAAACAGATATTGTTAAAGAATCGGTTATAAAAATACCTGAATGCTATTATCCTATCTATTATGTATCTTCTAGAATGAGAATGGAACTTAATCAATTTATTTTTTAAGTTTCTATGATACATAATGTCCTCAATACATTTATTTTGTGTCAATTTCATAAAAACAATAAGTTCCCCTTTGGCTGTGGCTATTCACAATAATGTAATATAATATAATACGCTATAATACATCATAATATAATATGTGGTGTTAAATGATTAATCGCATCCAAAATAAAAGTTTTTCTCATGTAATATATGTGTGAGTACAGTGTATATCTATTATATATATATATATATATATATATACACAAACACATGCAAAAATTGTATAAATTATTATATATATTACATATAGATAAGATTAAATATATATATATATATATATATACAGTATATATATATATACATATCTTTAGTTCTGTAATGACTAAGTTTTACAGTATAAAAATATTGTGTAATTATAATGATAAATTGATAACCCATTTAAAGCTCAATTAAATTTACAATAGTCAATATTACAAAAAAAAATATATTAATTCAAAACAACTTTTTTGAATCATCTTCACATTAATTAGGATACATTAGATTTGTTGGAGAAAAAAAGATAGGGAGAGGAATTTCACAGATTTTTAATGAGTGTCCAAACGGTTTCTTAATATAGCATGATAACATCACACAAACAGAAGGCTTTATATTTGTCTCAATGATTTTCCAGAAACCGAACTGATTTATTGCAGAGAGCAGCTGCTTTAATCGCTGTAACTAATGACCTTTTAGACAGGAAAACAAAATCCCTTTAAAATGAGGAAAACCAAGCAGTCGTATTGTTAAATAGGTGTAAATGGTGCTGGAACAATAGGGAAAGCATCCCCTGGAATCTGTGGCCCACAAGGAGCAGGATAATGTATGTGAACATCTGGTGTGTGCAGAGGGCTGCCAGGACAAGACAAAGCCATGTGTCCAGGCATGGATGCACACACACGGTCCCCGGCGACACACACATAGACACCTCACCTGGCCAGCCTCAGAGACGAGGAATAAAGACTCAGATGAACAATGGCTCCTGTAATAGAACTGGCTGGGGCTGAAAAGAGCGGAGGATAAAAGAGGAAATTCTGAGAGAAATGAGGGAAGAAAGAAAGCAAAAGGAAAGAAAGAAAGAAAGAAAGAAAGAAAGAAAGAAAGAAAACATCCATGCCTACAGGGCAAAGAGTATATAGCTGGTGATGGAAAAGGAATCTGCATCTAAATGTGACAAATCTTTATGCTCAAAGGCTTAGCAAATGAATATGCATGAGAGAATAAAATTATATGCCTTTAAGCAGGGCACTTATTCTGTGTGTTCACCCTCAGAGGATTTTCAAAGGTACAGCTGAATATGAAGACAATATACTGCAGAATCAAATAGCAAAAACGGCCATATAAAAAAGCCCTCGGCCAAGTATAAATGTCATGACACCATTCAATGTCAGCCCGACCAGAGCCTCAGAGGGTTCAGGCAATGCAGAGAAAGATTAGATATTTGCAATTGCAATCCATAAAATTCAAGTACAGTTTTACCAATATCTGCCATAGATACAACAGAGAACGCATATACATTTTTTTTTATTACACAATTCTTTGTAATACTTGATTCTGGTTGGCCAATCATAACATTTAACACATACTATTTTCAGTCTCTCTCTTCTCACAGTATTTAAATGCACACTTATTTTTTAACTGCTTACTGATTTTGGAATTATGACTGGCTGATTATTCGTTAACCCTTAAATATGTAATTTAATGTATTGTCCTTATAAATATGTACAAGCCATTTTAGGGATTTTGTCATTCAAAAATTAAATTTCTGTCAACATTTACTCATACACTGTAAAAAAAATTACAGTGATTTTAACGGTAAAAAAACTGTAAAAAATGCTAACTGTAAATTTAGTTTAAAAATTCGTTTTGAGTATGTCTCATAGGCAAACTCTGGCTTAATGAATATATTATGTATTTCCTTTTTATTCCTGTTTCTATGAAAGTATGAAGATGTATCATACAGAGACAACGATTTTGGAATTCTGCCTCCGCTTGCTAGTAATCACGTCACTACTAGAACAAGCTCCTGATTGGTTAACGTGGCGCGAATTTTCGCCAAAGTTCAGATTTTCAACTTGCGTGAATTGCACCGCTGGATGTCTAATCGTGTCTTTGCATTGACTTAACCTGTAAATCACTCGTGCTTTAATGCTTCATTCGCGTCTGCTGTGAACGCAGCATAAGTCACATAACATTTTTTGAAATATGATGAAACAATAGTGTACACTGTAAGAATTAAAAAAAAAAATCGAATGTGGTAAATAAATAAAGAGTATATATTTACAAGAAAAAAAATGTTATACTTGTCTAAGCTACATTTATTTCTACACCAGTGAAGGATTTACTTTGAAACAATTTTCAATTAGATATTACACCAAAAAATACAAATAATACATTGAAAGTATAAAGACTGAAATAGTATTTTCTTCTAAACATTCTCCAATATTCTTATTCATACAGGTTTGGAAAGATGTAAGGGTGAGCACATGAATTTTTATTTTTAGTATGGAACTGTCATATAGGAGCCACAAGACCTTCACTGTTTGTTCCCAGGTACAAGGAATGAAGAGACTTTTGATCCAGATGGGGTCTGGCAGCTGTGGCCATCATCCACAACCATTTTTGGTTTAGATTGGGGGAAGAGGCTTGCGAGGACAGGATGCTTGCTATAATGGACTATGTGATGCAAGGTAGACCACGAAATGTCTTACCCTCAGGTGAGAGCTGAAGAACATCTAGGTGCTGTGCAAACCAGACATGGTGGGGGAGGGGACGTTAGAGATGAATGGGCCATCAGATTCTGAAGAAATGTGAAGAAAAGGAGCATCGTTTGAAAAAAGGCAGTATATATTAGGGGTGTGAACCTAAACTGGTCTCACGGTTCGGTTCGATTACGATTATTATGTCATGCACCACGATGCATTGAGGATGCACTGCATACTCAATTTTCAATTTTAATTCACATTTATATAATTTTTTTAATAAATACAAACAGTCAGATAAAACTTTAATTTGACCTTCTCAATGAAAACACACTTCTTGAACAAATG
>JAUMHR010000029.1:1052162-1076432 GCA_032361145.1 Enteromius fasciolatus
GTAAATCATATTTAGCAGTTTTCCCGCTCCAGGCAAAGTCTGACTTCTTGACTTTGCCAATCAACTTCAATCATGAGCTGATGAAATACTTTACAACCAAACCACATTGATATTGAGTGACCAAATATCTTAAAATATCTAAATATTTATGTTTGTTTCCAGGCCTGGAGACCACAATTTATAACTTTTAAAGTATTGACGCAAGAGCACAAAATATCACAGGGATATCAATACAAATGTCAAAACATTACAATTTAAAATGACTGTTTTTTAATATTAGAATATGTCATTTCTGTGAGGATTTTCTGCATATGGTTGTAAAAACCACAGATCCCTACAGCAGCATTCTCTGACGGTCAGTGATATGTAAATATTTATGATAAACTAAATGTCCTGTAAAAATCAGATCCCAAACAAATAGACATCGCAGAAATAGATATTCATGTGAATAACTAGGTTTTACCATGAAGGTGCATGACTATCAGCTGCCTATAAAAACACTTTGAGTATTTGTCTGCCCCCCAGTGGCAACGTTCTTGTGCTCATAAGATTCATAATATTGGTGCACTACTACTAAGCTAAACCCAATAATCTGTCACTTTGAGTCACTTAAGATTCTCTATGCAAAAATAAAAAGTTGCACGACCAGATCCTTCCAATTGGAGATGTTCAATTGAAACGATTCTGCTCAAAACCGCACATTCTTGATGAAAAAAATGTCACTAAACCGAAGAAAGTCGAAAGTAATTGAAGAAATACTCCAGACGACCAGCTGTCCCTTTTGTTTCAATGATTATATTTGAGAATCAGTTTTTTGTGGAAATGATGCAGTATATAAAAAAGGAGATAGAAACTTACTATAGCTAAATGTCAATCTACTTCAGTCCCTGCACATTGCAGATGAGATATGTGAGGGTTTACCTCTAAATAATAAACATTCATCCTAAATTCATCATCCGAGCCCACGTTCAACAGGACCCTAATCTGCTCAGATGATTTAACAGGAACTGATGTTCAATCCTTAGAAACTTTGCATATACATTATACACAATGTTTTCCCTACATCAACGCCATCTGTAATACCCTTTTCATTTCCATATCAATTTGAGCAGAACTCATGGACACGTACTGTCTTGAAGAATTAGACCCAGATAGGATGGGATGTGCCAAGTTGTTTGTAAATAAATATGTTGCCAAATGCAGCTCAAGGGACGGTCCCTATGAACTACCAAATGTTCTGAGTATCCTGGACTTATTATAAAAAAAAAATAAAAATAAAAAAAAAAAGACGAGTGGTAACAGGGCACAGTCAATTCAGTCTTTCTAGGGCACAAATGACAGGACAGGAGGGGGTGTAATTTATCTACAAGAGGAGGGGCTAATTCCTCTCCTGCACAAACACAGTCTCCTGCGGACACAGTCCTGCTTCTTGCAGTGTGATGTCATAGTCCAAGTGAGCGAGTCTTCGGCGGGGGAAGTTGGTGACAAGTTCGAAACGTTCATTGGGGAATCCCTTCGATTGAACGTGTCTCACCAGTGCCTACAAACAAGAGGAAGAAAATGAAGCTAAAAATCTCCCAAATCAAAAGAATCTGAATTTGCACACATTTTGGAAAAGTTTTTGTATTAGAAATCAGCTGTCTTTTTTCCTTTTAATAGAAATATGTAGACATATTTTGAATTGTGCAGTCAAGCACAGCAAACCTGGATTTTAGACTGAATTTTAAATCTAATTAAATTTCATTTAAAATGTAACTAAAATCGTATCTTGTCAATCTTTCACCACAGTAAAAGTTTCAGCAATTATTATGATATGAATAATTCATACATTCACAAATCATTACGAAAGGTTATACCCACCATGAGTTTAGCTTTAGCAGACAGTGCTATCTGTTCTCTCTGGCCATCCGGGTATCGAAGCATTAGGCGGGCTTTTGGACCTGTGGACATTTTAGTACATTGACTCGTTCACAATGAATATTATTAGCAGAATGTATGAACATTCAAATCCTTTTAAAGGCACAGTCACCTGCTGTTATTTCCCTCACTGACATTTCATTTGAAACTATTCTAAATCTTTTCCTGAAGATCAACTTGTTTCCATATGACAGGTCCAAAAATAGCAAAACAAAATGGACCACATGCAAGTCTTGCTAAGCCATCTCTGTGAGAAACAGACTGAAGTTTAAAGGGATAGTTCACCCTAAAAACAAACATTCTGTCAATAACTATGAAGGTCGCTATGAACTATTTAAAGATTTTTCCTCTTCAGTGAAACCCCCCCGGCAATCAGGTTTTAAATGACAAATAATGACATTTTTTCTCATTGGGTAAACTATCCCTTTAGACAAGTGACATGAGAGAAGTGGTGTATACCGTTGTTGTCTGGATCTGCTGTGCTGGTGCCGGCAGGTTCTGACGGCTGGTGTGACGTGGATCTGTGGTTTTCTCCCAGATGCTGTTGGGGCTCTGTATGTCCTGTCAAACTGTGACTAAGCCCGACTGGCTCTAGGTGATTCTTCTTACTCTCCTCTTTCCTGTGGCATAACTCTTTGTGTGGGGACTTTCTGTGATGGGCTGGGCTGTCCGGTCTGGTGGGAGGAGCTACCTCTGCAGAGACGTGTCCATCTAAAGAATCCCCCCCTCCGCCGATCTCATTATCTGAACCGTCCACTGAGATCAGGCCTTCGCTGTCAGAGAAAGGTTCGGCATCCGAATCATCATCTGAGCGGGACTCTGCCTTGTCCTGGGTGGATTCGTAGTGTGTTTCTTGAAGAGAGGCCCGGATAGCGGCCTCTAACTGACTGTCCTCACTGGCATCTATCAAACTCTCCTGTATGAACGGATAAAAGAGTGCGATGTGAAGCAAAGACAAATACATGCTTTTTCAAGAGCCTCCAGAACATTAAATGTGAACACTTACAGAACGAGCCCGTTTGGCCGGAGGTTGACTGGACTGCCCATCCAGCTGCCCATGCTCTGATAGGAAGCCTGTGACCTGATCCAGGAATGAGGTCACGTCTAACTGGTTCCACTCAACCATCTTTTGTCCTGCATTTGTCATTAATGCGTAAATATTAAACTTTTATGGTATTGCTGTTGCTTTTAATAGTCTAATTACCTTTTTAATTAAAAAAGGAAATTCTATTTTATTTTATTTATTTATGTTGTTTTATATAGTTAAAAATTTTCATTTTTTAAGGCATTTAATATTACTGATGTGAAATATTGTAATGTAAATGCCCCGTAAAAAAACAAAAAACTAGAAAATGTTATAACATTTTTAAAAATAAATAAATAAATAAATAAATAAATAATACTACTAAATATATATATATATATATATATACACACACACACACACACACACACATATATATATATATATATATATATACATACACACACACACACACACATATATATATATATATATATATATACATATAATATAATACAATATAATATATATATATTGTTTTCCAACCTCAACTTGCATTTACATAAAAATTAAAAAAATACATTTTATGAGGCTTTTTACCCCCTAAATATTTTATCATTTCCATTTAAGGTGTTTACATTTAATGACATGAATTTAATGTAAATGCCATGTAAGAAAAAAAAAAATGCAAAAATTGATAAAATCAATAAACATAAAATTTTTAAAACAATTAATTTTACCAAGATATAAAAAAACATTTACAAATCAATATCAACGTGCATTGACATAAATATATATATATACCTTGTTATAAATGTATTCATATTTAAAATGTTCCCAAAATATGTTGATTTTTAATTAAAAACATTCTCATTATACAAAAGGCACATTAGTTGTTTTATGTATGACTTGGCATGGTTATCTGAAATAAAATGTAACAAATTAGTTGCACACTGCCTTGGGGCTCTCACCTGTACGAGGGTCCAAGATAGAAATATAAGGGAACTTGTTAAGCTTGTAAAACTGAATGTACCTCTGCCCTTCCTCGCTGTCATGGTACACCTAAAAGCAAAAACAGCTTACCTGAACAACTCAGAAGCTCACAGTCACTATTCAAGTAATGTCATGGAAGAGACGGAAGACACTTATGTCTGGGTAAATGTACCTGCCAGAATATGAAGTGCTCTCTGATGATGTTTTTCACAGCATCGTTGCTCCACACATCTCGGTTTAGACACTGACAGGCAAAATCCTGGACATTCTGAATGTTGATCATCAGCCATTTGTTCTCAAGCTGACCGGAGTCTTTCGCCTGAGGTGGCAAATACATTGTGGGAATGTGTTAACAATCACTTCACGAGTTTGCGCTTCCTTATGATAACAGTTTAGGCATATTTGGCGAGCAGTCCAGAGGGCGAGCCTGGAGGTCAGCGAACACCGAGCCCTAGTTGTTTGAGCGGCTCGAACTCCGCTTGTCCCCTGGTAGGAAGACGCGGAAAGGGGTGGAGAAGGGGTGGAGGAGGGATGCGTGACGAGATATGGAAGAAAAGGAAGCGGGCTTATTTAAGGGGAAGGCTTATAATTTTGGTTGGACGAGATGGAAGTAGCTAGATTAGGAAATGCGGTTCCAGCTGCAGCTAATCATACGTACGCGCTCCTCACGAAATTTGTTTATTAACGGCACATAGGGAGAGATAATGACTTGACTTAAATGCCTGAACAAGCTTGTATTTTAGTTGTGTTGAAATCTCTTACATATACAGTCTACAGTACAGACTTCTATGAAACCTACAGATTAAGATTTAAGAAGACAACATCAACAAAACTTTGTTGTGTTTACCAAATAAACCAGGTTTATTCGTGACTGATTTAGTTCAAATAAATCAGACTAACTGAAGTAATCCTGGCTTACTTGATAAACTTGTTATATGAAACATGCCAGATGTTTCACTTTCAGATTAAAAAAAGATCATCTATGCTTATGCTATGTTTATGCTTCTTTAAAATTTTGTGAAAAGGATTTTTGGTTTTGGATGTTTTTTGGTTATTATCTGTAATAAATGTCAGCACATCAGTCAGAGATGCTGTCAAAAGGGCTGAACCAGGAACTGATGCCACCCAGCCCGATTTCTCTTCTTGCCTTATACAAGGCTCACAAACACCTGAACCTGTGTTTGGACACTCCCTTATTTACAGGGCTCGACTTGTTCTTGGCCAGAAACAAAACACATTATTACGCTGACAAATTTTGAACTTAAAGGAATAGTTCACCCAAAAAGCATACTTTACTCACCTACAAACCATCCTAGGTGTATATGACTTTTTTCTTTCAGACGAACAGTTTTTTCAGTCATTTATCCTGGCTCTTCCAAGCTTGGTAATGCTGGAGGAAGGTGCCCAAGACTTCTGGCAACGGCTGCATGCGCAGCTGAGAGCAGCTTCTTGGCTGACTTCTGACTCGAGGTATGATGTAAGCTGCATCACACGTCGGGTCAGAAATCAGCGAAGAAGCCGGAACATGACGCTCTCTGAGATACGCATACGGCCGTTTCCAGAAGTCAGTTTAGGTTATAATTTTAAAACTAGAAACATTTTTTCATCATCCTTTTTCTTACAAAAACCTATTGATCTTCTTCAGAAGGCATGTGATAACCACCAGGATGTGTATAGGTTAGTTTTACATCGCAGTACTTGTGGATATATCCCATTTATGGAGCCAAGGTCACTGTTCACCAGCATTACCAAGCTTGGAAGAGCCAGGATACATTTTTAAAAATACTGACCGTGTTCGTCTGAAAGAAGAAACTCATACACACCTAGGATGGCTTGAGGGCAAGTCAAATATACCGTAATTTAAATTTATGGGTGAACTATTCCTATAATGAGACAGAGGACCGAAGCACATGAATCAGCAGATCACTGGATGTGTTACTGGTAATACTAATGGGTTTACTTAAGCTTACCGTCTCAAAGCTGCCTTTGTGCATGAGTTCAATGGGGGGACGGAACAGATCAGCTAGAGTGCTCAGCTTCTTGTCCACTGCACTTCCGTTTCTCAACTCCTGCTCCTGGCGCACTGAAGATTCACATCACAGCAGCAGGGTTTCAGAGGAAGCACTAGACCATGTCGGCCATCAGAATGCCTCACATGTACTTACTGGTCTCTGTCTGGAAATCCCGAAATCCATCAAAGATTGATCGTGCTGGTCTACGTCTCTTTGGTACTGTAAAAGAGAGATATTATGTATTTAAATGAAACCAGGGGTTGGAGAGCTATTGAAAAGCTAGTAAACAATTATATCAAATGTAAAATTTAAATACGTAAATGAGGCTTAGCATTTGATTATCACGTTTTTATTTAATGAAATATCTGCACGTTTAAATATGCACAACACACACATCAGGCAGACAAACTTGCAAATTTGGATGCGACTAATCACGATTAATCGATTTGACAGCCTTACTACACACTCTTCCTCTTTGCAACTACTTTAAGTTACATCTAACAGGGGTTTGGTGACAAGAAAGGTCCAGGAACCCCTGGTTTGGACAGATAAGATGTAGAAATGGGAATTGTACCTCCGAACAAGGGCTCTGGCTCCACCAGAATGTCCTGCTTCTGAGGAATGGGCGCTCGCACCTCATCTCTGCCAGAGAAGAGAAAACAACATTCAAACTCAAAGCACAGAGCGAGCAGTGACTAAAAGCTTGAGACAAAGAGCTTGTGATGTGTTGTATCAAATAAGTCACTCACTCTGCAGGGGGTTGTCTGCTGCTGGATGCCCCGGCTGAACTGGCGCTTGTGCTGGGTTCTTCTGCGATGCCTCCTCCGTCTAGAAACATGGTGACGGCCATCTCTAGGTTATTGTTACATGCTTCCAACATATGCTTCCCTACACTCTCTGTGGCTCCTGCAAGCAAACGCACACACACACACACACACACACAAAGATATCAACGGCATGTATTATGTAAGATGACACATAAACACACACAAAAAAGATGCACTTCAAGAAGTGAATATATAACTGTTAACAAGTTACTGCGGTTAAAAATATCTTCAAATAACAGTGTCGGATATTAAATGACAAGGATTTCCTTTGATTATATGGTGACATCATATGTTTTAAACAAATGAATGCAGTGCTGTTTCACCAAATAGAGACACAACACTACAATACAGTACATTTGAACTGTAAATTACTTTTTCTGAGAGACAGTGTTGTAATTTTCATGCTGTTAAGCCAAATAAAAATTATAAATAGGTAACAATTTAATAATTAAGGTATAATAATGGTCTTGACTGTTATAGCAAATATATTGGTAGGCCAGACTGTAGTACGAAATTGTTCAGCACTTATACAAATACCTCCTATGTTCAAACTATTATAGTTTTATAACAAAATGCGAAGGGAAATCTGTAATAAAAGAAGCACAGAAGCAGCGCCCGCTCGTTTCAGTTCGTAACACCCGCCCCTTCAGAGAGCGCGCATGCGCACAACCCGCGCATCTTTCACCTTAACGAAAAAGTACCGAGCTGCGAAACATGGCTTGTATTTTCAGACCAACAGAAACGAAACTATCAAATAATACACACCATCATGCGACGCACAAAAGCAGCATTCGCGTACACTACCAATGATAGTTAAACTAAACGGTCTGAGTGCTTTAAGAACAACATAGTTGTGCATGTATCTTTGACTTAGATGTGAGTTGTGAGAAGCATACAGAGAAACGGATAACTGATTGAGAATCAGCCTACACAAACCGCCATGTTGTGGACTGTGGCTCATATCCACAGACACACTTGTCGAAGTTGTTAAACACACTCGCGGTGGCTGGAAACATTCAAACGCATACACTCAACCTGTAGCATCTACATTTAGCAGTGGCCATAATAATGGCAGAGTGAAAATCAGTGCAGCACTAGCATGTTTTGAATTTAAAGGTGTTACACATGTAGCGATGGTGAAATAACAGAAGTAACGTTACAATCACATGCTCAAAGTTCAGTCTGAGGGAGTTTTACATTACCATCAGCATACTTTAGAAATTAGTCTACATTAGATCGCCCCCTTTCTGTTCTGAATTCTTTTCTTTTGCACGTAGATCCATTTTAAAGCAAGTGCGGATAGCAGCTAGCCGAAGCTTTCGTTAGTCTCTTTCCTTTGCATGACAGAGGGGGCAGTAATGATGATGCCCTCTTCCCCACATACAGCATTTCTAAAGACCCCGTGTTTTACTGAAGCGAAATGGCCTGTGCAAAAATTCCCGCAAATGCAAAATGCCAATATTTACCAGTTATGGCTGTGAACTGTTGTATTAACCCATTAACCCCCGGGGCTGATGCGTCTCCGAGAGCCGCCATCTTGCCGCCACTGACAACAACACGACTGCACGCATGCACGGCATCGACCAATAGGATCTCTTTCTACATCTGCCTCTATGCGTCACCTCCCTGGATCTCTGGGTAATGTAGTTCATTCGCAGGATCACGGAAAAGATACCACTGTGCGATGAATAAACGGCATTTTTTGTATGAAAAAAAAATGGACTGTCTGGGTGCTAAAAAGTAATATAAGGAAAAGAAAAAAGGCGATAGAAATTGCAACAAACAGTTGCCAGGGGGAGAAAAGTAATCGACTTTAACAAAATATGTAGCCTACATATGTTATGTATATATAAAATCTAATAAATATTTTGTAAAATTACATTTTTACCACAAGTTCTTACAGCTTTCTTATTTACGGAGTCTCTGATACTGTCAATATAAATATTTCAGTACACATTTCACAACCATAAACACTTATGAATGTGAACTTTGGTCAATAGAATAAGTAAATTAATTAAGTTCAATTAATTTTCCCATAATTTTTTAAAAACTGAATATTTTTGCTAATAAATATTTGTACCTTACACCATAGTGTAACTGAGAACGCACGGTGGCCAAAAAAGTACAAGGCAGTTTCCTCACGTTCATTATAAAAAATACAGTTTACAAGTTTACTATTTTTGTAAAGACACATTTATTCATATAAAAAAGAATAACAAAGAGACAATTTTTTTTTTTTAAATTGAATGCTGTGTATTTCTATTTTGCTAAATATGCTACATTTAGAATATTTAGTATGGGCATTTTTATTTGTAATTAAATCTAGTAAATACAAAATATTTATGATAATAAGAAATATTGTGCTATAACCACCATGTCTCTTAAGAGAGACAGTAACACCACAGCACAAATCCAGACTGTTCTGAAACGGGATCCATTTTCCAAAAGACATGATATTCAGAAAATAATAAGATTATTAAAAAAAAAGATTATAAATTTAGATTAAGTTATATAAAATATGCAAGCAACGATCATATTACCATTCTACTAAAGTGTTACACAAATTGTCTGACATTTTGCAAAACGTATTAAATAAATTCTTATCTGCACAATTTGTTACACACGAATCTCTTAAATTCTGTAGTAAAATCTCTTACAAACCTTTGTGTTTGTGTGTCACACTTAGCACGGAGAAAAGAAGAGTCTGTGAAAAAAATGTGGAAAAACATGGACTTTCTCAAGGCTACAAGTCCATCCATCTCCAGAGATCTTAATGTCTCTGTGTCCACTGTGCGCAATATCATCAAGATGTTTACAGCCCATGGCATTGTGTAGCTAACCTCCCTGGACGTGGACGGAGGAGCAAAATGAATGTAAAATTACAATGAAGGACTGTTTGAATGGTGGTTAAAGAAACCTGATTAACTTCCAAACAAATATAAGCTAATCAGGGTACAACAGTGTCAGCTCACTATCCGTCACTATCTGTATGAAAAGGGACGCTAGGGGACTTAGGACGACACTACTGCTGACACAAGCAAAGAGCAAGACTGGAGTTTGCCAAAACTTATGTGAAAAACCACAAACCTTCTGGGAGAACGTATGTGGAAAGATGAGACAAATGTAGAGCTGTTTGTTAAACAGAAAAAAGAAATGATGAGGCCTTCAAAGAAACAAACACAGTCCTTACAGTCAAACAGGGTGGAGGTTCAAAGATGTTTTGGGGTTGCTTTGCTGCTTCGGGCACTGGATGCCTTACTGTGAATGGTATCACGAAATCTGATGATTACCAAAGAATACCCATACACCCCTGTGAGAGATCTTAAAACAGCAGGAGAAGGCATCCTTCAAATCTAAATGACCTGAGCTGTTTGCCAAGAAAATGACGTGACGTGGCCAGGTATGGTTTCCCATACTTGGAATTTGTGCTCTGCATTTAACCCATCCAAGTGCACACACACAGCAGTGAGAAGTGAACACACACCCCGAGCCGTGGGCAGCCATTGCTGTGGCAACAAGGGTCTTACCTCAGTCGTGGTGCTGTAGGAGTGGTGGTTATTCACTAACCCCACCCACAATCCCTGCCAGACCTGGGACTCAAACCCACAACCTTTGGGTTAGAAGTCTAACTTCCTATCCATTAGGCCACGGATTCAGTAGAGAGGTGTAAGAAACTCATTCATGGTTGTAGGAAGCAGCTGATTTCAGTTATTTTTTCAAAAGGGGGTGCCAATAATTTTGTCCAGTTCATTTTTTTAATTCTGTGCGGAATTGTATTTGACTCTTCTTTATTTTTTGTGTTGTTTCAATGCATCAAAACATTTTCAATTGCAACAGATTTCTGAGAGAAGGGTTGCATTTTATGACAGTATTGCAAGGGTGCCAATATTTTATTTTGTATTAAATATGTGCTGTGAAATCCATTAAACAATTGCTGTTTTATTAAACACTTCTGTGTTCTGTGTTGATCAAATCAAGCACGAGATTCGATATTTATGAATACTCTTATGAAATTATTGCTCATCTGAATTTGACAGAATCTGTCAATGCACTTTCACGTTAATGGGAATATACTTTTTCCATGATCATCTTGGCCTTTCCAACATACCGTACTCAGCAACATCCACTAACGCGATATTTATGTATTAATACAAGCTGCATTGTGAAATCAGAGGCATCTTAAAAGCAAAACAAACATCATAAGGGTGAGCATTGTTCAAATTCAGTTTATTTATAGTACATTCAACTTCGAAACAGTCAACCAAGCTTGTAAAACAAAGTGAAAATTCAAGCAAATTAAAAGCAATCCTATGCAGTTGTTCTTAAACCCTTGTAAAGGGACTGGGTTCATTCCATAAAGAATCAGCTGAGTGAACCCCCCTTCCTCCCAAGAAATGAAAGTGGCCAATCACAGTCAACACACTGCGGCCTCTTCCATTCACCTCCTCCTGCGGGGGAAGAAAACCGCAGATCATACAATAACATGAGGTGTCTCTGTGTGAATATTTTGAGTGCATGTGGTATTTAAATTTTTCACAAAAAAAGTAATAATAAAAAAAAATACTAACCACCTGACATCACCTTGCTCTGTTGAATCTCTAAAATCACTTAAGATTGTGTGGTTTTAAAATGGAATTAATCTTTTATAATATATTCAGTATTAATGAAGAGTGAACAATGTGTCTCATGTTAGCCATAATGCTACAGTCAGAAACAGAACTGATATGCAAATAGAATCCACTCACGGAAAGAGTCCCTGACCACATCAAAGAATAAGAATTTTCTCATAGCCTTCTTCAGTACCTGAATGCAACTTGAATTCTGACCTTTTACCTCCTCATATCGTAAATAAGCCTGATGTAAATCATACAGGGTGGACATTTCTGATTTTACATTGATGAAAGAGAAAAGGGATAACTACGATGAAATTATTTCCTAACCAAAATACTAAGGGTAGTAGGATTTAGCACTCAGAGCAACAGGCATTAGCTCCTTTGAGTTCAGACTGATCAGGTCCTAAACTGAAAATAAATTAACAAGCATTCACACTGTAGCATAAGTCAGAGCATAGGTATATAGTGTCTGTGTGAACACAAGGTGCCAGCACATGGAATGGCAACACTGGGAGTGTGAGATTCTTCTTTTGTTGTTGTTAAAAAGTAAATAAAAGAGATAAATAGGGCAGACGTGTCCATGAGGTGCATGAGGGTAATATGGTAGTGGTGCATTTATAATATGCTGTGGATGGCTTGGGTGCGGGAGGGTCGCAATGAGGTGGATGATCAGAAACGGATGAAGGTGGCATCTATCTGCCTGACAGTGGGAAGAGCCAACATGATCTTGCGTCTATACTGAGGGTCCTTCTGCAGAGGGTTTCTCTCCAGATAGACAGTCTCTAGACCTTTGGCGTTCTTGAGCTCGTCCAAGTCTGCCCAGTTCTCAATTTGGTTGTCATTCATCTGTACAAGGAAGAAAAAGTAGCTTTTTAACAATTATTTGTTATATTTGTATGTGTAATTAAAAAAAAAAAAAAAAAGCATTATAAGTTGATACATATACTGCCATTCAATGTTTAATGTCAAATGTTTTTATTTTAAGAAGTAAAACTTCAACAAACATGCATTAAAATTTAAAAAAGGTATTTTTATATTTTATTCATGAGGTCATACTTCTCCCGAACAAATCTGAGCTTCAGAAGAGTTATATAATTTAAACTGGGGAGTTAGTTATTCCACTCCAAAAGAAAAACTGTATCAATAACTCGCCCTGTCGTTCGTCTTAGGAGCACAATGGGGTGGAGTAACCTTTTAAGTTCTCAAACTTGCTGTATGTTTTTTAACTGTAGAGTGCCCTCTTGTGCGTAAATATCAATAACATTTTGATTCTCCACTTGGAAAATAGTTATTTAAAACACTAATATTTTATATATTACGTTCTTAACCATGTTAGACCAAATAAATGCAGCCTTGTTAAGCATAAGATACACTTTAGAATAGGGAAATTAATTATTGGCTTATTAGCCTGCTTATTACTGACACATTGGCTGTTTATTAGTGCTTATAAAGCAAATGTTCTGCATCCATAATCCTACCCAATACTTAAATTCAATAACTACCTTACTGACTACTGATAAGCAGCAAATAAGTAATTTGAGGCAAAAGTTATAGTTAGGTTTGTTTATGATGAGAACTGGACCTAAAAATTAAACACCCTTACTGACCCCAAACTTCTGAAAAGGTTTTTAAAATCTCCATGTAGTGTGTCATAAAAAACTAAGTTAACCTGTCTTTTTCCTTACCCAAAATTCTTTTAATTCAGTCAAATGGTTGACATTTTCAATCTTTTTTATCCTGTTTGCAGCGATATCCAAAGTTGTCAGCTTTTTCTAAAAAAGAAAGGGAAGAAAGATGAAAGATGTGTATATTTAAGAACCAAAATATTCTGGGGCAGATAAAAATAAAAGCACTGATATGACGACAGATCAGAACACAGACATCCCCTGTGTAGAGGCAGAGAACTTCAGAATAACTGGAGAAACGGGAGTATTATTGCACAAAACGATCTTAAGTATCTGTAGCAAACAGTCTGTGCATAAATAAAACTGACAGAAAAACGTATTGCATCTGTGGGCAACCATGTTAGATCTTACATTGTTCTCCAGACCCTCAATGACTTCAATGCCATTATGACTCAAGTAAAGCTCTCGCAGATTCACAAGATTCTGGAGTCCTTCCAACTTCGTGATGCGGTTACTCTGTCAGACAGGAACAGATGTTAACACCAACAGAGAAGACCAGAAATAAAAAACCCTTTCCAGTACAAACGCACCTGGATACTGAGAACCGTCAGACTATGCAATCCATCAAGGTTCTGTAGCTGAGTGATTTTATTAGTGCCAAGGAACAAACTCTCCAAAGCAGTGAGAGAATCCAGATTCTCAATAACCTAAAATTTACATAACATCATCATCATTTGCATACATACATTTCAAACCAGGACAGAAATGTTAAACAGTGAGCAAGGAAGAAAATGTAACGTGTAAAGAGCAGATGCGGTCTTGGATGTCTCACCCTGATGCGGTTAGAGCCCAGCTCAAGCATCAGGAGGCTCGTCAGTTGATCGAGGTTGGCAATGCTTGTAATCTTATTATGAAGCAGGAAGAGCTTTTTGATTTTTGTAAGAGACTCCAATCCCTCAATCTTCCTCAATAAGTTGAATGATACATCTAGCTGGCTGCAAAATCACAATCACAAATTAAAAAACTGCAGGTATTTGAACTTTCTTCAACTAAAAGAGATTAACAACAACATAGAATCAGGGTTTTTTCTCGACTCATGGTTTCATACGGTTTTGAAAAACTGTCATTTATGACAAAAATGAAAAACATGCTTATCATAAATGCACGGCTCATATGTGGCATCCTGCTCACAGACATTGCATTTATTTTATTCAAAAATACAAAAACAAAATAAAGCCATATTTTAAAATACTTTTAAAATCAAAAATAACTTTTCTATTTATTTTTATATAAAAAAAACTAACTATTAAACAGCAGTGTATAAATAATATTTGAATGAATTTTTGAGAAATAAAAGGTCTGCACAAAAACAATAGGCATCATGTTTGACTTACTCGAGCTCTGTTAGGGCCTGGAGATTCTCTAGTTTACGGATCTGGTTGTCATAAAGATCAAGTTCCCTCAATGAGACGAGGCTGTCCAAGTTCTCGATGCGTTTGATGAGGTTTTGCCTAAGAGAAATTGTCTGATAATAGAAACAATATTAATATCTGTAACTGGGCATAATTAATCGATACTCCAAATAATCAAATCTTTATTCAGTAGCTAGACAACCCCTCCCCCACAACAACAACAAAAAAACAATACCTTTGCCTTCCGAAGAACCTCCAGACCCTCAATCTTCCCAATGCGACAGTGGACCAGATCCACATCCTATAATATACATAAATAATAAAGATACGATGAATCATAGTGCTAATAACATCATCTGCCTAACTGTTCAAAAATGAATGAGAATGTCTCACCTCTTCATCTGGGTCTAAGGTTATGGTCTCCATGTCAACGGGTGACTCCTCTGGTACTAAAAAGGAAAGTGAGAACACCGGTAAGAAAACAGATCATCGTTTTAACCATTTTTCTCAAGCCAAAGCGGTCTCACCAGTCGAAGGGGCTTGCAAGGAGTCAACCTCTCCATTGAGGCTCTTTCTCTTGGTCTCATCATCACCTGATTCCTCAGACTCACCCCTCCTGTCAACTTTAAATCACAGTTTTAAGAATAACAAGGAACAACTAAGACTCACCCACAGTACTAACCAAAGCAGCCACTGCTGCTATCTGGGCAAAATAACCGCAATTTTAATAAGAAAGCACATTTTCAAAGCCTCAGTCTATTAGACGAACCCCTCCCACACACACCCTCATCCCACAGCAGCAGCAGGCTAGCAAACCCAGCTGATACAGCAGCTGGAAACAAATGGAGGCGTCGAGAAAGCTCGATTTGTCATGTCTGATCACATTCAGGTCCTACTACACTTTATCTATCCGAACAGGTGAGACTTTGACAGGTAACTTAATGTGAGCGGGTGGGCTATGTGAGCTAACCAGCAAGGTGTGCTGGCTTTGACGCCGTCCACTATTAAACACGCAGCTGCAAAGAGGTCTGGCGTTTAAACACACTCAAAAGAGAAACCAAGAAATAAAGCAGCTTTTACCGCCGTTTCATGCGTACAGACTACACGAGTAGCTTTAGTTAGCTGTGTGATATACGTAAACAATCACACATTGAAGTCTGAATGAATGGTAAGAGCACGCTAATATATTAACGGCTTAAAAATAAAAACTCAGCTTGGTTATAAAGACGAAAGGCAAAAAGAATAATCGCTGATTTATTTAGAGGCTCTGTTGGAAATAAATCATTAAAAATACTCAGGTCAGCTCACCTTCCATCTCTTGAGGCTCTCCGACAGATAAAGTCGCCATTTTCATTTAATCCCGCCCACTTTACTAGATGATTGACACCTGGATCGACCAATAGCAAATCCGAAATGCGTTTCCTACGCCCATGGACTATTTATAATTACACTTACAGAATATAACACACGACAAAACCAAACGCCCAAAATGCTCCCAGATTCTAATTTTTAGCTAATATTATTTTCGTTCATACCAATTCACCTTCATAGAATCATCTAATACGGATTCATTATTTCTACATTTATCTTAAATTTATTAGTATTATTTACCGTATTAGGCCTTTTATTCGTTTTTATTTTTTTGTTCAGCAGACAGAGCATTTCAGCCACCTAAATTCTTTTAAACGTTAGCTTTAAATTTGAGGCCCAATGAATTAATGTTTATAAGTTAAATAGTTAATGTTTTATTAATGTACTCAAATGTTGTTTTATGTCCATTGATTTTAGATTGAAAACCCTTGGTTTATTATCATGATGAAGCATACAATTTGACAAATTTCATTGCGAAAATTTATTAGAACTAAAATTCACATACTTGCATGAAACATGGCACAATCAGTTCTTTGACAAACTATTAATACATTTATCTTTACAAATATCCTCTGTGCATTCTTTCTTTAAGATCCTGATAAAAGCCTAGGATATTAACATATACAGTTTCACATTTACTCATTTTTACTACAGATGAACGTATGCTATTATTAGCCACTGTTGATAGTATGAAGTGACGCCGCTACAGTTTTGTATAAAAACAAGTATAACCGGTTGGATGCATCAAGCTGAAGAAGAAACACATTAGGAAATATAGTCCTTCAGGTAACAAGTTTTCCATGTTTGCAGCATTCTCTTTGTATTATGAGGTACATTTAATAATAATTAAAAAAAAATCATCACATACATAATGCCAAGACTACATATGCAATTAGAAAATATTAACTAAAATTACATGAAAATTACAACAGTATTAACGAACGCTTGTATAAATTACCATACACTAAAATGGATGCACTGTGTGTTAATTCAGTGTATGATAAAAACAAACAGCAGTAAGTTTCACTTACTCCCATTCATGTAAACAACACAAATTGCATTGAACTACAATACTCCTCTAGGGTGAGATGTCATCCTTTGGAAAATGAGATCCCGAGGCACCTCACTGAGGATCTCTTGTACAAAACACCTCATTAAAGCACACAGCGAGATAAATTCATTTGTTCATTAAACAAAAAAAAACAACAACAACAGTAGTTGGATTAATGTACTGATTTTTAGTAATAGTCACTTCATCATCATCGTAATACCACTGGATTCACAACTGGGTGATCTGAACCGTTGTAAAATCCCCTGCGATTTGGCAAAACTGTAACTAACCTTTGATTTGTGGGTTTCCAAATCCAGATTGGAAATCATACCGTTCAAGTGTTTTTCTCAGTGGCAGAGAGAACTGCCCTAAACCTGGACAGCAGCAACTTGTATTATGGTAAATCAATGGCTGTACCAGTGCATAGAGCGCTCAAGAGCCCTCTCCCAGCTCTGCAGTACACCTTTGTATGGGCCGCCCTTGTCCCAATCTGCTTTACTCCTTCGTGGAAGGAAATGTTGGTCAGTGGTCAAAAGCTTCTTCAGCTCTTCTTGGTTCCTCCAGTAGCCTAAAAGACAAATTAAATAATGGGCAGATTAACCCTTTAAAGCCTGACATATGATATATGTTGTTGTTTTTTAAATGTTTGTTAAACCTTTAGGCAAGAAACCAGGGAGTTTTCTCTTACTTGTGTACACACACACACAAACACACACTTTAAAATGCATAACATCTATATAAATAAATATCATTTGTAAATATATCTCCCACTAATGCGTCTTTGTAAGAAGGTTTTTAAATACTTAGTTTCATAAGCTATGTAGATTGTATTGAGGGGGGTAAAACATACAGGCAATATAACAATGATACACAGAAGTAAACACTCCTCAAAGGTCTGAGGTATAATGTTTGATACTTATATTTTAAGATTTTCTACTAGTAATTATGTATGGATAATCAAGTAAACCAGTAAAATACACATGTAATATGCTTTTAAAATTATGCTAAAAGGCTTAGTAAGCATGTATAGACTCTTATTTAGACAGCAGAAGGGATGTAGATGATTGTGCAAAACAGCAAAGTTCTGATCATGTTGATAATTTAGAGGCCTAAGACATTTTTGTACAGAGTTAAGACAGATTAAGCCTAGATTAGAAATAGTTTAGTTGCTGTACTCCAATGTGGCTGGCTCCTTACCTGTTCCTAGTCCTGCAACAAAAGCAGCTCCGAGACAGGACATGTCAAAGTGGCTCGGACGTTCTATCTTACGCCCCAACAGATCAGCTGTGAGTTGCATGATGAAATTATTGGTGCAAACACCTCCATCTGCTCTGTAAATGTGTACACAAAAGTTTAGACAGGCAGGATCAAGCTCAATGCAATACAACAGACAAACAGGAAAGACCCTCACCTGATTTTAGTGATGGGAATACGGGTTTCTCGAAGCATAATTTCAAAGAGCTGCTTGTTCCTGAAAATCAGAATTGCTATTGAATTATGGCATGAGAATTACAGGAACCATGACTAGGAATCTGTGGCAAATTTGATTTAGGTTTATTGTTCAAACTTCATGCTTTCTTAAAATGTGTGTTTTTATGTGAATCATTCTAAATACTAAGAAAATTACATTAAATTGTTTAACAAAAAAATGACAAAAAACCAAAAACACCTTCTGAGATGGGGTTGGAAATTATAACATACAGTATATTAATAACACAATGCAGCTAAACAGTCAGTTTTGGCTAATGTTTATTTTTTATTAGAACACATTCACATTACTTAGTTAACTGTGTTTGGGATTAAAAGAAAGAAACGTTTGGAACCTACACTAAACACTAAATAAAGTGAATATTTCATCGCTACAAATTAATTAAAGCTCTGCTTTATATCCATTTCCATGTTTTCTATGATCTGTGTTCTATTTCTTAATAAGCAGTTTATCATTATCCATCTATTTGTAAGTGCAGTACTGTAAAGGCATTTTTAATGTTTAAAATTTATTTAGGCTACTGCAGAACCCCCCCCCCCCCACACTAAATATTTAGATGACTATTTTTAATGTAACCAAAATGCGTGTTTATTACATTTTTAACATGCATAACAACATACTAATTTAGAGAGACCTTATGTGATGTTTATGTGGTTATTTTGGAAGTCTGCTAGCATAAGTAATTATAAATGTTTTACAGTGTACGGAAGGTTTTCAGACCCCCTTAAATTTTTTTCTTTTTGTTATACTGCAGACATTTGCTAAAATCATTTAAGTCATCATTAATGTACACACAGCACCCCATAATGACAGAAAAACACAGAATTGTTGACATTTTTGCAGATTTATTAAAAAATAAAAACTGAAATATCACATGGTCCTAAGTATTCAGACCCTTTGCTCAGTATTTAGTAGAAGCACTCTTCTTCTCAGTCTTTTTGGGAAAGATGCTACAAGTTTTTCACACCTGTATTTGGGGATCCTCTGCCATTCCTCCTTGCAGATCCTCTCCAGTTCTGTCAGTTTGGATCATAAACATTGGTTGACAGCCATTTTTAGGTCTCTCCAGAGATGCTCAATTGGGTTTAAGTTAGGGTCCATTCAAGAACAGTCGTTGTTGTAGGAGTCAGGAGTTGTTGTAAAGTTTTAGCTGCGTTTAGGGTCATTGTCTTGTTGGACGCTAAACCTTCGGCCCAGTCTGAGGTCCTGAGCACTCTGGAGAAGGTTTTCATCTTTCACCTTGTCACAACTCTGTCTCCGAGCTCTTCAGGCACTTACTTTAACCTCATGATTCTCATCTGCTCTGACATGCATTGTGAGCTGTAAGGTTTTAAATAGACAGGTGTGTGGCTTTCCTAATCAAGCCCAATCAGTATAATTAAACACAGCTGGACTCAAATTAAGGTGTAGAACCATCTCAAGGATGATCAGAAGAAATGGACAGCACCTGTTAAATATTAAATATATGAGTGTCACAGCAAAGGGTCTGAATATTTAGGACCATGTGATATTTAAGTTCTTCTTTTTTAATAAATCTGCAAAAATGTCAAAAACATAATAAAGAGTGAAAAATGAAAGGGGGTCTGAATACTTTCTGTACCAACTGTATTATATGTGTACACACACACACACTAAATATATATATATATATAAATAGTGGGTCATAGCTTGTTAACCATGTGGGTCCCAATACCAAACCAGTTGAAAACCACTGCTTTAGATCGTTTGGTTCTCCCTGCCATCTTCACTCTATTAAATGCGAGCTTTGTTGTTGTGTGTACTGCGGAACCTATGCGCAAAAGTGGTATCCTATCAGAGGAAAACTTAACATGCATGTACTTGTGTTCATATCCTTGGCTGCTTGTCTGTATTTAGTTTGCATCATCATACTGAGTTTACTCCTTAAAATATTTCTTTTAAACGTTACTAAGTTTTATTTTCTATAGCAAAATCTACAGGAGGAAAATGCTTAACATGAAACTTTATGCATTGCTTTCAAATTATGGGCTTCTTCGTGTGCAACCATTTGTAAACTCAAAAAATATCCACATAGCATTCAGGGGAATGTAATACGAGTAATTGGACATTTAAATGTATGTGTTTAAAAGGAAAAAGTATCGGTATCGACGATGTATTTACTTGGTATCGGATCAATACCAAAATTTGCAGTATCTGCTTATGCAACCATACCATGTCCAACATTCCACACTTAATTTTTTCTTTTAATTGAGTGCATCGTCCAGGTATTTGAAGTGCACCTTTTCTCTTTGGAATATTTTGTGTGAACGCACTACTCACTATTTATACTACAAAACGCCATAGAATAGTGCACAAGTACGTGATTTGGGACTCACCTTAACTTTGAGTGAGACAACAACCCTCCCCAACGTTAACCATTATAGCATGCATCCCTATTTATGACATACATTTACAGTGCAAACAAAGAAATACTAACATAGTTCTAGAGTATACATTGTGGAGTTGTGACAACATAACATGAGAAGAAAACTCCTATTGCTATTGAGAATAGCATTAGATAACTCACTGGGGAGAATAAATTTTTAGAATATTAAATGAATAAAAATGAATTTAAATACAACAAATTAATAGAAACTGTGTAAAAATACTAATCTAAATTCTACAAACATGATTGGATATGCTTCAAAACGCATATGGTTGAGGACAAAGTCTATTTAAATTGTCCTGGAGTTTTCTGGTACTCACTGGCGTCAATCATTTATTTAGGTTATCTTGCGTTTTATCAGAACGAGCAATAACAGATGATTTGAGGCAATCCAGCACTATGTATATGAAAACTGATCGATTAATTTAGCTTGCACAGTGCTTTTGTGTAGAAGGACATATACTAATGTTAGATACTAACTGTTGCTTTTAATCAAGGCTTGATATTTGCTAATTTCCCCCCCCCAAGACCCTGGTTATTTTCTGAACACCATCATTTCCTTCTGACATTTTACAGCATAAACAGCACATCCTTTGATTCATGAGACATTTTACGTTGCAAGCTCACCTGAACGCTATAGACTCCAAAATGGCTCGGACAAGATGTTTCTTGTTTGTGGAAGGTTTTAAGCCCATGAAAGAGGCACAAGCTTTAGGATCGTTCAGAGGGGCCTGTAGCACATTAACAGAGAACGGCTTGAAATGACATGACACTGTATAAATTGAGATAAACAACTAAAAAAAAAAAAAAAAAAAAAAACAGTAAGACTGATACACCCAAAATACACACCTGTAAGCCACTAAAAGAAGGCACAAAGTACACTCCGTCTGAGTCTTCCACACTAGTGGCTATAGCCTCAGTCTCTTTCACATCGGAGAAGAGCTCTGTAAGACAGACATCAAAGAAATGACATTACAATAATAGAATTTGTTTTTATTTATCTACTTAATCCAAGTTAAACAAATTTTTAAAAAAATTTGGAAGGGCAAAATACATATTTAAAGCTACAGTCCGTAACTGTTAGTGCTCTAGCGGCTGATAAACAGGACTGTATGTGTGTTTTGCGGAAGAACATTGTACCCGCTACTTCTCTGTTTATGTCTAACAGAGAGAAGTAGACGAATCATGCAGGTACTGGTCTACTCCACAACTGTACCTACCTGAACCAGTCTAAATAGTCAGGATAGAAACACTAACAGGTGTTCCATAGTGATTCAGGACAAGCCAAAAAAACAGTGTGGAAAATGGATTCATGGTGTACTCGCTTACATAAATTTTGTACATTTTGAACACAAAAAAGTTACAGACTGCAGCTGTTGAGAAATGCGTGTAGGTTTGTAAATGCACAATAGTCCTCCTCCTCACCCAGATCCTGGGCCCATTTTATGGCAGCACCTGTTCCAGCAGCATTACCTTCGGCAAGATACACAACATCAGCACCGATTTTCCAGCCCACCAGCGGATAAAGTCCTATTCAGAAAAACGATGAAAAAAAGTGATTAACAAATGGACGCATTACTCTCTATATTCTCAACAGCCACACTGATTCATGTCTTCAGGGTCACCTGATTATCAGTGTTGAATTTTGAAAACTGTTGTGTTGCTTAATGTTTTGTGGAAACAATGATACATTTTTTCAGGATTCTTTGAGGAATAAAAACAAAACAAAAACAAAAAAACAATTTTGTAACAATATAAAGTCTTCACTGTCCCCTTTGATCATTCTAATGCATCTTTGTTGAATTAAATAGAGTACTTTTTGAAAAAAAAAAAAAAGTCACTTTGAATGAAAAGCCACAAACTTTTAATTTCATGCAGTCTAAAATGCCAAATGCATTATCTGGCTTACATTATTAGTTCTAGTCGTTAGGTAATATTTCTTTCACTCCAACCGAATACTGTGAAAAGCTTAACCGATAAGGTAAGATCAGCACTGAAATGGTATACCAGCTACAGACGTGTGTGGTTTGTTTCCTGTATTTATGTCCATGAAGGTCCCTGTGCCCATAGTAATTTTCACGTCACCAATGTCAAAACAGCATTCTCCAAACATGGCTGCTTGCTGGTCTGCCATCTATGACAAAGACATGAAAGTAGGGATGTGGAACTTAAGACAAAACCAAGCACACACACATATTAAATAATTAAAACAGTGTAACAACATTTAAACTCACAACAGACATGATTGGGATGGGCACCCCGAATATGGAAGGATCACATGTCCCAAATTTATGACTAAATATGAGAAAAAAGAAGCATTAGTTGTTCTGTCAAAAGCAGGCAAGAAATTATTCTGGAAATAAAAGCAATTCAGGGTACCTGGTGTTTTGCACACTGGGGAGGATGGACAGAGGTATAGAGAGGAGTGAGCAAACAAACCCACTCCAGCACATCTGATGATTACACAACACACACACTATGAGCACAGACGATATCCCACGAACAAGCACCACCTAGAGAAGCATGTTCTAAAACACTATCCCCCAGTTTCACAGACAAGGCTTAAGCTAGTCCCAGACTAAATTGCATGTTTGAGCTGTCTCAGATGAAAATATCTTAAAACATATCCGTGTCATTGTTCTGTGTTAGGATGCACACCTGTAATATTTTCTTACAAGGCATTTTAGTAAAAGTTGCTTAAATATTTTAATTAAACTAATGCCTAGTCCTGACTTAAGCTAAACTGGGCCTAAATGGACAAAAGATTAAAGAAAAAAAAATTATTCCAGATATTCAAATAGTTGTATCTCAGCCAAATATTGTCCCATCATAACAAAGCATGTATAAATGGTTTATTTATTAAAACAGATATTCCTATTCCTGTTTTTTTAGGGATATTGTTCAAGGTGTTAGTACAATAAAAACTCTTTGTGATTTTAAAACATTGAGCACCAAGCCTGTGTATTCATTTTTGAGGTACTTGATTGTCTTTAAATTGTTTTGTGCTATGACAAAGCAATTAAAAAAAAATAATAAAATATATATATATATATATATATATATCTTTTTGTGTCCCATGTTTGAAAGAACGTCATACAGGGTTGGAACAAACATGAGAGGGAGTAAATGATAACCTTCATTTTGGGGTGAACTACCTCTTTTATCTGTTTTTAAATGTCTGATGCACATGTGTTTGTACTGAAGTCCACGATCCAAAGGTAATGGTCAGATAACAGCAATCACACAACTATAGTAATTGGACAGTTGTAACTGACCTGATACGAATCAAATATTGCTGTTGCACTGGCATTAGAGTAATCAGTAGCATGAACCAGTCCTGCAAAAAACAAACAAATAATAAAATAGTGCTGACAAAGGATTAATCACATCCAAAATAAAAGTCTGTGTTTACATATGCTTGTGCGCTGTGAATAAATTCTATATGTATGTTACACACACACACACACACACACACACACGGGGGGGGGGGGGGGGGGGGGGGGGGGGGGGGGGGGGGGGGGGGGGGGGGGGG
>JAUMHR010000029.1:1076532-1090877 GCA_032361145.1 Enteromius fasciolatus
ACTTTTTACACAACATTCAAAATGTTCCTGAAGAATTATTACATTATATACATTACGTGTAAATACAGAAATGTGACCATATAAAAAAAACGCAAGAAATTATAATTATAAAGTAAATAAAATTAATTTTAGTAATGTCCAATTTATCTGTTAATTAAAAAGTGTAAGGTGTAAAGACAAATACAGAACTGTAACACATTAAAATAAAGGCAAGATATTTATATTAAATAATAAACAACGATAATATTAATTAGAATTAATCAGTTTATTATAAACTGCCAGGTGTAAATTTAAATACAGAAATGTGAAACAAAAAATATATATTATTATCATTATTATGAATATTAAATAATTTGTAATATTAATTAATATTAATAATTAATAATTACAAGTATACAAGTACATACAGAAATGTGACATTTAAAATGAAAGTTTAACAATAAAACAAATAATAACAAGAAATTATAATCATGTAAATGCAAACGTCTAAGACTATATTAAAATGAGCACATGATTTATTATTTAACATGTGAGTAGGTGAAATATACTGTGGCATGCAGATTCAGCAACGGACAGGACATACCTGACATGGCAGTGGACGATGTTGGGGAAGAGCTGGGGGAGGGGGGAGTTGTAAACATAGTCCAGCTCTTTATCAAAGCAGTAGACGGCACACTCCGTATGTCTGTTCCGGGCCTTCTCTGACGGAGCCAGTTTATGAGTGTAGGGCTCCATAGCTGCTAACAAGTGTTTCTGAATGCAAACGTATATCGTATCATGAAAACTGCACTTCTGTTACGTTTGTTATGGTGAGATACACAGTGAATGCAGACGTTTAAAGCACCTCGTCGATGAACGGGATCAGCACCACTGCTTCCCACTCCTGCTGCTTGCCGTTCAGGTCCGTTTTGAAGTCTTGAGGGTAATACTCAACAATGGGTGAGCCCGGTGAGGTCATCAGATGCTGTAAAGGACAGCGAGTCAATAAAGGAGGCAGAGTTTCTAACGGATAATGACGTGACAGGGACATGAAGTGTGTGTGGCACCTGGTAAGACTGTGGAAGAAGGTCTTTGCTGGCTGAAGGCAGGACGCCCAAGAGCTGCTCGAACGGCATGAAGGGTTTGC
Organism: Enteromius fasciolatus; assembly: GCA_032361145.1. Lineage (NCBI taxonomy): Eukaryota > Metazoa > Chordata > Actinopteri > Cypriniformes > Cyprinidae > Enteromius > Enteromius fasciolatus. The sequence continues at coordinate 1,077,659 of JAUMHR010000029.1, forward strand.
CCAGATCAAATGTCAATGTGAGACCACGCACGTTTCTCACATCAGAAAGGAAAGGGGCGTAGTGGTACGGATAATACCTGTAGTGATTTGAGAGGAAACCAACATTACATCGAAACCAACCCAATCTATTTTCTTGCACCTGACACTCTTAATTAGGACTACATGATTTACTAACATTAAAGTGCTAGGAACGCCAATCCTCCCATACTTATAATAATAAGTGCTATAATTATTATGCAAACCAGGATTTTGCTATTTTCTTTTTAAACAGAACAAATATATTTCCCAAATCATGCAGCCCTATTTTTAAGCTAATTCACTATTTGTTTTTCCACCACCCTGTCACTCAGCTCACCAGCTCCAAGACTGAACTCCATGGTAGTAGTAATGCAAGATCCACTGGATCCCCTCCACGTAACACTTAGCCTGATTGGCCAAAAACTCACTGCAAGATGACATCATCAAAATTAGTCTACTCATTACAGGACTATTCATTTTCAGGTGCAGAGAAAACATGTTCCTATCCTTTCCAAGATTAAAATGAATGAATACTTACTCTGAGACGACTTCAACACCCATCTTGGTCATGTAGTAGGTGCGCTTATACTGTCGAAACTCTGTTTCAAACATGTCATCATCCTCACCATCTTCCTCTGCACCCTCTAGGGCATTGTGAAAAATATTACGCTTTATTTAGAATCTGAATGCCTTAAAATGTGCCTTACTGTGTGGCTGCACTTCATTTTACAGTGTGTGCACTTATGCATGACTTGGAAGTAATAAGGTTAGTTGTAGAGTTAGGTTCAGGGTTGGTTCACAGTACACAGGATTCTAAAATAAAGTGCTAGCTAATGTCTAGAACGATGACCGACAGCAACTGACTTGGGGTGTGGGTTCGTGTACCTCTTCCTGGAGAGCTGTGAGAGTCCCTGACTCCATCAAGAGCAGCGAGACACAAAGAGTCATCCGAAGACTGAAAAAAAAAAAAAAAAAAAAATGCTTATTTTTGTTTTGCATGAACCTTTCTTTCGTGTGTGATAAGCAAGCAAGTAAATAAATAAAACAGATTTTTCCCATTGATCTTTACCATACAACAAGCTATGGTCAAGAAACAGCCTTTAGCACAGTAAAAGCTGTTCACCAGTGAATAACGGTGAGCACGTTTGCCTGCTGTAGCTAAGTTGTGTGCATGAAACATCTACTGACTGATTAAAAAAGTGAAAATTAAATTTCTGTGTGAGTTTGTTTCTTCAGTTAAACACAAAAGAAACCAAACAGAATATTGTTAACCAAACAGCTGACGGTAGCCATTGACTTCCATTGATTTCCAAGTCAACTGTTTGGTTACCAAAATGTTTTCATTTATTTATTTATGATTTAAAGCCATTACAACAACAGCGGCTATATTCATCCAACATTGTTTTAAAATATCTTCTTTAGTACTTAGCAGAAAAAATAAACCCATACAGGTTTGGAATGAAAGCAAATGAATTGTGAGCTATCCCTTAAACAACACTGTTCAACATTTTCAGGTGATGTAAATGCATCACTAGTTCTTATTACAATTATAAATCATTTTTACTAATTATTTATTTTAAATACTTATTATATACCAGCTAAAAACTACATAAAGCAGACAGCATTGCTATTGAGCATTCATCAAACCCCTATTCATAAAGAAACAAAAGAGGGCAGGAACAGTGGCACATTCATTTAGAAAACAGGAACCTGGTAACTAAAAGTGAACCTGACTCACATGAGACAATGGCGGCAGCACATTGTTACTTCTAACACCCCCTCAATTAAACAAGGATAGGCTGCTCATTGTTTGTGATGATTTTAAAAGCAAATAGGATAAATGCATGTATGCTTTTGCATATGATCCATCTGGCTGCTTACTGCTAATACCTTTAACCTTACCTTACTCTTCTTCATGTCTTTGGCACCAGCCTCCTCAGCTGCCAGCCCAGCTGCTTCGTTCAGGTATTTGTTCCCCACCTTACTCTCAAACCACTTCAGATCAACAAACACCTCGCTGAAGTGCTCCCGGTCAAACTGAAAACACAGAAGAGAGTGATGGCACGGGATTGGATTTACCTTCCTCTTGATTTATATAACGAATTGGGAATCATAAATCTGGTGTATTTGTCAGGAATGCAGTAACAGTGTTTTTAGTGCTTTTCAGATGCAAAGAATAAATATGCATTTGTCTTGTAATTATTTAATTCGATCATCAGTTGAAAATCAGTTGTTCTGCCTATTGATTTTGCTCATAATATACTTTTTTATTCAGCAATCTTTAATGAATTGAAGCACTTATTTCTTGTTAGATTACAAAAGTCTTTACTGCCCCTTTTGTTCAAATTCATGTCTCTTTGCTGAATAAAAATATTTATAAATGATATTTAATTAACTCACATCTGACAACTTCTCAAGGTATTTCTCAAAGTGGGCAAGGTTGAGATGACCGTTTTCATTCAGGTAGCCTGACGGAGACAACAGTAATCAGCACCTCAGCAGCATTATATTACAGTGACAGTCACAAGCGCTGCGATTCGCAGGTGTACTGACTCACCCCCCAGACTGGGCAGCACACTGATGTAAGTTCGATAGAGCAGTGGCAGTGCATCGTGATTGATGTGCAGGTGAGGAAGATGAGGGATGAAGTCATTGCCCACCAGGAAACCCATCAGAACCCAGTCGTCTATGATGCGCTCCAGGTCGTATTCAAACGAGATCTTTTTCTAAAGGAAATACATCATTTATGACCAGACTACAGGTCAGTTTATCGTTTACAATAACTTGCGCATGAGATATATTCTCACCCTGAGCTCTGAAAACTCATAGTCAATGTATTCCCTCATGAGGGAGAGATGAAGCAGATGAAAGGTTGTCTCCTCAGGAGCTGTTATCCTACAGACCAGATGACACATAATATAGAAACACAAACTTTCAAGTCGGCGCAATGACAATAATGCCACACTTACCTCTTTTGTGACTTTTTCCCTCCAAAACGAACTTCCTCTCTGAGGAGGGAAAAATGAGGCTCATGGCTGGTCAAGCCAAGCATTATCTAGAAAAAACAAAAGAGAAAGGATGAGAAAGCATAAAATAAATAGACTATGACCAAAGTTGTTCTGTTCTCACCAGATCGGCATCCAGACCATAAAGGCAGTGTCTTGTGTTTGGGTTATGGCCTGGTTTTGTGGTCTCAGAACGGATGAACTCCATGATCTTGTGCTCTCCTTCACCAGGGGTCTGAGAAAAAGCATGAATGAGAAAAACTTCACAGAAACACACAAGGCTCTGAAGTCACGTAACTCACCTCATGACCAGACAAATACACATTCACTCCCTGCCATGACTTGTCTGTGGAAAGTTTATTGTGGACAAAATATTTAAGCTGTTCCTGTAGCCTGGCCATGAAATCCGTTCCTACAGAGGTCGAGTAAGAGAAACAGATTGCTCAAAACCAGAAAACTCCCATAAAAACACCAGACACCCAGTAATAACCACGCTATCAACGATTTAAAATACACAATTTAAATCTTAAAGGTATACAATTAAGAAGCTGGTTAAGTATTTATATGGAATCCTGCCATAAAGTGATAGAAAAAAACGGTATACAACATCACTTAGACAATAAAGATGCACACAAACCAGGAGTGATGCAGTTAGAGTCAAATCGGGCCTCTGTGGGTAAAACTTCACCCTTCTCCAAGGCCTTTTTGATTTTCTCCTCAGCTTCTTTTGCTGAACTTTAAAGCACAAAGGACGGAACAAATTTATTTTGATGTTTCAAAAATTAATTAATCATTAATTAATTAAAACTTTTAAAAAAAAAATGTTTTTGAATGTTTTGGGGTTGGCAATATATGTGTTGTTTTTATCTGCCCTAACACGGTTATTTGCACACTTGATCAGTACAAATAGAGCTGTAAAAGACAAATGTAGAACTTTTTAATACATGGCCTGTCATAAAGCAACAAATAAAAATCCTTAAGCCTTTTATATTTTAGTGTACATTTAATGCAAGTGTGATATTGAGGTCTTCTGCTATACCGGAATCTTCTTCCACGCTGCTGGTTCATCTTGGCCCTGGGTGCCACACCATCGACAGCCATGAAGAACACTTTCCTGGGCTTAATGATGCGAAAGAGCACCTCCAGGTAGTGAAAAATATCAGCAAATATCTTCTCTTCAGAAATACGGAAGTGTACGTCCTCATCATTGGGGTGGGAACACTGGTGGATAATCCCATTCATATCTAAATATAAGTTGTCAAACTCTGGAATCTGGGATAAGAGAGAGAACACAAGTTGGCTGGTGTAAACTTGATCAAATATGACTAATGTCTCTGAAAAAACAAAAACAAAAATCTTTGGACTATATAATGCAACTGAGCAACTTTGAAATAATATTAACAACAAGTACTCAATACAAATATTGTATGACATGCTGTATGAAAATCCTAAACAAAATATGATGAAATGAAAAACCTAAAAAACAAAACGCTTTGTGTAACTAAGTGAAATAAATTATGTTGAAGTACAATGAAAATGAAAATAAATCAAAATCAAATCTATAGAAATAGAAAAGCTAATACAACTGACTAAAGCACATAGCAAAATAACTAAAACTTTAGTAAAAAAAAAAAAAGACAAATAATGAAATGATTATTCATGTATGTATTACTTTTAACGCAATGTCAGCAGCAATGCAACTTCATGGTGATAAAGTAAATAACGGAAGTCATTAAAAAGGTATGTAACACATTAAGACTGAAACAAATACATCATATAAACGGATCTCTTATTTAAAACGTTGTCTATATATAGTCTATTAGAAAGGAATAATAGTGATTCTTCACCTTTCAATAAATTTGCTAAAAGGGTGCAAATGTGTGCTTTATTATGGGCGTTTCGAACAATGGTCAGAAATGTTGCTGATTGTGAACTTGAATCACCTGCCAACGTTACTGTTTGAGCTCGTGCTCCTCGTCTCTAGCTGTCAAGATATTTCAGATTGATAGCTCGCTCAAAATCGCCTACGATGCTTGAAGTGCTGTTTATGTATACAGCTCATTGACGTTAGATTTTGAAAAAGGCATTAGAATGTAACGTCACGTTGTAAAAACAATGTCGGTAAAACATAAAGCTAAAATCCCCCTCTATATATATATATATATTCGTGGAGGAGAGAGGAGGTTTTACTGTCTGTTAGACGTAAGGTTTGAGCTTCTGATCAGAGCTGTAACGTTGAATGATCTCTATGCGGCCTGTTATATTTAGCCAAACTAGCTCACCTGATGCTCTTTGACAACTTCACTCAGACACGGATACCGTTCCGATATCCATCGATAAAATTTAGGCACTCCCATCTTGTCGTATAAGTCTTCAAATGGCAACAACGAAGAGAAAACTTATTCAGACGCCAGTGTGAGCAGAATTTCATAGACTGGTGTTGCTAGTCGGTTTTGTTTCTGTATGAGCTATTACTGTCCAGCCAATAAAATGTCCGTGTGGAAACTCGCGTGATGTAACGTCTTGTAATATCGTTCCGATACTCATAAAACACTAGAAACATAGTATTAAATGAGGTAAACGGTATGGAACTAGCAAGTTCTGTAAGTGAAAATGTGCATGTATTTTCAGTTTATGTAATTTTGATAACTATAAGAAACTATCCCAGAGGTTTACGAACAGCACACTCTGCCGGCAGAAACAAAACCTAGGGATGTGATGTAATGTGAGAAAAAAAGAGGCAATTTGACACGACAACATTCCCACTCTCTTGGCCAAGGTTAAGTGTAGTTCACCAGTACAATCTGTACATGTAACTTATCCTCTGTAGTGCTTACTGAGCAATTTATATATGAACAAATACAAACATCAAAGACCCTTGTAATTATTAAAAACTTGTAAATAATTGAATATATGCTACACATAGTTGATATTTTTCATCCTTTCGTATGTCTTTTAGTAGGCTAGATTATAATTTCCTGTCATAATGAATCTATAAACCATACTAAAATATTGAGCTGACCTAGTAAGGTGACTCACAGACTCAGTCAAAGTGATGAAAGGCAGACAAACCAAACAGTTTTTACATAAATCATTTTATTTTTAAACATTAACTTTACTTAAGGAAATATAAGGAAATAATAATTATTATTATGAATACATGAATTTGTTTATCTCTAAAAACAATGCTTTACTATCTCTAAGAACAATAGTTTATTTAACATGTTATTACGCTACATAATTCATATTTTTAATGCACAGCACTTATACGCACATATTAAATAAAATGATTGCATCTTTATCAGAGAAAATAAATAAGCTCAGCTATTCGCTGATTTTGGTCTTTTGCATTAATTCACAAAAAAAAGCTAGTATTGAATACAAAAAATCGTTTGGTATACTAATGCTTTCTAAAGCGTTACCACATGTTTTAGAGAAGGGAAATCATCATAAACTAATATGTGCACCTGACATTATACACAAAAGAGAATAATATTGTGCTATACAAATGGTAGAATATCAGTTGGTATTAGCATAAATAGACTAGTGTATTCTGCAACATTCTTCAACAGTATGTTATGCATAACACAAATTAAAAATGAAGATTTCTAGATTTTATTCTGAACTTAGAAATCATTCTAGGACTTCTGAAATCAAGACAAAGAGTTGATTCTTCACAATAATGTGGTCGGGCAGGTTAGGTGATTGCTATAGGGACCCTTCAGCACTGGAATTCGAGAGATGTCCCTTTGAGTCTATCTGTTCAATGGTACTTCAAGATGATGGGCTGGATAGTGGATAAGTGAGCCCAATACACCTAGAAGAAACCATAAATACCACATCTGAAAATGAACAGCATGCAAACATGTGGATACACTGGTCTTATATGACTGAAGACTATGGACACACCAGTCTGGAATGACACATTTTACACATCCTGGGGCTAGTCCACTGGTGCTGACATTTTAAAAGAATAGCTTACCCAAACATGAACATTTGCTTTAAGTTCACTGACTCTCAGGCCATTCAATGTGCACATGAAACGTGCTGTAATTGAGCTCAAACTGCTGATAAAAACATTCACAACATCCACAACAAGAGTGCAATTAACATCCTGTATTCTAGTAAACTAATCTATCAAGAAGATGCATTAACTTCAAAACATAGAACTTCAAACTATTTCTTCAGTCATTTCTTTATTACACAGCTTTCTGTAAAAATAGAAAATCTTGTCTGAACTACGCATAGAACAAGTGAAAATAGTTCAAAAACATTATAAACAAATTTGTTGGGGGATTTTGATGAAGAGGACAACAGGGGATGGATGTTTTCACTGGAGGTAACATTATTTTGGATTATGAACTTGTATTTTACACCTTGATGGATTTGCTCATTTTTAATTAGTAAAGATGTTAATTGACAGACTGGAGTCATGGGGATTATTGAGGTGTTTTTATCAGACGTTTGGACTCTAATTCTGACGGCACCCATTCACTGGTGAGCAAATGCAGTAATGCTAAATTTCTTAAAATAAAGAAACAAACTCATCTACATCGTGGATGGACCGAGGGTGAGTACATTTTTGAGTTAACTTTTCCTTTAAGGAATGCATGCACATAATAGCTTTTTAGAAATAGTTTGAGACATCAAAAACTGACAGTTCATTGCTCATGAACTGTTTTTCATTTCTATAAAATCCACTATTACTGAAGGAATTTGGTTGCTGTAACCTTAAGCATAGTTGACAGCAAATATTCTTTTACTTTAATGTTGTTATCACAAGTCAAATATTTACATTGTTTTTTGATTACACTGTAACATTGTAATGTAAACCGTGGGCAAAGTAGTTACACATAAGGTGAACATACACCCCACATCACCCTTTTTTAAACCAAGTTGTACTATTAAATCCATTTTAGTAAAATTCACCTCTTATTAACTAGAATAAGAGACATACTTCAGATCGTCTGTGTCTGAGACACAGAGTACCACCAAGTCCACAGTGTCAATATGTAATCTTCTGTCAGCCTTTATATTGCAGCAATTAAAGCATTTGGTAAACAATGTAAAACATCTCACCTCCTGGCTGATGACCTGCTTTGAGCAAAAGAGGAAGAGCAAGACAAAGAAAGAAGAATGAGAGCTTGTTACATGTGACTGACACCAAACAAAACATATTTCTGCACTATTGTGTTCATATAATTAAAAAAAAAGTCCTTGGTAGTGGTTTGACTGGTGTGTAGTGACTGCACATGATTTTAGTCAGCTGCTCACCGTAGCGCTTGAAGAGGATGAGGCTTACGAACACAAATCCAACAAAAACAAAAGTGGCGCAAACTGGAGCCAACACCCTTAACAAACCAAGCCCTGGAAATCATTTAATAGATAATACAGATATTTATTATATTACAGTTCACTGTTGATCAAATGTTAACAGTTGTGTAGTGTAAAATTGAAAAATAGAGAGTACTTTGTATGGCAACAAACAATTATTATTCATTTTAAAGTGCATCAATGAATTCTTTCAAGTCTTCACCTTCTTGATTCTGGGTGTCATTCATCTGTTTAATGAATTCCTCGCATTCTTCCTTCAGGTGAATTTTCTCTAGATGCGCATGCTCTGCCTTAAGTGTCCACGACTGCTTTAGATCCTTCGCCTCTGGCATCAACACTGTCCATGAATCACTGTCTGAATCTAACGACAGATAATCTCTGCCATTGAGCTGAAACCTGTCGGACAGCTGCAGGACTCGATGTCCTCGCAGCTTACATTCCCTCAAACGTATATACGTCGAATAACCTAAAAAATAAAGACAGATTAATTGTAACAGAGAGGCTGCATTACAATACCTGACAGACCAAGTTTTATTACCATAACTCCGATATTTTTACTTAATCCAATAAATAGCACCACTTGCTGGATCACCAAAGAATAACATTCAATATTCATAATCCACAGCACCCTCACCAGTGTATTGTGCATGTATTACATGTTAAAGTAACAGTCATTTAATATAATTCACTCACTTATGCATCAAGGTATTTAAAATATAACTACACAGGCAGGGCCACTGCTGGCCAAATGGGTGCAGCTAGTATTGTTGTGCACCCTCCCTCAAAATATACTATACTACTATAACGGGTCTAAATAGAACTGTATTCAAATATGGAAGTAAATAAATAAATTGTAATTGCATTGTGTTATCCATAAATTACAATTGTAGCCCTAGACGTACCTATGGCTATAATGTTATTAATACAGTGTGATTGATTTTATGGTCTCAAGCATTCAGAAATAAAATCAAGCAGTTTTACTATGATAAAAACATGGTTAATTTTAATGAGGGTTGTGATGTCCACGTTTCTGTTGAAGAAATTAATATTTTTTTTTTTTACCAAAATTATATATTTGAATTAAATGTTTGGTCAATAAACAAAGATTTGATCATCCTATAAGTGTAATAACAACAATTATCAGCCCTTTAGTGCCTTTTAATGTTAATTATTTATTTTGAATTATGTATTTTAACAGTGTTGATCAATGAAACCATAATTAAACCATATAGGCCTACTAAATATTGCTTTGTTGTTTTTATAGAATACATTTTAATTCATTGAAACTAAAATATTAAGCCAGATGTGGTGTTGTTTGTGGTGAAATTATTACCGACAATAAAACACATTAGCTTACTAACGTCAACAGAATTGATGCACTGGCTTCATCTCAGGCTTTTTTAGTTTTCCTTTCTCTGTGCCGGTGTTTATCCTATACCCGGGCTTACTGCGCACGCGCACCTCAATATTGCATAGATGCGGGTGCACTGCGTTCATCATAAAATACATTTTTATTTTAGTTATATTAGTCTACTATATAATATGTATGCATATTATACGCACGAGTGGGTGAGGTGGGTATGTTGAAATATTTCTTGAAACATACCTGTTCTCAAATATGTGTTTAAATGCATTTTCCATCTATGTTAAACTTTAATGGGCGATGGTCAAAGTAAACTAATTATGTCTATTAACTACATAGAACCCCGTCTATGGGGTCTTACCATGATCTTTTTAATACTTTGTGAATTTAATAAATATATTGTAAGTTAGAGTGCTAATCATAACACGTTCGTTGTACACAACTAATAACACTACACAACACATTGCATTAATAAGCTTAACAGGATCGTGTGTTACTGGTTATACGACTGTTTCTGGCTCAGCATGTTTGAATTTAGCTGCTGATTTGAACACTTGTGTGTCATATAGAAAATAATATTCCGCTGGGAGCTGCAATTCAATTGGCTCAGAAACCTGACATGGCACGCGCACTTTGAATAGGCATGACGCCGCTGACAGTTATTGTTTTTTTTATAATCAGTATCGTTCCTTTTCTATTGCTAAACCTCATAAATTGTTGCGTCAAGATTCCTTACTTGCTGTTTCACGATGACTCTCCACCATCATTTGCAGCACTTCATCCTGAATTGGTCTGACAACAACTTGCTTGTCGAACTGTCCCTTTAAATGTGCATCACTGACGAGGATCCTCTCCACTACTGTCCCGTTTTTTAAAACGCTGCGCTCGAACTTAACACAAATATCTAACAACAACACACACACAAGCACGAGAGCTTTATCGCTTACAAATGATTAACACAAAAAATAACAATAGAGGAAAATACGAGCTATTGAACATTAATTCCTGGTTTCGGGAAGATTGCTGTAACAGGATGAAAGACTTACCCCTTGGAAGAGCCCAGGATAACGCCACAAGAAAAGCGAAGGTTACAAAGAGGAGCATTTCTGCGTAATGTGAAGCGCAAGCGGAGTTGACTACAGTTTATGTTGAGTCGCTTTCTTTCGGTTTCTATTTCTAACATTCTCTTACTCACAGCGCAGATTTTTTTGTTTTGTTTTTAAAAAGACGACTAAAGTGTGCAAAATGCAAATCAAGTGCAAACCCGTCGAGCGCAATGAGCAGGTTTAGCTTAAACATGCAGAAGACAGTGAGAGCACTCGCGTGTCATTGGCTGTTACCAGGAGAAACTGAGGAGGGACACTGACACACCAGGGTGAAAGAGTCTTTAACATATAAACACTGACCTGAAGTTGACATTTAACAGCTATAAAAACAACAATACCGAATAGAAACTGCACTGGGGAGACTTTTTAGACTCCCTCGCTAAGACTATCAAAACAACAACTGAAACAGAAAAAGTGTTTGGGAACAAATCATTTTTGCACTGTATTTCCTAATGTGGTTGAGATGCTGGGTTTTTAATGTTGCAAGTTGTGATTTTGTGAAAATGAGTTCTGTATCTGTATGAACATGCCAAAATCAAGTCATAATTTGAGAACATCCCTGTATTAGGCCTATTTGTTTTATTATTAATTAGATTTTGGGATGTGCTTTCACCAAAACAGCCCAAGAAAGAAAGCCATCAAGTCTGGGGCAGGGCTGCAAAAACATGACAAAAGCAGGTTTGGGTGTTGTAAACAAAAACTGAAAGTCGAAGAGGGTAATGGCATTCACTGTCATTCTCTAGGAGACTAAAGCAAAAGCTGAAAATGAAGATGAAACTGAATGTGAAATCACACACATCACCAGCAGGAAATAAAGCATGCCATTTTTAAACTAACAATTCTGGGTGCAATTAGCTGGACGGCAACCGTTTTCTGACACTGCAATAATTAATCAGTGCATTATTACTGTTATTATTAAATCAAGACATTTCTTACTTGATTTAGCTACATATTTCAGAAAATATAGAGTGGGAGTATAAGGGACAAAAACATAACCATATATGGCAAAAGATGAACACAGGCCAGGAATTTATGATAGTTAAAATAAGAGCAGAACTTTCCGATTAAAACACTGTTCAAACAGTGAAGGACTTATTTTGAGACAGCATGGTGTACATTCTAGAAAAAAATGGAAGCTTGACAAACACTTTGTTTACTTAAATAAATACATTTATCTTGAAAAAATTCTTTGCTCTGACCTAAATACTACTGAAGAAACCATGATCTCAACGGTCATGTGTTTGTAATGGGGATTTTTTACAGTCCTGTTCAGGAGAGTGGAAGTTTATGGCACATACTCTTTGGACATTTGCTCTTAGTTTTTTGTGCTATATGTTTACATTTAGACTGCAGACATATTAATACAAAGGGATTAGGAAATGGTTCATCTTGATAAGGCAAGTGCCGCAATGCAAATTTACCAATACTTTGAAAGAGCAAACAATGTGACTTAACCAGTTATATTAAGTGCCTTAGTTGAACAGTTGTAGAAGATTAGAGGATAGTGAGGATCTGTTAAGATCACAGGCAAAAAATCTTGTTTTATACATTAAGGATATGCCTTTTATGCTTCAATTGTTTATGGATTACAAATCCAACATATTTCCTTATAGTAAAATATTAAATATGATACTGAATGTGATAAATGTAGGCTACTGTTTGGTCATTTTATGTCTCTGTGTTGCAGAACATATAGCTGCCTTACTAATGTCTGTAAATCATTAAAATCGCTACCACATTTTCTGGCAAACACAAAACGTATAGTTAAAAAATAATTATTTAGTTTGTAATAAACAAGCTAAACTAACCAGACAACCAGACAAGTTTGTATCTCAATATAGAGAAGAACAAAGTAAAAATCCAACAGTCAACAATCAAGGAGTTTGCAACACTTTTTGTTTTGTTTTTTGTAGTTTTTCAGAGACTGTTTGTATTAGAAAGCCAGAATTTGAATACAATAAAGCCACATTAGTCTGCTACTCGCCCCTATGACTGTAACATGTGCACATATTATGTACATACAATTTATACTTAAACAGAATTTTGCAACTCGCATCACAACAGGAGATGGTTGCATCAGTCCACAGGGACAATTGCAACATTTTTTTACAACTGAAACCAGTTTTTTTATTTTATTTGGTCATAGACATGGTCTTAAGTTAAATTGGCTGTATAAAAACAAAGAATAGTAAATAGAAAAAAAAACATCAAGTAACAATCTTGTCTTGGTTAATTATCTCAAAATATTCATTTAATCAGAATCAAGACACTACTTAAAACAGCTTACTTCTGTTAAATGTGTGAAAGGTTACTGAACTAAGGTCAGTTACATAGTTACTTAAGACTGTCTTAAAAACTAGTTTGACCAACTAGCAGCTAACCAAGTTTATCAA
>JAUMHR010000029.1:1092146-1108851 GCA_032361145.1 Enteromius fasciolatus
TAGCAGTAGAATCAACTACGATGCAACGAGGCGTCACCAGAAATCTTGCCTAGGGCGCCAAATTGGTTAGAGCCGGCGCTGCTCAATCCTCTCTTACTTGCTCGTGCGAACACTGTTGTGTCAGTCGTGGGGCGGGGCTTGGTGTTTAATATGTGTTCAAAATATTGACTTTGCAAATGTACAGTATGTTGATTTATTCTACCAACCCTAACAGTCTACTCTAATGGCGCTTTTCCACTGCATAGTACGGTACGGTACGGTTCAGTACAGCTCACTTTTGGGGGGGTTTCCACTGGGAACAGTACCTGGTATCTGGTCCTTTTTTTAGTACCACTTTTTAGTCAAGGTTCCAAGCGAGCCGTACCGTTACCAAAACGTGACGTGTGAACTCTGCTGGTCACAGATTGGCTGGAGAAAATCTTATTACTGAGTCACTGAACTTGCGACACAACAGACCCGCTAGATTTAAATCAGCACAGCCAGCGAAAGATCAGACGCAACTGTTTGAAGAAACGCATCTTTTTGTATTATCGATACCATCGTCCATCGCGATGTTTCACATTAGACATCGTACGATGCCAAATTGGTCGACATCGCCCAACCCTAATACCTTTTGATGTTTATTCAAGAGATTTTAATAAAGAGGAAATCAAGTCAAGTCAAGTTTTATTGTCATTCCGCTACATGTGTGGACATACAGTGGAATGAAATACCGTGTCTCGCAGGACCACGGTGCTACATGTAACTATACATATACTATAAATAATTGACTCTACATAGAGCTGCACGATTCTGGATTCTATTTTTCCAGAGCCCATGATTTATTAATTTTACAAAATTATATCAAAAGATTAAGGTGATATAGCCTATTTAATCTAGCCTACTGTAGTACAAGCTGTGATTCAGCTGCGCGTGACAAACGCTGCCAGTATAAAAGCACAGTCGCTGCTCCTGCTCTGCATACGCACGCTTCGGTCTGCGAGACGGAACGCAATGCAGAAAATGAAGTATACCCGGGCTGACACATGCTGTGTGAAACCGGCGTAACAAGCACATCTGGCTGCTGTCCGTGCAAAACCGCATCTCGAGATCAGACGAGTTATGCTCGTCTTCTGTCCTTGAAAATATAATTGGCTGAATCCTATAAATGCTGTATTAAGATCGTGTGGGGTGTCTAATCGAGATCGCGATCTTTTAATGATTAATTGTTTAGCAGAAAAGGTATTTAAAGGGATGATCGGTTCAACTGCCATTTGTACCGACGGGCGCTACAGTGATCGGTCATGACACATTAAAGCGAAATGAAAAAACAATAGTTAATGAAACAAAATAAACAACCCATGTAAACATGTATTTGCATGCATTTCATTCGAACTCAAGTCGTATGTGTAGGTATATGCTTGATGTCATTTCAAAACAGATTTCTTTACTAATAACAAAAGGTATAACATTAACGTGCTTTAGTGAATTGTTGTTTTTTGTGATGTCATAGTAATTTAATCTATGTCCAAACACTAGCGGTCCAGTGTGAGTGGGATGATATTATGCAGTGAGCTTACCGTATGCTGTTCCAGGTCCAAACTCGTGTCCAGAGTCAATCATGCACTCCCCCAGTAACTCGTGGTTGTTGGCACGCATTGGGACTTTTTTGTCCAGCATCTCGTAAAGGAACTCCTCCATCCGGACATCTACAAACATCAGACAAATTCAATTAAGAGCAGCGAGAGTCAGATGAGACCACATGCATCCTCTTAAGCCAGGCCTGTTAACCATTGCTGTTGCTAACAATCAAACATATCTTACAAAGTGTTAGTTTGAATCATGAGCTTTCTATGGAAGCTTGTTTCTACTACTGGATTAAAAAAAGGGTGTTGAGACTTTTTATCTCATACCTTTATCTGACTTTTTTTCTCAGAATTGCGTGGTACAAACTCGCAATTACAAGTTAGAAGGTCAGAATTGCGAGTTAAGTCACAATCGTGAGATGTAAACTCAATTGGGACTTTATATCTCAGAATTCTGACAAAATAAAATCAGAATTGCGAGTTTATGGTACACAATTGTTATGAAGTCATAGTTCTGAGATATAAAGTCACAATTCTGATTTTATCATGTAATTCTGACTTTTTTTTTTCTTGTAATTATGACTTTATGGCCCGGTTTCACAAACGGGGCTTAGCTTGAACCTATGCATTAATTAAATCAAGATATTTAAGCAACTTTTACAAAAATGCTTAACAAGAAAATATTACAGGTGTGCATCCTAATACAGAACAATGACACTGACATGTTTTAAGATACGTCAGAGCAAGATATTTTCATCTGAGACCGCTCAAACATGCAATTTTGTCTGGGACTAGCTTAAGCTCGTCTGTGAAACTGGGGGTATATCTCACAATTCTGACTTTATAACTTGCAATTGAGAGTTTATAAAAAAAAGGCAGAATTGCAAGTTTGTATCACACAACTAAAAAAAGTCAAAATTGTGAGATAAAAAGTTGCAATATCCTTTTATTATTTTTTATTCAGTGGCGGAAACAGGCTTCCATAGCTTTATGATTGTATGAGGCACTTAGAAGATAAAGCAAAGTGTGATAAAAAACACTGATGTCACCAAAAACGGGATGAAAATCTAAGATCATAAGATATAATGTGGGCATAACCCACATTGTTTTCACTTCCTGGCTAAACAACTAAAAATACTCATCGTTAGGGCTGGGTCACAATCCCATTACAAGGAACAAATGGGGAACTTCACACTTTTCTCTTGCAATTGGGTTTTACTGCAATAGTGAGATGATTTCACTAGCCTTGTCCCTGAGTTTACTTCCTCTTTATAAGTGATACAAATGAGAACGTATTTTTATGGTGACTTGCAGTATTGCTAAACTAGTCATGTTTAATCAAGCCTTTCTTATTACTAGGGTTCGGCTGCAGCACGACTTCTGTCTGCTTCATGATCTTCTCCGTCCAGTGCTTGGTGGATTCCGCCCGACTCAAAAGGGTCTCTAGATGGGCGTCCAGCTCAGTCTTCTCCGCCTGCCCAAATTTCTCCTCTGTGAACTACACAGATTGCAAACAGTTTGTTGACTGTTTTAACACTTTTTTTTCAGCAATGCAGTTATATGTTAAAGCATACACTTTACATTTTACTGTTGACTTACTAATGTTTACACATAAAGCTGTGGTCTAAAACCAAAGCCTGGTGAGCTGCTGATCTAGACTACATTTCTGACCAACATTTGACCGTTTCCCACAGTTTACATTAATATTAGTCGCAATTCTAATATTTTTATTTGTATGGTGCCTTTAAATTTAGCTTACTGCAAATTAATTTACAACAAAGCCAAAACAGCAGAAGAGAACAGAACAAAACAAATACAGTAATAAGAAATAGGTAAAAATACAAATAATAATAATACAAATAATAAAAAAAAAAAGACTTAAAAATATACCATGTTTTTATGGTACAGCATATTACAGTTTACCACATAAATTGATCATGTTGATCATTGATCATTCTTATTAAAGTTGTAGTAACATCCTGCAAACTAAATTAACAAATAATTAACTTTATTTAATATTTCTTGAACAGTTAGTGAACTAGACTACATTTTTTAATGAAAATGTTGTCTCCACCCTCTTACAGTATGTTACGAAAAATGTGAATAAATGCGACTTTTTTGTAACGTACACACACACACACACACACACACACACAATTACGTAGAAAGACAGGTCAACATACGCTTTCATTTTATGGAAATAAGTGAATGCTGCCTTCGGCTGTTTGTCCTATAACAACAATATGCCGTTGTGCTCCACCGTCATACAGACACGAGGGTAACGTAACGTTAGGTAAATTATGACAAAACATTCAGTTTGTCTGAACTGCCCGGTAACGTTAAGTAAAGCAAACAGAACTAACTTAGCTTGAAACAAACAGGAGTTAAGACACTAAACACATCTAAGGTCATTTAAAGACATTTACCTGCACAGCACGACTGAGGAAAGTGCCCGCGTCCGCTGCTAGTCGTCTTACGTTGAACTCCATGTCTGTGTGTTTATAAAATAACGTTACTGATGTTTCAAGCGATCAGTCGGAGCTGAATCCTGTTAGCAAACACAGATTAGCCTGCTGCAGCCCGGCCAAAACACTTATAAATTCAGCTCGCTTTGTCGTAAGAAGCGTATAGTCCATGTAAAACCGCGACTGAGAAGATAACTAATTAAAAATAAACGTGTAAAGCTGTTTTAAGGCTGCCTGGTATACGTGTTGTGGTGTATCTGTCAGTAGTGTAGCTACTAGCACAGCACAGCAGCTGTTAGGAGTGAGGGAGTGTGAAAAGGAAGGACAAACTCAGCGATAGCCAACGGATGTGTCTCAAACCTTTAGACAGCAGTTTGAAAAGCAAATTTCACCAAAATGAGTAATAAAAAAAAAAAAGTATAGACGAATTAATAATATAATAATCCTTCTATAAGTCTAATAAATCCACAGAAATAGATCAACACAATTTATAATATAATATTAAAAATCATGTATAGTTAATAATAATATATTGGTGTGTTAATGAGATGTTGTAAAACTAACATAAAATATTTAAAATTGTATATAGCTATTCTAAATAAATCTGCTGTAATCTTTCCTAATGTCCACTAGATGACGCAATCAGTCAGAACAGGTCAAGTATAGGTTGAGCTCTTGCTTTTCCTTTTCACAGTAATAAAGACACACACAAAATGTGCTCACTTAACATAGGTTTAATGCCACAATGTATGTCACTTCTGTATGCCATGTTGTGATTTAATAAAACAAAGGTATCAAGTTTTAGCTTTATAATATTTCAAGCTAAAACATTCATTAATTGTCTCATCAAAATCACAACAGCCATGAAAGACGATCTGTAGGCAAAACTCAGAAGAACTGATAATAAGTGATTATATCCATTCATCATACACTTATTT
The DNA here is from genome assembly GCA_032361145.1 of Enteromius fasciolatus. Lineage (NCBI taxonomy): Eukaryota > Metazoa > Chordata > Actinopteri > Cypriniformes > Cyprinidae > Enteromius > Enteromius fasciolatus. The sequence goes on from JAUMHR010000029.1 coordinate 1,097,115, forward strand.
ACTCTGCGTACTAAAAAGTTTAAAGATGTTGGAGACTTTCTTTGCGAGATCTAACAAAGTGTTGTATCGCAAAGTCTTGCTTTTCCAGGAACTAGGGATTCCTTCAAGTCCAACCTGAAAAAAACAGGTGTCGTGGTATTAGAGCATTACAAAACTGCAAGAGTAGTTGTTCTGTCATGTATGCATGACATAATCATCCGATAAAAGATTAGAATGGCTTGTTCAGAAAGATAAGTGATCAATAGATAGCACAAACAGAATTTGACCTTAATTACATAAAGCCTATTATGTTTTATGCATACATGTAAAACAGTGCGATCAAACAGATCACACTGATTTTTGACAGTACCTGAGCGCCGATGCAGGCACCGATGAAGGAGCTCCTGCTACAGGTGCATCCACCGCAGCTCATAGTGTCCCGAACAGCCTGTTCATAGCCACTGGCTGTCAGAACCCCATGCAGCGCTGCCTGGAATGCACCTGGTAATCCTGAGGGACACGATAAAACTGCTGAAATACTTGTAACTAACTGTATTGTGTGCATAGGACAGACATAAGAGAATAACAATAGGTTATCAGCTGCAGATAACTAACCTCAAGTATTTGGAAACACAGTTGGAACGAGCTCTTTGGGTTTCTTGCTCATATTGTCCTTTACTTGATGAATGTGTCCTAAATAAGAGGAGAACATTTCTGATATTAACTAGTGTATGTGTATAAGCTGTGACCAATAGTGTGTTAAAACTTGTAGTTTGGGTTCTTTTTCATATTATACATTTAGCATTATATTTTATATGTTAAAATGTTATATTTATACATTTATTGTTAAAGGTCTTTTTAATTAAAGCAAAGCTGCCTATTGTTGATACTAATTGTAAACCCTAAGTGTCCAGCTCACAACAATTTAAAGCTGTGTATACCAATTATAGCTTTGTCCAACTCCTGAGGGTTTTTTCTGTTTGGGTCACTGAGCTGTTTCAGCACTGCATCCAAGGCCTTGGGATCAGGACCATTCAGGATGAAATGCTCCAAGAACCTGAATAAAAAAAATACATTTTTACTTTATATAATGCACTGATATGTGTCATATGTGATATGCCGAACATCTCATGTCAATCATATATTACCAACCTAGCAGCAGCGAGGGTTACTGCCACAGACATGTCATTGTTTTGCGTGACACGGACGGCTTCCTCAATTCTCTCCAACATCTCTGGTTTTCCAGCATAGCATGCTACAATGGGAGCCAGCTTTGCCACTCCATCTATTTGGTTATCGGTTTCACAACCTGAGAAGTGTCACAATAAACATTCAATAAACTATATTGCTTTATTTTCTCCTTCCAAATGACTGAAAATCTTAATATAATTATATCCTCGAAAAACATTCAAATAAATTCATATTTATTATTTGTGATAGTTATCTGACACCATTTTCAGCAACATAACTGACAGTACCTGTCTCTGGCTTGCCTGCATCCACATTTTTAATAAAGCTCTTAAGGCTTGCTTGTCTCCAGGGTCCTTCAATAGGTAGTTGAGGCCTTGGAGCTTGTGAAAAGAAATAAGTAAAAGTCATGAATAATTCAATTTAAAAACAAAACAAACACCATCTGTTGAGGGTTATGAGTTGAAATGACAGGTAAATGTGCAAATAGTTAACTAGAACTATTAAAAAAAGTGAATGAAATACAGCTGAAATAAAGTTTCAATGTCTCCTAAACTTAAATCCTGATTAAAAAGTTAACAAATGTGAAAATGTTCAGATGCAGCAGATTCATTTACCTCCTTTGTCTCTGTAAGGATCATTGACTGGGGTGTCATATTCAGATCCGGGTCCAAAGAATTTGTAGGTGCGCTGCTTCAAATCTTCCACATTCAGACCTGTTTAACAAACAAATAACTTAATAATCAATCAAAATCGCAATCAAAGCGATTTCCATACCATCCTAGTCGGTTTTTCAAACACACTGTTTCACCTTTTATATTCTCCTTTACTGAAAAGTACTTTGTATTTTCACCTTCACACTCAGACAGGGACTCCAGGAGGACGAATGCTTGATCTCCATAGCAGCTCTGCTGTCCAGTGTTCCTCCTGTAGAATGGGTTTGCAGACTCAGAGCGGAATTCAGGCTCAGGACTTTGAGAGAGCAACACACTCAGCTTCTGCAGGTCATAGACCCAGTGGAGCGGTTGTGCTGCAGAAGATACAGTACCAACCAAAATCTGCATTTGTCAACATTTGATTACAGGGTAATACTACATCATGTCTTCATGTTTCACACATTATCTGCTACTATAATTTAGTACTATAGTAATGACAAAAATAACATTGTATCTCTATATTGTCAGTTCATACATGTACTTGTCAATGCTTAAATAAATACACAGTAGTGTGTACTGTAACACTGTCTGCGTCAGTTCACCTGATATTAGAGATGTTTAGATTTTATATAAAACCTTTGTGCTATAAGCCTTTTTGGTATATTTTATAACTAATGCACACCTGCAGCATCGGCAACAGCTGATCCGATGATTGCTCCGATAGCCCTGTCAGCCAGGGCAAGAGCCATCTGTGACCGCAAGATAAAACGCACGTATTAAACACAACTCAATAAACAAAAGAGAAACTGTGGTGCTTATGCAGTGGCTTGGAATATATACGACGTCGGCAATATACAAGCATGAAACACCTGCTAATGGTTCATACAGTTTAAAGGTTTAAAGCAAAACTGTTTCTCACCTTAAAAACCTTTTATTCTTCAAGCGGAGTCTGAAGTTACAAAATACACTCAACGTGAAAGCGTCTGTGTTATGGAACTGCGTTTTCTGTGCTGCTGATTGGATGGAATTGTGCACGTGACAACACAACGTCACCATGCACGTGCAATGTTGTCAAAACGACTGGTTTCATTATTTTATAAAAAAGAAAAAAGTATTGGCAATGCCTATTTTAACTGAATAAATAAAAAAATTAAAATACATTTTTATATACTTGCAACTGGCCGATTGACTCGTTTTATTACCTGAAACACACGAAGTATTAAAACTTTTGCATTTATCAATTTATGAATATATATATATATATATATATTAAATACTCGGCATTCAAGATAAGATATGAGATATGCACATCTGCATTACTGGAAGTCCTTTGTCCTAGACCAACTTTTCTGTCATTGTTTGTTTAATGATTAGTTCTAGAAAGCCATGTTCACTGCATTTGGAAAGTTCTCTATTCCCACTAGAAAGGACTATTTTTACTTATAAAAAGCTGCATTTTTTTTGCATTACACTACATCGTAAGTCTTAATGTTTTTCTTTGTTATGACAATATTAATCCTACATGATTGACATTCTTTTTTACAGTTTTAACAGAGCATTACAAATCAAATTCAGGATGATTTTTAGAAGAAGAGGCTTAATTATACAAGACTCTTGGCAGTTAAAAGAGTTAATCTGATAGTAAAAACTAACGGAAAAGGAAGCGCATTTGATGTGGGGGGTTAAATAATTCTACTACGGCGAAGACATGGTGCTTAATATTCATGAGATGAATGATCGCCACTGGAAGATCAACAACGCTGCGTCAACAATACTACTGAATATTCATAGACTAGGACTTCCCCATTGGACAATTGCGATGCAGCGCCGCACACACTACACTTATTACAAAGCCTTTGCCGTACTAGAATTCGTAACTCTGCTGATGGGGGTTTATAGTTTTGGCAGACACCGGATAAACCTAAATTAGTGCGCACAAGTCTTAGTTTCGGCAACTAAGAGCGCAAGCTCAAAAAGAAAAAAACAACAACAAACAAACAAAAAAAAAAACCCCACGGATGCCAAATGTGACGCAAGGTGCGCGCTCTGCTTCGGCTGTTTTTACTTACCTTCATTCAACTGTGTCAGATTTATTTTACAGTTGTTGGCTGTAACTATATACGCGCATAATGGAGTACTGGAGGCAGTGCAGCTTGTGGCTGATCAACTGTAAAATTTTGCCCCGGAATCATCGGGTCACGGCGGATTCGGCGCAGGTTTTTGATTTGGCCCAAACTCTGCGGGATGGGGTACTTCTGTGCCAGCTGCTGAACAATCTCAGATCCGACACAATTAACCTGAAAGAGATCAATCTCAGACCACAGATGTCACAGGTGAGCGTACTAGACAGTCAATAGACGTTATTTTATTATTGCTTATGAACTAATTTATAAAGCATACTCCAGTTACCGAAACACTAACCTACACAGCTTTAGACTCAATGACACGTAACGTACAGTATGTAAATATGTATTTCAGTAAGCTACATTTGTTTTAAAACTGCATATTATATATTTAGTATATTTTGAGATTTTTGCAAGTTATGGTCATTTAAGGCTTTATAGTAGGTACTAGCCAGTGCCATAGTAGTACAAGTGGCTCCCAGTGCAAGCAGTAGCATAGACATCTCTTAACAAAGGGCCCAGTGGTAGATATATACACAGCTCTCTTTGTATACAGCATCATTTAGTCAGTCTGCAAAACTCTCAACAAACTGGGTAAACACTGAGCTAATGAAACGTCAATTTTAAATGTACATCGCATTTTGGTATGGACCCAAAAGGCATCCAGATGAATGTTCTGTCTGATTCGCTGCTGTGTGTAAGTAAGTGTTTAGGGCTGAGAAGTCCCAGGCAGTCTGCCCAGGCTACAAACAACTCTTCCCAGATGCCCCTGTTTCACTCCAGTGACCTGATAAAATTCAACTTTGATCGAACGGACTTTTAAACAGACAAATCCACCCTTCTGGATAGACGAGACGTAGTCAGTCTTCATCAGACAGCGGAAAAGAGCAATTTTCAACAACATCCCTTGTTGCATTAGTTGGCATTCCTGTCACTTATCTGACTCACACAAATGGTGTATTTTGATAAGTGTGGTGTTTGTGCTTTGGAATTAGTCCACATTCATTTACATGCACAATTGTGAACTAATGGCATTAAATGAACTGAAATTCAAACATAATAATAGACCGATAGTAGTGGGAAGTTAAAAGCAACCTCGTATGTCAGTTGGTCTGTTGTGTTCTGTTATTAGTAAGAAAAAGGAGAAATATCGTTAATAGCACCTATTAGGCAATAGAGTGATTAGTTGGAAATCTCACAGGAAGAGCTGTAATGACTTGACTAATTCATCTCTCTCAGGGCCACATTTTCAAAAAAGATTACCATGATATCCGGATTTTTTCCCCTGGTATTTGCATTTACTTTTTGCATTTACACAAATAAGTGTCCTTAGTTAAAAATGTATATATTTAAATACAATTATTTCATATCATGACATATAAAAATGATTAATAAGCTTATTCGGAGTACTACAAGTTTATTTGGAGCGCGCTGCTTCCACACAATTAAAGTGCATTAAGTACAAATATAGTTGTTATAGTTTAGCAGAAATGATGTAAACCAGGTCAGTGTAAGAAAAATACAATAGCAGGTAAATATTTTTGTTGTAGACTTAACATGAAATACGTTTTTTACAAATATATTTATGTTTCACTAGGTGTGCAAAAACAAAACTTTTAAAATGTTAACAGAATCTTGTTCTTTTGCTTTATCAGTTCCTCTGTCTGAAGAATATTCGTACGTTCTTGTGTGCGTGCTGTGAAGCATTTGGGATGAAGAAGAGCGAACTGTTTGAAGCCTTCGATCTCTTTGATGTCCGAGATTTTGGAAAGGTAATCAAATCTCAAATCTTTTTTTTATTGGTAATTTTAAAATCAAGTAACAATAGCAAATTGTTAAATGTATTTTATATTATTTATTATATATTTTTGTAACACCATAGCACTATAAGTAGAATTAATTAAGAATTAGTTAAATTAATAAATATTACATATTAATATGAATGGATATCAATAATAAATATCAGTAATTTGTTGTGTAAGTTATTTTATGTTGAAACTATTTATCAAAAAAATAAAAAATGCTTGTTAATGAGACTGTAAAACATTTTTTTTGCTGAATATGGGTCAGACATTATGTTTTGATAGAGGTTTTGATTATGTATTATAATATTTAACCACGGCCAAATACTTATATACATATATATAAATATATATATAAACAGTATATGTACATTATATATTTAATTATATAATTATACAATTATTAGGAGATTACTGTATTATATACAATGTAAAATAGCAAATCATTGCTTGAATATTAATTTCTATCCCTGCACAAACATTTACTCATTCACATTTCCTAAGCAATGAACATAATCTGTGTGATTCTCCTCCGAAAATGTAGCTGTCTCTTCTTGTAGTCGCAGAAACTTGTAAATGCCTGCCTGATGTGGTGGTGGTCTGGCCTCTGAAGGTCAGCTGTAATCAATAGCTCATTTATTTCCCAAACCTTCCCATGTACAACCTCTTGAATGTTTGGACTGTCTTTGTCTGGCAGTGTAATGCAATAATTCCCTGAGCCACAGGAGCAACCAACTCCGGCAGCTGCCTGCTGGCGTTTCTCTTCCTAGCTAGTGCAGTGGGTGAAGGTCTGGCCTCACGTGGGGTTAAACATGAAGTGTAGCGTCCTTTGTGCTGTGAGGGACTGCGCTGTTTTCACAGAGGGGTAGAGCCATTGTTTGTCTGTGCTCATAGGACACATCTGCAGCCATGCAGAATCATCAGCACAGCCCTGTAAGGGCTGAACTACACTCCTGAAAGAACTGACTAATGTGGGGAACAGAAAAGCCGTTCAAACACTCCCACTGCACAGTTTTTAAGGGCTTATGGCTGAGGGCATGTATGTATGTTGTTAATGGTTCTGAGGAGTCATAAAGCAGGTTTAGTGGTTGATGTTGAATGTTGTCAGGGGAACTGAAAGTACAAAGTTAGAAGGAAATTCTGAATAATGAGGATGCTGTTAGTGATAGAGGACCTCGTAAAGGACCTCAGTAGTTCTCCTTTATCACAGATGCCAGATTTGATTGGTTTTATTTTTGTATATTGACACTAATTTTTCAAAGGTTTTGTGTCAGTACGATTAAAAAAAAAAAAAAAAGAAGAAAAAAAGCTCATATTTTTATTCCTTTATTCATTTTATTTATTATTTATTTTCATCCATAATATTTACATTACATTTATAATATAATTTAAAATAAAAACAGTTATAAAGTAATCACGTAAAAGCTAATCTGGAAAAATATAATATCATTAATATTATAATATATTATGTATTATATAGAATATTCAAATGTAGTTATTAATAGATATTAAGATTGTTCTATCTAGATATTAATTGCTTCCTTCACAGGATAAAATTAAAGCATTAAATATTTTAAAGTATATAGCAGTTATTTGAAATGATCATAATATTTCACAGCATTATGGGTTTTTGCTTAAATACATGCAGCCTTGGAGAGATTTTCAAAAACATACAAAAATAAATCTTAGCTGTACATACGGACGACTTTTCACTAAAAACATCAAGGATATTTTAAGTAAGTTTGACTACTACTAGCCAACTCTATGAAGAGTTTAAATGCCTCTAAGTGCCATAAACATTTTTATCAGGCTCCTATGTGTAAAAGATGTCATTTTTGCTTTAATGTCAATGAAGCTTGAGGTTGTTTTCATTGCTATCAAAGTGAAATATATGAACATAAACAAAACAGCCTGAGAAAAATGCTAGTTTTAGAAAAAAACATTTCAGACGGCTATTAGAGGCTTTCGCATCTGAACCCCTAACACAGACCAACACAGTGAATCAGTGACACCACTGTAAGAAGTGTTAACATTACTTCACACAACACCATTTTACACTGCAGTTTTGCCCCATTTATAGGTCTCTGTGTGTTCTAAGGGGTTAAGCTAATCCTACTTATAATCTTTGCCCCGGCAGCAATCTTCTAACATGAGTTTGCCTTGTAAGTGCGCATGTTACATCCACATACACTAAATCAGCTTTAAATGAAATTATGAAGTAATGATATGAAACACAGCTCAAATTTGGCACAGACTTGGAGTTACGTGCTTATTTTACTTATTTTAGAGTAAAAGAATCTATAAAAATAATAGTTCAGACTTTAATTAAAGTATTTGCCATTTAAAACCTCTGTAAGACAAATTTATTCTATTGGTATATAACTGGTATCTACCGTCTTTACATTGTGCCTTGTAGTACTAGGGGTTCTCATTGCTTATTGTTGTCTTAAAATAGTTTCTCATGGACTTACACAAGTGTTAACATCGCTGAACTCTGCTCATGGTTGCTCATGCTGTCAAGAAGACCACATATCTGTTTGGAGGTGGTATTTTAAACTTTTCTCACCTTTCATCTTCCTGTGCTGTTTCCTCAGAGACTCCATGGCACATGCAGTCTTATGCACATGCAGTTGTTTCACACACTTTATATGACGATAGACGTATGGATTTACTACAGGCCTTCCAGGCATTCGCTTATTATTAGGTTACTGGGGTAGCATATTGACACAACTTTATCCAATCAATAGGAGTATTGTCTTTATATAGCAATGGTAATTTACTGACATGATTTATCATGAGCTGCTTTATTTGAAAACGTATTGAAATAAATTAATTTAGAATGCAAAACTAATAATAAGTACACTTATAATCATGGTCCTGCTCCTGATTTCTAAATTTGAGTGCTGCATTTTCAACTTCCCTCTAGTGACTGTGTTAAACCAAAGAAGCACAGGAAAAGATGACAAGACAGAAGGGGCGATAGATTTTGCGGTTGGTTATGAGTAAAATGTTGAATTAAAACTAATAGCTCTATGGAGGTATGGTGCATCTGGGGCTGTTTCGTCAGTATTAAAGCAGTTTGCATGTCTGCTTTTTTTCTATATTATTTAGTCAAACACCTCAAAAGCGAATCTTTAAAATTTTAGTTTGTGTAAAGAAAGAAATGTTGCTTGAACAACAGAGTTTTGAACGCACATTTGAGATTCTAAATGAAAAACTCACTCCTGGCATCTTAGCTTTATACTGTACTGTGTAGATGACCTATTTTAATGTGTTTGTACAGAGTTAATGTTATTCCTAAAGCAGGTGGGAAAACAATCAGATTTTATTTCTGGAGCAGATACTAGGGAAATGTAGACGTACAGATTGCTGCTCCTCCCATCCTCACAGAATGCTGCCTGTGAAAAAAAGTTCAAACGCTAAAACACTCATGCAGTTTGGGATGCATGAAGTGCGAATGAAAGTAGATGACAGCAACTCTTATCATTGGCATTACCAAAATAACTTTCTAAGGAAAGCAGGGTTGGTTTTTAGCAGGTATTCTAAAGCGCGATGGTATGCTATCATGGTGATATGTTTATTGTTAGTCTGTTCTGCTGCATGCTTGTCTGTTACCATGTGTCGGTCTGTATATGAATGCATGTGTGTGCATGAGTGTAAATGTGAGAAAGCAAGCCCACATCGCACAAGCTTGGTATTGCAAGACCACTTCCTCTCCAGAGAGTGTGATGCCGCTCTAATAACAACGCTTTCATAGGTAGACTATGAGAGGAATCACATCTGAATACAGATAGTATTCATCCTATTAGTTACTAGTTATGAGTTGTGAAGACGGTGTTAACAAAGGATGGTCAATGAATTTTTTAAGGCAGAAAGCTTTCAATTAATTGTATTCACTTATCATATTATTAATTTTATTTTTTTCCTGAAGGCCATGTCTCATACAGGAGAAAAAAAATAAATAAAAAAAAATATATATATATATATAAAATATACAACAAAGTTGGATTCCAAAAAAGTTGGGACACTGTACAAATTGTGAATAAAATACAAATACAATGATGTGGAAGGAAAAAATAAGTTGATTTAAAATTTCATGGCATCAACACATTTCAAAAAAGTTGGGACAAGGCCATTTTTACAACTGTGTGGCATCCCCTCTTCTTTTTACAACAGTCTGCAAACATCTGGGGACTGAGGAGACAAGTTGCTCAAGTTTAGGAATAGGAATGTCCCATTCTTGTCTAATACAGGCTTCTAGCTGCTCAACCCTTCTTTCTCTTTATGATGCGCCAAATGTTTTCTATGGGTGAAAGATCTGGACTGCAGGCTGACCATTTCAGTACCTGGATCCTTCTACGCATCCATGACGTTGTAATTGATGCAGTATGTGGTCTGGCATTGTCGTGTTGGAAAATGCAAGGCCTTCCCTGAAAGAGACAACGTCTGGATGGGAGCATATGTTATTCTATAACTTGGATACACCTTTCAGCATTGATGGTGCCTTTCCAGATATGTAAGCTGCCCATGCCACACGCACTCATGCAACCCCATACCATCAGAGATGCAGGCTTCTGAACCGAGCGCTGATAACAACTTGGGTTGTCCTAATCCTCTTTAGACCGGATGACATGGCGTCCTAGTTTTTCAAAAAGAACTTAAAATTTTGATTCGTCTGACCACAAAACCAACAGTTTTCCACTTTGCCACAGGCCATTTTAAATGAGCCGTGGCCCAGAGAAAATGCCTGTGCTTCTGGATCATATGTAAATATGGCTTTTTTTTTACCTATAGACTTTTAGCCGGCAATGACAAATGGCGCGTGTTCACCGACAATGTTATCTGGAAGTACTCCTGAGCACATTTTGATTTCCATTATACAGTAGTAGCATTCCTGTTTGTGATGTAGTGCCGTCTAATGGCCTGAAGATCACAGGCATTCAGTACGGTTTACCGGCCTTAACCCTTGACACAGATATTGTTCCAGATTATCTGAATCTTTGGATGATATCATGCACTGTAGATGGTGATAACTTCAAACTCTTTGCAATTTTTCACTGGGAAACTCCTTTCTGGTATTACTCCACTATTTTTGGCTCAGCTTTGGGGAAATTGGTGATCCTCTGCCTATCTTGATCTCTAAGAGACACTGCCACTCTGAGAGGCTCTTTTTATACCCAATCATGTTGCCAATTGACCTAATAAGTGGAAAATTGGTCCTCCAGCTGTTCCTTATATGGACATTTGACTTTATCAGCCTCTTATTGCTACCTGTCCCAACTTTTTTGGAATGTGTAGCTGTCTAGAAATCCAAAATGAGCCAATATTTGGCCTGAAATTTCAAAATGTCTCACTTTCAGCATTTGATATGTTATCTATATTTTCAAAATATATACTTTGTGTGTGTTTTTATAAATACATAGTAAATATGCACACATATTATATAAACAAACTATTTTGGATGCAATAAATCGCACGTGTTTGTGTATGTGTGTCAGATATGAAGAAAAACTTGTTGTCTACACGTGCTACAATATAACACATTTAAAAAAACTCCAACAAGGTACATAATTTAACATCCTCAAAAATGCAATATTGCTATAATAAATATTAAACATTATAAATCATCAATATATAAATCCACATTTGTAGGCTAATGTTGACTACTATAAGGAAATGTATTTTCTAGCTATATATAAGGGGTTAAAACTAAATATATTTTCTTTTGTAAAATTATATTTCATTGAGCTTCACTGTTTGCAAAATATATCATATTAGTGCTGTCAAATGATTAATTGGGATTAATCTCATCCAAAATAAAAGTTTTTCTTTACATAATATATGTCTTAATGCTGTGTTTATTTATTATGTTTATATTAAAACACACACGTGCAGTATATATTTTGAAAGTGTTTACATGTAAATGCATTTATATATTTATTTTCTTATATTTGATATTATATCTAAATATATTTAATATATAAACATA
>JAUMHR010000029.1:1125630-1147491 GCA_032361145.1 Enteromius fasciolatus
ATGGGCATGGCGCCGTGGCACACTCCGTGTGGTTATTACCCCGAAGTGTCGCCGCACTCTCAGCCCCTGGAGAGACCCTGCGCTTCTGTGGGCCGGAGTGCCCCTTGGCCAGGTGTCTCGACACACTGTCGTCACGACAGATGCATCCAGTGTGGGCTGGGGCGCAACATGCAACAGGCAGGCAGCCGCAGGGCTCTGGACAGGGCCCCAGCTGCTTTGGCATATTAATTGCCTGGAGTTGGTAGCAGTGCATTTGGCCCTGCAGCGGTTCCGGCCGCTACTGCAGGACCAGCACGTGTTGGTCCACACTGTGTCCCGTCGCATGTGCCACCTCGCCCGCCATCTCCTCCTTTGGAGCCAGCACCGGTTCAAATCCCTGCATGCTGTACACATCCCGGAGGAGCTCAATCATGCAGCCGACACGCTGTCACGCCAGCTCACGTACCCGGGAGAGTGGCGTCTCCATCCCAAGATGGTTCAGCTGATCTGGAGTCGATTCGGGGAAGCACAGGTAGACCTGTTTGCCTCCCGCGAGTCCTCCCATTACCAGTGGTTTTATTCCCGCACTGAGGGGACCCTCGGCACGGATGCACTGGCACACAGCTGGCCGCAAGGCATGCGCAAGTATGCCTTCCCCCCAGTGAGCCTGCTCGCACAGACACTGTGCAAGGTCAGGGCAGACGAGGAACAGGTCATGTTGGTTGCGCCGTACTGGCCCACCCGGACCTGGTTTACGGAACTCATGCTCCTCGTGACAGCTCCTCCCTGGCGCATGCCTCTGAGGAAGGATCTCCTCTCCCAGGGGTGCGGCACCCGCGTCCCGACCTGTGGAACCTCCATGTGTGGCTCCTGGACGGGACGCGGCAGACCTGAGTGTTCTTCTACCAGCGGTGGTTAACACGATCACTTCGGCAAGAGCCCTCTCTATGAGGCGAGCTTACGCCTTGAAGCATGCAGTGAATGGCCGTGTCCCCTTGGGGTGCGCGCTCACTCCACCAGGGATGTAGCGTCCTCCCATGCGTTCCCTGATGGAGGGAACAGAGACGTTATGTCCCCCTGCCATCGCCTCGAGCCCCCTCGCTGAGGGCCCAGAGGGGCCTGGCTCTCGGCTCCTCAGCAATATCTGAATAGTGGTTGCAGCTGTGCCCTATTTATACCCAGCGTGGCGGGGAGTGGCTAAGCATGCAAATTCCACTAGCCAGTCAGAATGAATTCTGATTGGCGTTTTCTCTATAACAGAGCGAATCAGGGCTCCCAAGTCAATGACCGCAGTCTGTCGTCACGACATAACGTCTCCGTTCCCTCCATCAGGGTTACAATAGGTAACCTAGACGTTATCCTCTTGATTTGTCTGAATACTCTATAAGGAACATCAGAGTAAGAATAAGTTTAATACAGAAAAATATTGCATCAAAAGATCCTAACAGCTACTTGTGAATGATTGCCTTGAAATACCTTTATTGAATTATTCATTCCTTCCAAACTTCAAAGGTATTTGATCACTTTATAAAAGTGATTGTCAGTGTCCTCAAAGATTCAGATTTCAGAAGTCTTTCTCCTTGAGCCAGTGAGATAAATCTATATAAGACGTATATGCCTAACATACCGAATAGAATGCATAATACATAAAGTCACAATTTAATAATAAATCTGCTGAAAGTTAAAGTGTGCTTTATATATATATATATATACATATAAATCTGTATATAATAAATAGCTAAAAGCACTGCAACCATTTCAGTCTTGACTATATTCACAAGCTTTTGTCTCTCTTTGGTTACATGGTTATGCCAGTAAATGGAGACAAATTACTGTCTTTATGTGCAAGTGATTGGAACACTCAGTTCATTCTGTGGCTTCTCTTGAAACTATTTTTTTGTTAGTGGAACAAAAAAGGAACAAAGTAACTTGCCAATTATTGAATAATATTTCTCTTTTTTTTTAGGATTTTTTTAATAGACAATTCAAACGAAAAGCATTTATTTAAAATACAATACATGTTTTTATTTTTGCTTTAAAATAATTTGCTGCATAACTGCAATATAAAAATATTAATTAAAAAAATAATAAAAATGACTGACCTAAGATTTTTGAATAGTAAAGCATGCATGGGACTATGGTACAAGGTAGTTTATTATGTACTTACTAAGCATGTGACAAAGTCGCCACAAACAGCCAAAAATAACTTATGAATACATCATTCAAAAAAAAAAAAACAGAGAAAAAGAGGGAATGACATATTTGAAGGAGGAGAAAAGAGCAAATGATGAGCAGCTACACATCACAAAAATTTGTATTTGTCCATTGTCAGTCACTGCTCTTATCCAGATCCAGAACTTGTTTAATCATTACTACATTTTCTATTTAGTCATGGCTGATATATTTTACAGTTGCCTCATTTCACAGGACACAAATTTCTGATAAAGGCTGAAATCTTGTTTGTGTTCACTATGCTCATAAAAAAAAAAAATCTAAAAATTGTATTCTTTCTTATAATGCTTCTTTTGGTGCTGACAGGTTCAACAATACCACATGGGTTAAAATACAGCATACTGTACCACATACAAAGCTTTACTGGGAGAGCACAGCGATAGAAAAATGAAAATTGATTTATTGCCAAATGCTCCACGAGCAGAAAGCCCATTATCTTTGGTTTCCCTGCCGCCTCTATGTTTGATGTGCCTAAGTGTCCAAAATAAGTCAGCAAGGCGTATTTGCCTTTATTGAGACAGCTCCTGTCTGAGTAATGACTGGTGAGCTGGTCGAGCTCATGAATGACGTCTTTTCATAAATGTTTTTTGTGTGTGTGTGTGTGTGTGTGTGTGTGTGTGTGTGTTTGTGCGCGTGGGTGTGTGCGTGCATGTGTCTGGCATCCCGCTCCTATTGGGAACACCTTTCATTCAGAGCTCTAGCAGACACAGCTGTGGCCAGATGCCAGACACAAACGTGCCTAGAGTTAATGTGTTAACGGGATTCAGGCAACGCACATTGCAGCCTGCAGGGTTAGTGTCTCAGCATGTGGTGGCCTGTTTCTCCCTGTTTTTCTCACTCTTTTATTCACTGTGTCTTTTAATTCAAAATCCTTTTCGTGCTTTTCTGAAGCTACAACAACATGAAGCATAATCAAAGGCAGCCAGGCCATTAGTGATAACCTGTTGAGGGAAGCAAATGTCCTGCACTCGCAACCTCAGCACTGCTCTTGGAATCAAACAGGTGTCAAAGAAGAGGTCTTTAATTTAGTACACTACTAAACACCATCAGACTACTATTTTCCACAATACAAGGATGAAAGTCACTTTCGTCTTAAAAAGAAAACATGGCCTAAAGACTCCCAGTGGAACAACTTAAATAATGACCTTAGACTAAATATTCACTTAATATGCCATATAAATAATTTTTTTTACACATACACCATGGTATGCCTACTGTCACAGAAGGCACCTCCACCTCAGAAACCACTGCTAAGGAGAGGCAACAAGCAGATGAGAGAAACGCAAGGAATGGACATTAGACCAGTGGAAATCTGTGCTTTGGTCTGATGAGTCTAAATTTGAGATCTTTGGTTCCAACCGCTATGTATTTGTGAGACGCAGAAAAGGTGAATGGATGGAGTCCACATGCCTGGTTCCCACTGTGAAGCATGGAGGAGGAGGTGTGATGGTGTGGGGGTGTTTTGCTGTTGACACTGTTGGGGATTTATTCATAATTGAAGGCACACTGAATCCGCATGGCTACCACAGCGACATGCCATCCCATCCGGTTTAGGCAAAGGGGCCAACAAGTGCTAAACACCTCTGGGAACTCCTTTAAAACTGTTGGAAAACCATTTCACCTCTTGAAGCTCATCGAGAGAATGCCAAGAGTGTGCAAAGCAGTAATCAGAGAAAAGGATGGCTATTTTGAAGAGACTAGAATATAAAAGATGTTTTCAGTTAATTTTGACCTATATTTGTTAAGTGAAACTCCGCATGTGTTAATTCATAGTTTTGATGCCTTCAGTGAGAATCTACCAATGTAAATGGTCATGAAAATAAAGAAAACACATTGAATGAGAAGGTGTGTCCAAACTTTTGGCCTGCACTCTACATAACCTGCTGTTGTAAACAGCAACATATACACCCCATTGGACCACTCTAGACATGTAGATGTGGCCGCAGTATTGGAACGGGGAACTTTACATAACTTCGCCCAGAGCTGTTGAGCCATTCTGTGCAGGATTGTGGCAATTTTCAAATATTCAGTGTTTATTATGGTGAATGACATACAATAAAAAGTCGCTAATGAGGCATCTACGTATATCTATGGTTGTTTATGCCTAGTGGAAAGTGTATGCATGCCTTGCCAGATAGCTCTTGATTTCATCAAAAATATCCTAATTTGTGTTATGGGTTTGAAATGACATGAGAGTGAGTAATTAATGACAGAATTTTAATTTTTGGGTGAACTAACCCTAACTCAGTATTGTGAGGGAATGCTTTTTTTTATTTTGGTGGAAATAAGCTTTCTAACACATTTTGTGGCACTAATTACTTTGACCACAAAGTAGGTCATAATTTTAGAGACAGAAAAAAGATGACATAACAACAAATGACTTCAGACAACAACAGACAACTGCTTTGACATGCTTCTGTAAGAGGGTTAAAAAATTGAACAAATTTAGTTTAAATGAAAAGAAAGACCAAAATATTGCATTGGAAAAGAACCAAACCTTTTACTGTGCATGTGTTGAGTGTTTTCTGGCTCATGTTTTATGTTTTTATACGTGTATTTAATGGGTTGCTGTGTAAGCAGGATAATGTTGATTCTACCGTACTTATGCAAAATGAAACTCTCCCTAACAAGATTTATTCAGCAAATAATGACTGTCTGACTGTACTTTTTTTTTTCTAGTTTACATTTCGTCCTTTCTCCTATCCAAATTTAGAAAATTTGCCTTTATGTATGCATAAAAGAAAGATCACTTCTAATTATGACATGGTTATAAATTTTTCTCTCTCTTTCTCTCTCTCTCTTCTCTTCTCGTTGACACATGTTGGCTTGCGGTCTGAAGACAGTCTCTGAGATGTCGGTCTGCAGCTGCTTTGAGCTTTGATACATAGCTAGATTGATGTGTGCTCGGGGGGGTGGGCATCTCCTGGAAAGACCAAGGTGACTTCTGCAGCTTCTGCAATAAAGGAACGCAAGTTTTTAAAGAATACTCATGTGTCCTTGTCTACACAAATATAACCATTTTGATGAGTATTATTGCTGCACTTGGGTAAAACTTGCCATTACACGCAAGTTAATTACACCAGACATCGAGGAGAGCTAACATGGCTAACTATGAAAACAGAGATGTCCTGCTAATCCCGCATTTGTTTTTTAGCTCCAGCTAGTGTCGTCAGGTTTCAGTGAAACATTACTAGATGACTGCTTTCATCATTCAAAGCCAACTTGTTTTTAATTGTTCAATAATGTCTTTAAATTAGTGTGATTTTACTCACATTGGCTGTAAACTGTTATGACACTAAAGTAAAAAAGGTTTTCTCTTTTGATAAAGCAGTAGATAAAGACAGAAGCCTACCTCTAAAAAAAGGCCAGACTAACCACACATGTTGCCAAGCAACAAATTGATAATGTGAGCAGAGGCACAGTGAAGTTTATGCTCCAACTTCTGATGAGGCAATTTTTACCATATATAGGTCTGTAGATGACATGTATAGATGCTTGTTTTGCTGAATAACAATGTATACAGCACTTGACACTATTAGTTAGTGTTGTTCAGTCGGACAAACAAAGTTGCTGCTGTACAATGACCGCTGTCACTGTGAAAACCTTGTCCTAAGATGTTTTTGATCAATTTATGGCCATTGACCATTGGCTGAATGTCTGATGAATATGGCACACTTATCTGGAAACACTTTAGGAGTTTCAAAGTCAACGTCTGTTAAATTATACAGGATTTCCGGGAGACATGTTTGTTGCTGTCTTTAACCTTTTGCTTAAAAAAAATAGCTGGGACGCCAAGCCCCCTTGCAAAACAAGAAAGCTCTCATGGTTATAACGAGTGATTATCAGGACCAACTAAACGCTGGATTATTATTAAAAGTACAGTATGTGAAATATTATCCCTCTTGCCCTCTTCGTTTAGGAGTCACACTCTCCTCTTTGCGGTCAAAAGTGACTGAAGCTGGTACGCAGACTGCCCAGCCCTTGCGACGAGCCAATGCCAACGGACCCGCCCTCACCTCCAGCAAAACCTTGGTTGGCAGGCTGCGTTGTCCACCCAGAAGTGCCCAAAGGAGGCCCTGAAACGAAGGTAGAAGTCAGGGGTCGCTTGTATCGGGTGCTACTGGATCCGGCCCGATGTGTTGGGACCCCGGCCAGTGTCAAAGTCCAACTTACCTATTACCTGTGTGCACGGACACACCCACCAGGTACATACCTACTAAGTCACCATTAAAAAGGGCCGCGAGATGTGGGCTGAGGAAGTGGGGCCCTGAAGGATCTCCTTGTTCCGCTTTTGCTAGGACGAGACTGGCCGAGGTTCAAGAAACCCCTGGCCCACACCACGCAGCTTGCCAAACCTCGCCGTCGCCAATGCCGTAGGCTGTCACGGGGGTCGGAGACCTGATCAGCCCTTCTCACATTTGATGGTGAGTCCCCTTGATTTTGATTTTCTAGCTATTATCAAATGGCCAGAGTTTTGAGAACACAGAAAACGTGGAGGACTATAATGTGATAAGAGCTCCCTCAAGTACTGAGGAGCTAAGCCATTCAGGGCTTTATAAGTAATTAACAAGATTTTAAAATCTATGCGATGTTGGATAGGGAGCCAGTGCAGTGTTGACAGAACCGGGCAAATATGCTCATACTTCCTGGTTCTAGTAAGGACTCTAGCTGCTGCATTTTGAACCAGCTGTAGTCTATTTATCAAGCGTGCAGAACAACCACCCAATAAAGCATTACAATAATCTAACCTTGAGTCATAAACACAATTTAGATATGTTCTTGAGATGGAAAAACACAGTTTTACAGATATTAGAAACACGGCTTTCAAATTAAAGATTGCTATCAAACAGCACACCTAGGTTCTTAACCGATGAAGAAGAATTGACAGAGCAGCCATGAATTTAACAGTAAGAAGTTACTTGTCATCCAATTTTCTATATCAACTATGCATTCTGTCAACAGCAGATAAAGTTAAAAAAACAGCAGACAAATAATTATTTTTTGTAGTTTTGTACTTTTCTTATTTTTTTGGAATAAATGTAAAAAGTAAAACACCTACAAACACTGATGAGATTTATTGGATTTGATAAAACAGAATATTATACAGTGTAAAAATACAAAATATAATTATTCGGAAATGACAACAGTAAGGATATATAACCCCCCAATGAATGTGATTTTGTGATTTAGCAAAATTCCCATGCGACGAATATAGCCTGCTCGTGAGAGGTCTTTGGAAGTTACTGAATGATTGTTCACAACGTGGAACGAAAGATACACATTGTTTTACTGGTGGTTTAAAAAAAAAGAATGATGTTACCATTTGTTTCATAACATTATATAGGCTAACTTAGTTATGATCAATTTTATTATATTTAAGTCACGTTAAAAAGTGCAATAAAATCGCACTTCTTATAAAATATAAATAATTAATAATTCTTCTAAATTGCTAAAATATTCTTTAATTGTATCGTTTATGAGCCAGAATCATTATTAATTAGAATTTCTATAGGAAGCAACATTTAATGAAGATTTTGATTACTTTTATTCTCTACTACTTACGTTGTGCAGGAAACTCGTGGTTGTATCTCTTTAAGTTACTCTTGATATATTTTAGTTCGAGTAATGAATGAGTAACCCCGCACAGAATTGCTGTAATGATGTAATATCCGCTGAGAGTCTCCACACATCTCTCAAACTTTTCTGCGCCCGGAGCGACGATGACATCGCACGTACTTTCAGCGGCTCTATCGAGGATCTCCGATCCCAAGAGACTGACAAGAAGCTCGATCTGAAACATCGGAGAGAGAAGCAGGTTGTAAGAGAGACGTAGGAGGGAGACTGGAGGCAGAATGCGGGCGCTGTTCGTGGTGCTGAAACCGCTGTGTTTTCTCGCTCTGCTCGGCTACTGCCCTTCCGCGGTGAGTATTGCACACATTCCTGACTTTACATAGACACAAACTTGACTATGTCTGAGTCCCGCTCCTACTACACCTCTGAGTCATAGCAACGGGATATCTGTAAGATAAAAACATTGTGTCTAGCAAGGCTACTTATGCGATAATATCCTTTTAAAGGCAAAAAGAAAAGAAATGCAATAAAACCTAAGCTTGCATAAAATCCTGATGGATTTGGGATACTTTGAAAATGTGATTCAAAAGCGAAGAAGTAAAAAACTCCTCGATGATTGCACAAGCGATCACAAATGATCTTTTTAGCCCTTTTTAATTTCAGTCATAGCGAATATGCTCTCTCTTACTTCTGTTGTTGTTAAAAACGTTGCAAACATCCGCCTGGATTGAGGATTGGCTATGAATGGGTTTATTGCGCCTTAGGTTTTGGTAACATTTTAATCAAAGTGCCTAGTTAAATGCTATATATTTGCATTAAAATATAAAGTGATGAAATGTAAAGCTTTGTGTTAAAATGATCATGATATGTGCATTTTCTCCAATATATTACAGCTATAATATATACAGGATTATGGTTTACACCGTAAAATCAATTAAGATGGATGTTTACTATACAGTAAGTGTAGCTACATGCATGTATGCAACATGTATAATGCAATAAATATTAACTTAATTTTAACCTAATATATGTTTATGGCATTGATAATATGTTTAAGTTAGCAAATGTTTTAAAATCTTCTGACTAAATTCTCAGTTCTACTATTAATCTGTACACAACCCCTAATGAGTCTATTTTAGCACTGGGTCAAGGTCAGATCTGCATCGTTCAGACACAGCCAGTTATTTTTCATGTAACACCCTAATAGCTGCATGAATATCATGCCATTTGTGACCGGAAATAAAAGAAATCATAGTATCAGTGAAAGTGTCATGAGGATCTCTCATGCAGTCTTAATAAACCCAGCTGCAGGTCTTATATGAGAAGCAGAATCCCTCTGCTTATATTTCATAATGGCAGTGAACTAGCAGGAAGTACCCATCCAACTTGGATATGTTACAATTTGCTGAAATTGCAGTTAGTTGTTAGTTGCAGCAGCATTAGGAAGTGTGCCAGAGTGTGTAAAGAACATTCTTTTTCAGCTCGCCTGTAAAAGGCTTGTCCCCAGAGCCGGCCTTTCAGAGGCCGCTGTGAGAGTGGGGGGAAAAACGAATGTGGGTGTTAACAAAGCGCCTTTATTGTTGCAGACAATCTAGGGAAATTTTGGGGGATGAATGCAGAGAGCAGCTTTATCATGAAGGTGCTGTGACAGAGTGCTATTTGTCATCAAAACATGCTATTTATGGCCTCCCATGTTTTAGTGGCGTGTGCTTCTGAATCGAAATGAATATTCAGTGGAATAAAGTAACTGCATAATGAGAGTCAGAGGGAAAGATTTAAAACAATAGTTCACCCTAAAATGTTTAAAAACTGTTTATGTTTGTTCTATGCATATTTCTCTTCTGTTTCAGCTGAGGTACTTTTTGTCTGGAGAAAATCAATATCATTCATTTAACCAGAAGCAACAGTGTAAAGTTAAAATGTCTGTCCAACTCTATTTAACGTGGCCTTTAAGTTTCCCTATTTTGGATTATGAAATGTTAATATTTTGGTTTTGGGAGTCCAAAAACAAAAGCGTCAAAAACCACTCATTTTTTTTATAATATGCATTTATTTTTATCTTATTTATTCAACGACTCCAAAACGATTAATTCAATGATTTATTTTTCCAGACCCCTCCACTGATTGGTCAATTTCAAGCAGTGTTAAAGCTTTTAACGCTCCAAAAGCGGCACCTAGTGGCAAAGAATACATTTGCATTTTCATTCAGACAGCAAAAGACCAACAAGTGGGCGGGCAATATGCAAATATTTAATTTTTAATTGGGGCTGTTTTAAAAACGACTCGTTTCAGTGATTCAGAGTCGATTCTTTCTTTTTGAGAGGCTAAACTTTCAGATTTAAAATTTTGCAGTTTGTTTTCATTCACATCTATGCTACACACTGCATGAAAGATATTTTTCAAAAATTCATTATAAGGGCTATTATATTATTATATAGGGCTCTTTAACTATGTACTAACATTCAGATTAATCGTGATACAATGCACTTATTGTGTACATACATGTTTTTACACTGTACTCATATATTTTTTTTAAATACCTATATGTACATCTGTAATTTCATTTATAATAACACTTTCTGTTACACCTTAACCCACTCTTAAATCTACCCATACCACCAAACTACCTCTCTACCTTACCAGAATCCCACCTCAATAGCAGCAAAAGGGTTTTGCAAATATTACAATATAAGCACAACAAGTATTGTACCTACCATTGGTAAGCAAGTGATGTACAGCTAAATTTCCCCAAAATTTTCTGATGAAGAAACTCGCTGTAAATTTTTGGGCTGACTATTTCTTTGAAATAATTTTACTAGCTAGCTGGATATAATAAATGAGAGCCATGGGTGTGAATTTAAAGAAATTTGAGGCAGGCCATTAATTTCAATAAAAACATAAACTCCCCAGATTCAAAACTAATTCTATGAACATTTACAACTGATTTGCATATTTACTCAATCATCTCTCCATATAACAAATGTAATAAGTTCCAAATTGAACAGCCATAATAAAATGAAGCACTAGAAGTGAATAGTGTACCATGCAAGTTTATTATAGTTCTCACTAAATATCCACACTTCAGTATCACTGTGCTGCTTAAAGCATGCTTGAGGCATGAAAATCAGATTATGTCACATTATATGTCATTAAAATTCATTGCATTAAGAATGTCATTTAGAATTTTAACTGGTAAACAAAAGCAACCGAGATATGCCATGCATGCCCGTGTGTATTTGAGTACAGACCATCAGACCAAAGGAGGGCTGGCAGGTGTACAGTTCAGCGCAGGATGCCGATGGCCGCTGCATCTGTACGGTGGTGGCACCAGAACAGAACCTGTGCTCCAGAGATGCAAAGAGCAGACAGCTCCGCCAGCTGCTGGAGAAGGTGTGTGTGCACATAATGAGTGTCTAAGAACTATTGAGATCTGGTTTAGAAGAAAAAAAAGCTCTCATTTTCACAATTTGAAAGCATTATGCTAGACTGCACGCCATTGTCATCTATTAAGAATGCCACTGGCTTCTCTGCGGATGATTGTGGAGGAGCATAAAGATGACGCTAATGCGAAAAAAGGCCCGAAGGGTGTTTTAGGCCCCCTCTTGTTTCTACTTCCTACGCTTTTCTACTCTGTTACTGTAAAAATTCTGTGGTAGTTATCGGCCCATTTGTGTCTTTCTTTGTTTGGTGGATGATAGTGAAGGAAGTAATAGGGTTAACCGATTCAGAGTATAAATTTTGTCCTGTTTTATATGTGTCAACCCTAAAATCTTTCCATCTTTGCTTGGGTTGCGTTGAGTGGAATTATGGAAATGCAGAATTCCTCGGAGACATGGTGTCAGGGCTGATTTACACTAGTTGAAAATATAATTTAAATCTTTCGCATCTTCCTTTTTGCAGTTCAAAGAATGATTAATGGATCCTAACTTCATTTCGGCCCATCTTCCTCTCTTAAGATTCAGAACATGTCGCAATCAATCGAAGTGCTGAACCTGAGGACCCAGAGGGACTTCCAGTATGTCATGAAAATGGAGAGCCAGATGAAAGGACTCCGATCAAAGTTCAGACAAATCGAGTCGAACCGAAGAACATTATTGACTAAAAACTTTCAGGTGGGCTACCATTAAAGTCATGCCTCAGAGAAAATCAATGGTCCTTTCTCATATGAACAGAATGCTTTGAGAGAGCCACATTCTTGCCATTACTCTCCAAGAATGAAGAATCAAATCCTACTTAAAGACTTCTTGTCTTTACCCTTTACAAACGTTTGAAAAGGCCACACACAGTTCAGGATTCTAAAGGTCTAACATGTCATTGATCAGAGCATCTTGCTATTTTTACCGAACTTGCTGTGTCAATTTTTTTAATGTACAAATGCAAATGCAAATCTCCTCTTGTGTGATTTTTACAACCCTGCTCTCATAAAAATATGTACCTCCACGTTTCGCTGCAGTTTCGCTTGCATTGATATAGATATGTATTGCAACGATTCAGAATTGAAATATTTGTTGCTTGTCACTAAAAGTTAATGCTTTTAATCATGTTGGACATATGCCCTACACTAAATCCAATCATAAACCTACACAATAGTGAAAAACCGACATAAAAACTAATCTGTTGATGTAACCGTGTCATTTTAACTTCCTTTTACAAATACTTTTAACTGTTTGTCGAACCGTAGTTACACGATATTCAAACCGGAGCTCTTCGCCATTCAAGTGCATCTCTGTACTCCATGAGCTACCGAACAAACATAAACCAATAGATATGAAACATGGACTAACATTCAAAGGCATCAGTTTTCAAATATTCCAGCATATTAATACTGTTTTGAAGTCATAATATGATCTAAGTAATTGTGCGAAAAAGATTCTTTATTAATCAAAACTGTAAGTTTGTGTGAAAAGGAATAAAAGGTGTCAGTTTCACTGCCTCTAGTGTTCATTTCTTTTGAAAACTGCAGTGATATGTACTCATTGGTACGTATTTCGTGTTCCGCTAAAAAGTGCCCCAAGGTACGTTTATGCCATGAGACCAGGACTTTTATGTAAATGTCTGTCTGGTTTTGCAGGAGCTGAAAGGGAAGATGAACGAACTGCAGCCGCTGATTCCAGTGCTGGAGCAGTACAAGACTGACGCCACACTAATTTCCCAGTTCAAGGAGGAGATCAGAAACCTGTCTCTGGTGCTCACTGCTATCCAGGAGGAGATAGGAGCGTATGATTATGAGGAGCTACAGCAAAAGGTCTTGGGCTTGGAGGGAAGATTGAGGAACTGTATGAACAAACTCAGTGAGTTGAACTCAACATGACTTTTGTGGTATTTTCTTGTGTGATAAGTTATGTGTTATCTGTTAACATGCTTGAGTAATAGCTGACATTTCATGTCATTCTTCATTGTGTCAGCCTGTGGTAAGTTGATGAAAATCACGGGGCCCATCACTGTAAAGACATCAGGAACAAGGTTTGGAGCTTGGATGACAGATCCACAGGCTTCGCCTAAGAACAACAAGGTAATAATCTATGACTATGTCACAGTGATTGCCCAGTGCTTTGGATGATCATTGCCTCCAGGAACTACCTTTTTCATAACATATATCTATTAAAAAAAACTTAAATAAAGAGTATAAAGACATAAACAAAACCAACCAGCTCTGAAAACAATTATAACAAAAAAGATACTATACTATATACTATATTATACTATAACTATAATTAAAAGCAATAAAAATGTAATTCATCAAATAAAATGTTATATAAATTATTTTATATAAATCATATTTATTTATTTAAATTATTTTTGATTCCACAAATAACACTAATCAACACAGCTGTTTTCAGCATTGATAATAAAAATTAGCACCAAATCAGCATTATTAGAATGATTTCTGAAAGATCATGTCACATTGAGGACTTGAGTAATGGATGCGGAAAATTCAGCTTTGTCACTGTAGGAATAATTCACATTTTAAGATTAAGTATTAAAATAGTTGTACTTTGTTAATATAATTTTTGCTGTATAAATGTTAAACACATTTATTTATTTTTTACATTTTTTTTAAAGTGCCCCTATTATGAATTTTTGAAAATTACTATTCATGTAATGTGTAACAAAGCTCTAAGTAAAATCCGGCAATGTTTTAAATCTGAAAGTGCACCTTTGTATAACATTTTTGTCTCTCAAAAGAAAGAGTCGACTCTAAATCATTGAAATTAGTCTTTGATCAAACCGAATCCCAAGCCGTTTCATGATTTCAACAACGCCTACTTGTTGATTCTTTCCAGTTGGTCTAAATGAAAATGTAAATTCATTCTTTGCCACTAGGTGCTGTTTTTAGAGCGGTAATAATAGCTGTTTCCTCGGTAACGCTGTACAAAAATCATAAATTCTGCTTTATCAGGCATTACAGACAAAATGAAATTCAAATGAGATTGATTGCACCCATCACAGCAGATTAGCTTCATGCAAAGAAGGGGATCATTAAGCGAATCGTTTGGGAGTCGTTGAACAAATAAGGTAGAAATAAATTGCATACATGTCAGCTTGTTGTTGGGGACTCTTAAAACTAAAATGTGAACCCGTAATAAAGGCACTTTAAGTTTGATTTTGAAGAGAAAATGCTCTGTAATTGATGTATACAAATACAATGTTATTTATCACAATCTAATGTTCTAATGCAGGTCTGGTACATGGACAGCTATACAAACAACAAGATTGTCAGAGAGTATAAATCAGTAAGCGACTTTGTGTCTGGGGTCGAGTCAAGAACCTACAACCTTCCGTTCCACTGGGCGGGAACTAATCACGTGGTCTACAACGGATCCTTGTACTACAACAAATACCAGAGCAACATCATTGTCAGATACAGCTTCGAAAGTGGCCGGGTTATGACCCAACGAGCGCTCGAGTCTGCCGGCTTCCACAACGTCTACCCATACACCTGGGGTGGATTCTCCGACATTGACCTGATGGCCGACGAGCTTGGTTTATGGGCCATCTATGCCACCAATCAGAATGCAGGGAATATAGTGATCAGCCAGCTGGACCCTCTGACCATCCAGGTGCTGAACTCTTGGAACACAGAATACTCTAAACGAAACGCGGGTGAGTCCTTCATGATCTGTGGCACGCTGTACATCACCAACTCCCACCTGACCGGTGCTAAGGTATACTACTCGTATTCCACCAAAACCTCTTCCTACGAGTACATGGACATCCCCATCCATAACCAATACTTTCACATGTCCATGCTGGATTACAACGCCAGGGATAGAGCACTTTACGGCTGGAACAATGGCCACCAGGTACTGTTCAACGTCACTCTGTTCCACATTATTAAAACCGACGACGAATCCTGAGGGATCTACCCTGAGGTGAGAGGAAAACTTTGATTCTGCAGTTACACTGATCTGTAATCGCCGTAGTATTGCTGTGAAATAATGGGTTTTATATATTTCAATCAAAAGATAAGCTTAGTTTAAGCAGCATTGCACTCCTCCATCTGTAAAACAATCATGATTCAACTCTATTTAAATGTTGTTTGTGCAACTTACAGTGCGTAGCAGTGGTATTCAGGTATAATGCTTGATTCTGCAGAATGTAACAAACATTTTCAACTAAACTTAGAAACATCCAATTAAAATCAACATTATATATCTTAACTTATCTATAAAATTGTGTCTCTTAGTTGTAGCTTGTCCAATGTTTAGAGGAGTAAGAATATATTTTCAGCTAATTTTATGACTTAAATTTAAAGGAATTGTTCACTCAAAAATACACATTGGTCATTATTTACTCATCTTTGTGTTGATCCAAAACTTTATGGCATTCTAGATTTCTGTCGAACACCAAAAAATATATAAAACATATATAAAATATATAAAACATGCAGATTCGGAACAAAATGAGGATGAGTAAATGTTACAGAATTCTCATTTTTTTGGGTAAACTGACCCTTTCAATATATTAAAACAATCCATGATGAAATTATTTCACATTGTACAATGTAATTACAATTAAAAAATGTTACTTTAAGTGTTCATGGTTTCATTATTTCTGTGTAATTCAAATATGCATAATGTCTGAGAAAATAAGTCATTTTAGTATCTTAGCTATTAAGATATTTAGCTATTAAATCTGTGGTGTTTTTGTAAGAAATGTTATTTAATAATGTTACCTCAATACTCATATTTCCAGATTCATTCAACAAAGGCTTTGTTCATGCATTCTTTTTTTCTTCCCAAGGAAATGTGTGGATGAGAGAACTTCTGAAATGTAGAGGGCTTTTGATGTTGGTGAGATATTATCTGAGTTCTCATCAACACCAAAAAGTTGATTCTTCATTTAGTTTATTTCTCAATCAGAATTCACACTGAACAGCTAATTATGCTGTTATTTTATAAAAACATGTAATTCAATCAGTTCTTCACAAGAGGATGATTTTCGCCTTAAACATTTGCACATCTTGTTTGATTTCTCATCTGCTGATGCAGAAACAAGAGACAGCCCTAGTCTGACAAACACAATTTCACTTCAGTCAACACATCTCTGCATGCTCCTGATTCGCAGTATCATAATTCAGCAGAGTGAGAATAAGTAAGTTTATGTAAGGGATAATGTACAGTCAGCCGGACATAATAACAAAATAAACCCTGACAGGAAGATCTCAGGATATTGTCTGGATTTCATTTGCTATAATAACCAACTGGCTATATTGTATATCACTCTGCTTTTGCATATAACTACTGTTTATTAAACAGCGCTGAGATTGACTAATCAGAATCAAATAGTTTGGATATAATAATAATTAGGGGAAAATTATGTGATAAAGTGTCATAAGTAAAGTTATGCGTAGAAATATGATCTCGTTCTCTTTTAGTTTTTAGTTGACGATCAGTTAAAAAGCGTTTAGTTCCTGAAAGGAGTCGAGATGTGCTGACACTAATATATCCAGCAGCCTTTAGCAAATTAAAAAATATACAATTAACCACTACAGGTGTGTTTGTTAGAAATGATTTCTTTGAAAAATGAAAAAACGGATTTTGGCGTATACTGTGACACGCACGTGTTTGGCGAGCATATACATATGCATCTCAATAAATTAGAATGTTGAGGTAAATACTGTACCTCTAGGTTATGATTATAACCCTAGTTCCTCAAAGGATTGAGATGCTGCGTCAACGAGATGCTATGGGAATGCCTCCAGTGTGACGACTCTGAATCGTGCGTAGAATCAGCCAATGGCACATTGGGACATCATGGCAGGTGACGTCACTGGCCAAGAAGCAGGGGGACAGGGCCGACGGGGGATGCCGAAAGTGTGGTATTGAGACGCAGTGTCTCGTTCCTTCCAGAACGAGATGCCAACTCCCCCAGACTTTCAAATCCCTGTCTTAGTTTGTGTTTGTGCACATCTAGGACGAGAGAACAGATGAGCCAGGAGTGACTCGGAGATCTAGTCCATAAAAACAAATAATTTTGTTGTTTGTCTCTCTCGCTCTTTCTCTCTCTATTGCTACACAGCGCTCCAAATCATCAACAGCTGAGCCTAATTAGAAGCATGGAACGGACAGTATATAAGGCTACAGCAAAGCAGAGACCAGAGAGAGATCCCTTTCACTTATCTCAACCAGCGTGTTGTAGTGACAACAATGTGTAGATTGTAAATCTGTGTTGCAAATACGAAGTGGTAAACTAAGCCGTGTGAAAGTTTAAACGTAAACCCATGTAAGGAGACGGGAGCCTATTTATTTAGGTTTTTATCCCTTTTCAGTTTTCTCCTGTTTTTTCGTTAGTCAGGGAGAGAGGTAAAAGAATTGTCTTTTATTTGTTTTTCTCTGGGTAGGTAAATTATATTGTTTTAAACCCTTTAGGAAGATCTGGTTTTGTTTATTATTTTGGCATTTTCCCTCTCCTGACGATTTGGGTTATTGCTTTTATTTATCGATCATATATTATTTAGTCAGCCTGTCTAAGCTGACAAATAAAATAAAAACACTTCATGCTTGAATTTAAATCATGTGTTAAGTGGTGTTAATCTAAATAGTGGTGAAGGGGATTTCTCTGTGTTTGATTTCTTCCCTGTTTTTTTCTCGCAGGCCATATTAAATTTATTTATTTTTATTTTCGTTAGCAAAATTATACTGTTGCTTCCTCCCCAACCCCTAGACTGGGATGGGAATGTAACAGTACCTTTGGACTGTTCTGACGATCTTAGATCTCCTCTATGGGCTCAAATGACAGCCCACAGAGGGCCTCTAACACAACAGCCAGGTCCCAGGTTGGCACGCGGGAACGTACTGGTGGCCTCAACCTCAGCTCACCGCAGAGGTAACGTAAGACCAGGGGTTCTTTACCCACTGTATGTCCACCCAGAAAGGCGTGGGAAGCCGATATTGCCGCCACGAAAACCTTCAGGGTGGAATGGGTGACCCCAGTAGAGATTCTAGCCTGCAAAAATTCCAGAACTGTACCGACTGGGCAGTTGACTGGGTCTTATCAATGTTCTCTACACCAGGAAGTGAACAACTTCGACTTCAGGGCCTGCTTCCTAGTAGATAGAGCTCTGGATTGGAGGATGGTCTCAACAACCTTGGCTGAGAGACCTGTGGCTAAGAGACCTGTGGCTAAGAGTTGCGCCCCCTCAGGGGCCACACTCTCAGTTTCCACAGCTCCGGGCGAGGGCGCACTCTCTCCAGAACTCCTGTGAGCAGAGCGATAGGGGGGAAAGCGTACAGACAAAGCCTCGGCCATATCTGTACCATGGCATCCAGCCCCAGTGGTGCTGAATGAACTAGAGAGTACCATAGGGGAGAAGGATGGATCGATACGTGAAAGTATCTTGCCCAGTGGCAAACCTCACAGCCCGCTACACTGCTGGGCTGGGGGAACTGAGATTAGCATCCACCGGAGACTCTCACGCCCTGTAACTCTGGTAGGGTTGGTGAGGTGGTCTCCTGAGGGCACCGGGTACAAAGAGGCACCCTGTAATGCGGAGGACCCCTTTGTTCCCCGGAGGGGGCTGCCCTCTGAAGCCCTGAAGCACTCGTTTCAGGGCTTCTTTCTTTCTTCTGCGGGGCCTTGCTCTGCTCTTGCAGAACAACCCTAAGGTCTTTATGTTTCACCAGCTCCCCTGCTGTTGTCTTTGGGGAGGGGCTCTCGTGGCAATGCTCTGCCTCTATGTCTCCCGATATGACGAGTGGGTACTCAGGTGAGGCTGCTCCTGCCTAGCAGCCTCACGACCTGTAGAGTGGCGAGTACTCGTAGAAGTACTCGTTGAAATGCCGCCGCTTTCCTTCTAGTCTCTTGGTGTCTGTCGACAACTGAACTGACAGCGTCGCCAAACAGACCCTGAGGCGAAAGCAGAGCATCCATCAGGCAGACTCTGTCTTTTTCCTTTACATCTGACAGAGTCAGCCATAGACTCCTCTCGACGGCCACCATAGCTGTCATGGACCTGCCAATAGCACGGGCTGTCTCCTCCAACGAGAGGTCAGCAGTTCTTCAGAGCTCTTTGATCTCATCTGAGCTTACTTCCTCGCCTTCATCCAGGTCTTTGAGCAGGTCTGCTTGGTACGCCTGTAATGTCACCATCATGTGCAGACATGCACCAGCCTGATGCGCTGCCGAGTAGCCATTAAGAACAACGTCTGTGCTGGTGGGCAGGGACGAGGCCTTTAAGGACGATGCTGAATCGGGAGAGAGATAGCTCACAAGTGTCTGTTCTACCCGGGGCATCGCCTTATATCCGCGCTCATTCATCCCCACTACACTACCACAAAAATCAGAAGCGGGGATGAAGAGGCGTGTCGAGAATGGTCTTTTCCACTATCTCGCAACCTCGGTATGGATATCGGGAAAGAACGTCAGCTGCATCTTTTTCTTCCACACTTTTTCCTTCAACTAAACTTTCTGTTAACATGCTTGGTTACAGCACTCCGTGAACAGCCAGCTTCTTTGGCAATGAATGTTTGTGGCTTACCCTCCTTGTGAAGGATCTCAATGATTGTCTTCTTAACAGCTGTCAGATCAGCAGTCTTCCACATGATTGTGTAGCTTAGTGAACAAAACTGAGAGACCATTTTGAAGACTCAGGAGACCTTTGCAGGTGTTTTGAATTGATTGGCATGTTACCATATTCTAATTTGTTGAGACTGAATTGGTGGGTTTTTCTTAAATTTAAGCCTAAATCATCAAAATTAAAAGATCCACAGACTTAAACTACATCAATCTGTGTGCACTGAATTTATTTAATACACGGGTTTCACAATTTGAGTTGAATTACTGAAATAAATAAACTTTTGCACGACATTCTAATTTATTGAGATGCATATAATACGTAGTTTCCTTGTGACACAAAATGTATTGCCGAACATATGATGCACATCAACCCCACAAACCTAACCTATGGGGAATCATTGCTTTATCTTCTTTTTACCAGAGAAATTTGTCTCGGCTCAGCACTTGCCCATTCAGTTCTATTCACACATCATATGTCTCTATAACAGACAATATAATTACTAACTTATTATGAGAAAAATGAATGTGGGTCTTCTCATAATTTGTCATTTGTGACCTGGCTCCGGTTAGCCTGGTGCTCTGGGTGTCTCTGTGTTGACTACAATGCCCATGACTGGCCGTTTGACTGACAGCTCCTGGGCAGATGAATCAGGCAGACTGTCACCCCATATCAAAGCTGGGGCAGGTGCTGACTGAGACAGGCCAAGCATAGCATATAAGGCCAACACTAAAATTAACTTTCTCAACACCCCTCTCAGCAGGCAGCCAGAGATGCAGACTTTGAAGAAGAAAATGAAGGGGGAAAGAGAGAGAGTCAAAAAAAAAAAGAAGAAGTTGGGCGAGAAGAACAGAGGAGGCACAGTGAGAAAAACTGAGTAAATGGACTTAAGTTCCTGCGTGCGAGCAGCAGGCCTGTGGGTGTTGAAGGCGTATGAAGCTGAGTCAGCTCTCAGGTGGACTGTCAGAGTGATTGGGTCTAAATACATTAGACATGGTGAAATGAGAAAGATACCATGTCACATTGGTCAGAATCTGCATTTATTAGCTTTCAGCTGCATAAAAACTGTGAGAAACTGTGGCAATAACTGTACACAGCCATTTGATCTGCTATCTTTTTGTTTAATACACACATGCACATATGTGTATATATATTGCGAGATATAGAGATTAACAATACATTCTATTTGGTTCCAGTTTATATTAAGTAGCCTTTACTACACTGTAAAAAATTATAGTGATTTTAAATCTGAAAATGCTACGGTAAAAACCTGTTAAATGGTTAATGGTAAATTCCTGTAAAATTTACAGAGAAAACCTATAATCTGACATTCCCGGATTTCCCTGCATTGCATTTCAAATTGTTTTGTCTTCTTTGAAATACATAATAATAACTAAAAAATCGTAGTTCTTAGCTCTTTGTTTTTTCTTATCAGTTATGCTTATTAGTATTGTATGTTACATGTAATGTCGTTAAATTAATGTCTATTGCATATTTCTCACCATGATGATGTTTAGTGTTTGTGTGAATGACACTGAGCTCCTTCTATATATATTCATATTTAAAAGCTGCTTGTGATGGGTTTGGCTCATCATGTGATTTTCTCTTCACCTGCGTTTGGTGCTTATCAGTATATTTCAAAGTTACAAAGTAGATACAGATTTAGAACTATAATCAGTAGATATATTAACATTATATTAGTTAAGGAAATTACGGTATTTAACTGTAAATTTAACTTAAAATTGTAAAACCTAAAATGTTGTCACCATATTTTTAATGGTAAAATTCCGGCAATTCGATGAGTCACCAATGTAATTATAAATGTAATTACAGAAATTACAGATGTAATTACAGATGTCTTTTTAAAGCAAGTAAAAATAAAAAAATGTATGTACACAATAAGTGCAGTGTACTAAAAGAATTTAAATCTAAGTAAATAGTAGTTAATGTCAGGTGCAATGCTGGGTGCAGAGGGAAGAAGGCTCCCTTTAAGGGAAAAAATCAAATCCACAAAAATACTGAGCAGAGCCGCTGGAGAAATCCTCTAAAAAAACAATTAATAT
>JAUMHR010000029.1:1147591-1163599 GCA_032361145.1 Enteromius fasciolatus
TACTGTGTATATTTATTAAGTATATATAAATACAAACACATGCATGTATATATTTAATGAAAATATGTTATGTTTATGTATTAAATATATTTAGATATAAATGCATTTACATGTAAATGCTTTCAAAATATATACTGTATGTCTGTGTTTTAATATAAACATAATAAATACATTTGACAGCACTAAAAAAAAATTAATCATATAATTTCAGGATATTATTAAAACGATCATAACAGATCTGTTAGGGATCATATGTTGTAAAATATAGTTAGTATACTAAAAAAAAGTAAATATGCAGTATTTAAAGGTAAAGTATGAAGATTTTAGTAACAATTGTTTTTCTGCAGCTGTATGTATTTTTATACAAGTATAAAACTTTTTTTTATACAAGTTTATTTAAAAGCCTATTTGTTTTGTGTTTTTGCTACACATCAGATATCTCTAGTGAATAACTTGTTAAAGCTGGGACTCAACAAACTGAAGCTGTGTTTCAGAGTGAGACTGACCGATCACCTTTACAATCACTACTTAACGTAAGGTTCATATTCATCAATCTAATGATGCGTAAATTGAATCCAGTATATCATGTTTCCATTGGATGTAAGCTATTTTCTGTTATGACGCCATTAGCCTTTGAACAGGCATATGACGATGTCAAATTGTCATGATTGATAAAGCTCACAGTATCATGATATTGAAATAAGTTGTTGTTATGCTAAACATGTGCAATAGCTCAATATAATAACAAAAACAACATTTTTAAAATGTATTTAAATGTTGTAATCGAACAGATTCATATGCAAAAGAATAATAAAGAACAACAGGT
Organism: Enteromius fasciolatus; assembly: GCA_032361145.1. Taxonomy (NCBI): domain Eukaryota; kingdom Metazoa; phylum Chordata; class Actinopteri; order Cypriniformes; family Cyprinidae; genus Enteromius; species Enteromius fasciolatus. The sequence continues at coordinate 1,148,418 of JAUMHR010000029.1, forward strand.
AACACTTTGCAATAAGGTCTCATAAGTAAATGTTAGCTAAAGGGTTAGTTCAACCAAAAATTCTGCCATTCATTACTTACCCTCACGTCCTTCCAAGCATGTAAAACCTTTGTTCATCTTCAGAACACAAATGAAGATATTTTCGATGATATCAGAGAGGTATCAGACCCTCCATAGGAAGCAGTACAAGTCATATAAGTCAGGGGAGGAGAATGCCAGATTAGATTATTATTTTTATTTTCTTTGTGCGAAAATAAGTTGATCCACTGATGTTACATGTACTGTTTTACCGATGTTTTTACTACGTTTCTGGATCTGGGATCATTTCAGTGGTAATCCTGTCTATCGAGGGTCTGACGGCTCTCGGATCTCATCAAAAAATCTTAATTTGTGTTCTGAAGATGAACAAAGGTCTTATGGGTTTGGAACGACCTGAGGGTGAGTGATTAATGTCAGAATTACTAACCCTTAAATAAGTAATATTAACAATCAGAAATTGCTACATTTGTTGCAGAAGTTTTGTTGAAGTTGGTTAAAAAAATACAACTGAGCTTTGTTGTTAGCTCAGCTCCAATAAATATGCTAATACATTTACAACTGTTGATTTTAATAATGTGTTATTACGCATTAACTAAGAAATCAAAACTACGATTAATAAATGCTTTAGAAGGATTTTTTGTTGTCAGTTTATGTGGCATATCATATCATACATTTCCTAGAATGCAGTTATTACCTATGTGTTTATTTAGTCAGTGAGTTCTTACTGCATTTCTGATTCAATTTCCAATTCATCATCCCGTGGGTTGTCTTCCATCTCTTCCAATAGGGGGTTCACATACTATCAAATTGGCAACCTGGACAACCGTATTGGCAACCCAGACCAGCTAATAACTCAGGATGTAGAGAAATTCTGTAACAGTGTGGTCGACCTCTATTCCAACGTCAGCAAGGTAATGAGGAAAAAGCAAGCCATTCTGAACCATATGTTAGGATCTCTTCAGTTTGAGGTTGTTTGATTCTTTTCCCTTTTCCTGCAGCCTCTACTAGACATATTGATCTACATCTGCAAACTGAACACAGCCATTGGATCTCTTGTAAGTGTCTGTGTCATAGAAATCTCCAGCTAATTCAGCACCCCAGTCTCTGTAGTGTTAAAGCAATAGTTTTATTTTGTCATCATTTACTCACCCTCGAATAGTTCAAAACGAGTATAAATTTTTTTTGTTCTGCCGAACATAAAGGAAGATATTTTAAAGAAAGTTTGTAACCAGGCTTTTTTGGGTCACCGTTGACTTCCATAGTAGGAAATAGTAGTAATAGTAAATCAAAAGTGACCGGTTACAGGTTTTTTTTTTCAAAATATTAAGCAAAAATGTTAATTTTTGGGTGAACGTTTCCTAAGTTTCAAACCTCTGTTTTCTGTTTTGTAGGGTCCAGCTAGTTTGCTGAGCTATCTGTTGTTCTCCGGTCTGCTCCTTACAAGGCTACGCAGACCGATTGGCAAGATGACTGTAACAGAGCAGAGGTATGAGGGGGAATACAGATATGTCAACTCTCGTCTCATTACTAACAGGTGTGTATGGGACTCCCATCTCTTTGCCTGGCTGTTTGTCTCCTGAGGTATTTTATGGAGGATGCGTAATTTCTGTGTAATGTTTCAGTGAGGAGATTGCGTTCTACAATGGAAACAGGAGAGAAAAGCAAACTATCAATGGAACATTCCAGAAACTGGTGCGGAAAATGAAAATAGTTTTGATTTCCATGAACTAATTCGAACACAGTTACGGCGACGGTTTCAGTCAAACTACTTGTTTTTCAGGTGGACCACATGAGCCGCTTCATACACTTTCGTTTCTCAATGGGTGTCATGGACAGCATCATAGCCAAATGTAAGCAGATATGGACAACTACTGTAGATGGCAGCAGAATCACATTTGACCTTAAAGGGATAGTTCACCCAAAAGTGGAAATTGTATCATTAATGACTTTGATCATGGTAGTACCATTGCTGTCTATGGAGCATCAGAGATCTTTTTTAGATTTCATAAAAATATCTAAATTTGTGTTGCGAAGATGAACAAAATTCTTACGGCTTTGGAACGTCATGAAGGTGAGTAATTAATGACGGAATTTTGTCTACTTTATACGCTCTACTAATATTAAGTAACTTTGCAACTACATGACAACTAGCAGTCAATAAAGTATTGGTAGACTGTCTGCTTGATATCTTCTAACACTTTATTTTGATGGGTCCACAACATACAACCAACTGACTATCAGAAACTTTGCAAGTATCCAGTTGAACTGTTTTAATATTGGTTAGCTGGCTCAGTGTATTGTGAATTGTTAACACGCTGTCTGGAAATGTCATGCCCCTTACCATTATGGGCAATAGTTGTATGTGCTCCAGTGTTTTTTCTGATTCTCTAGACATAGCAATGGTGGTGGGCTACCTGGTTATCAGCCGGCCGTTCCTGGACCTCACAAACCAGAGACATGTGAACAGTACATACTCTGAACGACTGGAAGTGAGTATGCATGAACACATTCAGAAATTCAGTTTAACAAAGAACCTTCTAGAAATTTTCAGGAAGCACAACCTAATTTTTTTTATGGTATCAGTTTAAATTGTGTAAATCACTTTCACTATACACTGGCAATATGCTACTGTTTGCCGGTTCAGATCATATTTCACTTTTAATTACTGACCTTTGATCTCTTCAGATTGAATCAGTGTTAAATAAATTGCTTTATTGGGTCAATAATGATTCCCTTAGATAAATGTTTGCTCAGAAGATGGAAGTTGTTCTATGTTTGTTTTACGCTACAGGACTACTACCAGAGTGGGCGGATGTTGATGAGTTTGGCGCAGGCCCTGGGAAGGATCGTCCTGGCAGGCAGAGAGATGACCAGACTGTCTGGGTGAGTGCTACATTCATTCTTTGCTTGTTTCTGTTGCCATCCATTATCTCTACCTTTATCAGTGCATACCTGCTGTCTGTCTTTCATCTGCTTGAGTATATGTGTGTTTATCTGGAGTCTGAATCCATTCGTTAGGTTCACTGCACGGATCACAGAAATTCAGGAAGTCCTTAGGGAGCTGAATTCAGGCAGATATGAACGGACCATGGTAACACAGAGACTCAAAGGTCTGGACTTATTTGAAATATGTTTTCAGTGTCTTCAGTGTCACACCATCTTTAATAAATAATTCTAATATCCAGTATCTACCTATTTTCTATATCTATTCTTTTTTTTGCTTCATTTTGTTTTCAGACGATTCAGTAGAAAAAATCCCTCTTACCCCCGGGAGAGGTAAAATTATCATCGCAGACAACATCATCAAGTAAGCTACACACTAAATAAACATCAACCAAGCCCTCGCAGTCAGCTTCTTAACACTTATGCATTCATGTAATCCTCACTTCCCAAGATCAGTTTTTTTATTTTTCGAAATGTAGACACCGTGTCTAACCCAGTGTATCATCAGTGTCTCAAATCGAGCTGTATCCTTTCATCCCCAGATTTGAACACATACCTTTAGCGACGCCTAACGGAGACATTCTTATTCGTGACTTGTCTTTTGAGGTTAGTGCTCCATAAATAAACTTTTCCTAGCCTAAACTTGTTTTTTAACTTGTAAAACGGGGTTTAGTAATCTGGTTTTCTTTCCCTTCTTACATAAAGGTGTCTTCTGGGACAAACGTGTTGGTCTGTGGGCCCAACGGATGTGGAAAGAGTTCACTCTTCAGAGTGCTGGGAGAGGTCAGAGCTGTTCTTCGGCAGAAATACGTGGTGTGAGAGACCCCCGTGTTTGGGTTTTGATTGTTTGCTTACATTTCATGTCTCTTTGGTTCCCCAGCTGTGGCCTCTGTGTGGAGGACAACTCACAAAACCAGAGAGAGGGAAACTCTTCTATGTTCCTCAGGTGGGCTTGTTCACACAGAGGTGTTTCATGGCAGCCGGTTAAATGTCAAAATGTTCTGCTGTTCCCTAATTTGTTGGTATTTTCTTCAGAGGCCCTATATGACACTGGGTTCTCTTAGAGATCAGGTGATTTATCCTGACACACATGAAGACCAAAAGAAGAAAGGAACGTCTGATCGGGTGAGTTTCATAATGAAAAAGTGTACAATTTTTGTCCGATATGTGCTATACTCCAAGGCCCAATCCAAATGTATCTATGTTACACCCCTATGATGAGGAAAAATCATACCTCTCCATTTGAAGTGTGGTCCCGAAAAATCTGTTTGAAGGGGCACCTGGCCCTTACCCTTACCCCTACCCCTCCAATTAAAAGATAATCGAGACACCCCTACCCCTTCACGTGGACGCACAAAACAGAGTGGTATTGGAAAGGACTAAGGGATAGAAAGGGGATTGGGCCTGAGTCTAGAATGCTATTATATGGCTATCATATGCAAAAATCATATAGACTATTTTTATGATTTACCTTTTTGGAGCCTGATGGTCTATCTTCATTGAACAACAAAGCTAAATTCCACATGTGTTGGGGGTTAAACCATTCCTTTAAGAAACGTGCTTATAGTGTTACTATTATTATACTGTGTACTTGTGAACAGGTGTTGAAGGAATATCTGGACAATGTCCAGCTGGGACATATCCTGGAGAGAGAGGGCAGCTGGGACAGTGTGCAGGACTGGATAGATGTCCTCAGTGGAGGAGAGAAGCAGAGGATGGCTGTAAGCTCTGATCTTTGCATTTTGAAATCATTCTCTCTTTTGAGTTTATACCCGAAAGTCCACATTTTCTGTTGAACTGCACAGATGGCTCGTCTGTTTTACCACAAGCCCCAGTTTGCTATTCTGGACGAGTGCACCAGTGCTGTGAGCGTAGATGTGGAGGACTTCATCTACAGCCACTGTCAAAAGGTAATGTCGTCCTTTTTATACACAATAAACGCCAAATGTTAGTGTGAATGAAGAATACTTTACAAATACTTATAACATACGGCTAGAGAACCCCACCATGCTCATTTTCTGCTAAATGTGAGAATCTGGGAATGCATTTGTCGCTCCTTTGGGAGTTTGCTTTAGAAACATCTGTCTCCCTGAGCTCAGCTGGAATCATCTATTTCCTCCTTTCAGGTTGGCATCACACTGTTCACAGTGTCCCACAGGAAATCACTATGGAAGCACCATGAGGTACAGCTCGCCCTTGTCTTTCATCATCACACAGTTAGCAGAATTCATTAGCAAACCTCAAGTTATGCGCTCATTTTTTGTAACTGTTTGTATCTCTATATTACAGTTTTACTTGCACATGGATGGAAGAGGAAACTACGAGTTTAAACCCATCACGAAGGAAACGGTGGAGTTTGGATCATAACAATAACAACACTTGGCCTAATTCATGAGGCAATCTTTGCGTAAATCATTCGTAATATTTTTCTTAAATTGCTGCTTGTGAAATTTGTGAAAGAATGATTTTACACAGAAATGCACTCATTCATTAATGAGTCCTATTGGTACTAAATGTGGATCTGAAGCAATAGTATTGTGTACCTATTGAATTCATAACTCTTTATATTACAAGACGTTTAATATAATGGCTTTTCTTCATCTGAGGGAAAGGGTTGGAACTCTGTGGATTAATATCTCTCAGGGAGAGGTTACTGTGCATTATCTGAAACGATTTTTGTAAGGAATAAAACTGGGTTTGTTATATTTAAGAATTAAGCATTTGTTATATAAAAATCATGTTTTTGTTGTGATACTTGACTCATTAACTGGCACATGTTGTAGTCAATAACATTGTTGCATGCCACTGGTACAATAATTCTAGTATTATGGAAACTGTATTTAAGTGTAATGAGCTGTCTTTATGAAATTTATTTTAAGAGATAATGAAGCCTAATAATATATGTTTGAGAATCTACTGGATACATTGTGCCTTAAAAGACTTGTTTTATTCATTTTACTGAATTACAGAACGTACAATGAAATATCTTGTGTGGTATTTTAAAAGCAAAGAAACTAAATTGATTTTAATGGTTTTGGTAATTTGAGAGGATTTTTTCCTCTTTTCATTTAGGATAGATTGCTGCTTTGGAAGACATATCACATATGCACAATTGTTTGCAACAGAAAAACAAGACTAACATCTTTACCATAGCTTACCACAAGAGTGAGCTACTGAGACCAGAGTGCAACACATTCTTCACCAGTGAGGGTCTCTCCATTCCTTTTAATTCAGATCGTGTTGCACAACCGGAGCATGCTTTCTGGGTCATTAGGGTTTTTTGTTTAAAAACGCAAAACAAGAAGGCATTGCTGCCTCAAAAACAGCACGTTCAAATGTGCAAATCCTTTTAAAACAGTCTTTACAAAGCATAAGCGAATTAAGTTTTGTTTTGGTACCTCTTTAAAAAAAGAAAAATTATACAAATAAAATCATGACAAGCACAATCATTTATTTGCGGTTTAGTTCCCATGCATTTAAAAAAAATAGATATTTTTTTAAAAATATATAAATTTCAATATTCTACTAGCTATAATACACAAAGCAGCTAATACATATTTCTTAAGAAAATAAATAATGCCATTTAATAAACAAATACAGTTTGATCAATCCATAAAAAATAAAATCAAAGGTCTGATATGTACAACATATCATGTAGTGTCAGCGTTTCATAGAAACCAGTCCAGTGCTGTACTGCAGGTGTGCGATGCACACACAGGTTTCACTCAGTGCAAAAACGGTTACAGTCCAGCTGTACATCCCGTTCTGAGCTCAAACAGTAGAAATGTTGTATTTCTTCTACGCCAGGGTCTATACCATGGTTTCCTTGGCCGCCAATGTTTGTCTTCGTGCTCGTTTACAGCAGACCACGATCAGAACGATTACAGCAATTACGAAAGTCAGTATAATGAGTGCTGCTCCTCCAATCACAGCCAGTCCATACTCTGTAGTAAAGAAACAGGATTATTATTTAGATTATGTAATACAAAACATAATCTGTATAGTCTATAATTCATTTTAATACATTCTACTTAAGCGGAAAGGTTAGTTAAGTGGTACGCTGGTGTGTGATGTCAAAACATCCTTTGATAGACCAGTATAGAAAGAGAAGTTTCAATTTATTAACTTATGTAACGGTTTAAATGTGACTCTTCAGTGTCATGTAAAGTTTGAATACAAAGCCTTTTTTTTAATACATTTATGAATTAAAAAGTAGTTTCTATTAAATGAGTATATAATGGAAATGGATAAACTGTTGCTGAAATACTGAGAGTTTGAGAACTCCAGGTGCAGAAACAGATTCACACACAACTGAATACAGCCATTTTAGCACAGCTGTCAGCCCTGGTCAGTGTGAGTAATAACCGTGTCATCCTCCCACCTCTACTCTGCTAACTGAACTGGCCTCTTCATGCTTAACAACCTTTCGGTTTTCCATAACACTGCAATTCTAGACAGCTAAATCTTTGAGCAAAAGTTGAGTCATTTGGAACGATTGAATACTCCTTTGCTGCCTTCCTCAGTCTCCAAAATACGTTTACACTCTAGTAAAACGCCAAATGTAAGCAGTCAAGTTTTAGTTCAGCTTACCCTCAATCAGGCTCTTTGATTCATGTGGGGAGCACCTGGGGAGGCTCCATTCTCCGACCCTCTTGTCTCCTTTACGAGAGGGGATGTATGCTGCCACGCTGAAGCAGTAACTCTGATCCTCATCTAGACGATTAAACTCTGCTTTGCTCTCATTCACAATCTCTATTTTCTGAAAACAAACATTTAAATATGAAACGCACGGCACATTATTCAACAGCCTCTATAGCTTGCAAACATGCTCATACTCACTTTTCCTGTGCTTCCAGCCTTGTTGTAAGAAATCTTATACTTGAGATTTTTCTTAAAGACGTCACGGATGTTCAGAGATCTGTTATCTTTGCGGAGAGCTGTGATGGGGTCTTTTATGATCAGCACAATCTTATTGTTCTCGTTCACACTCAACTTAAATTCAGGTCTTCCAATTATAGCTACACAAAAGAAGAAAAGCATTTAAGCAACTGCTTTAAATTAAAGTAGGTTGAATTTCGAAGGAGGACGTGTTGGACACTCACTGTCGTTATAGGGACAGAACGTCTTTGATTTGGTGAATGGGGGCTCCACATGGTCAAAAGACCCCTGCAAAGACTCCGAGAGGACGTCAGCAGAATAAACCCACTTCGGTTCTAGTTTATTAGTCAGGTCACACTCGGTCTCAGAGCTTCTAATGCAGTGAGGGGTTCTCTGTTTATCCCTCCCAACTCTGCAGAGAAAATTCTTGCTGGTTAGAATCAAATCAATTCATATTACTTTGTGTAGAATTTTAAAAAATAACATTAATGTGAACAATACAGAGCAACACTAAAGTAAAGCTGTGAAGTTTAAACCAGACATGTGTACTTGCCTTGAAAATTCAACTGTATATGTGTAATTCACAGGTTTAGGTCCCCAGGTTAGGATTGTTTTGAAATTGTACGATGACCAGGAGACATTTCTTGCTTTGGTAAGCTTGCCCACTTCCAAAGATGCTATATAGGAGATATCAACCAAATAAATACAGTGTGGAAAAACATGCAACTTTCATGGTTTCCATTACGAAGTAACCTTAAGATACAACAAAATTGATGTATTGCTATACTACAATGTGCCATGCCATAATGTAAAGTACAGTGCAATAGGATACTACAGGCCTAACGTACACTACTTTGAGTAAACGGTGAATATGGATTAGTTTGCTGTTTTGAAAAAAAAAAAAAGAAACATGCCTAAAATCTTACCCGGGGATCCGTTTACGAGCGAAAGCCAGACAAGAAAAAGTGCCGAAAATATTACAGTCTTGCTTTCCATCGTGTGTGATAGCAAACAGACCAAAGTAAGCGCAAAAACTCAATCCAATTTATTCCTCTGAGCAGCGTTTGTCAATTAAATCTGCCAGCAGCCTCCTGTATTTATACGTTCAATCTCCTTGTGCGCAAGAATCCTCGCGCCGCCAGCCTCTGAGTGGACTCGTCGTCATCAGTGATGAATTTCGCTCCGCCCCTTTGTTAACTTTGGGATTTTGTCACTGGCTGGGCATCCATTGTAGCCCGCACCTTATGACCATATATGGCTATCCGGATACCGGTTGAATGCAGATAATCTACAAATCCAAGCACGTACTTTAAAACGTTTGACAAGACGCTTGCCTGTGGATTTTGCAGTGCCATCATGTTATTTTGTCATTAAATTTCTTTCAATTCAATTTCAATTTCTTCTGTTTTTAGCCAAAGTTAGGCTGTGCTGTGCAGGAGAATAAAGATTAGACATTTATTAATTCAATTTAGTTGTGTTTATCTAACTTATCCATCAACTAGACATTGGAGATTTACTTGCGTTTTAAGGTTTTGTGAGTTGTAATATAAAAGCTTATATTATATGCACTATACAAATAATCATCAGTCCTATAGTAAATTTCCATAGGCTTTCTTATAAAAAAGCTTTTCCTTCAGTAAGATGTTCCACTTTTCTGTTCCATCTTGTGGTTAAGATTCACTCTTAAGTAACTTTGTGGCCAGATCATACTAGCCGAGCATGATTTACAGTAAGTACACCACAGCTCTGTGTTTGACTTGTTCATGTGCTTCTGACTTGAGTTCATTATGAGCAATCAAAATTATATTTCTGGAAACATCATACCCCGTGGAAAAAAACTGAGGCACTTCTTGTAGCTAACCCTTACAAATATTTATTTTTGTGTTAGGCCAATAACTTTAATTTACAAGACTTAGGACAAAATATTTGAAGGTGGCCTCTTTCTTCTTTTATTAGAGGTTTGTCGGACCAGCCGACTGCCAGGAAAGCGATCTTGTACTTACTGGTCAAAATCTAAGTTTTAGGTGAATCTTATTTTCATATCATTACCTTTTCAAGATCAGATATGGAGATATAAATGGCACAGCTGGCTATGACTGACAGAAATACTTATGGATAATTAATCAGATTTAAAACATTTAGCATCTCTGTTAATTTAGATCATATGTTCTGTGAAGGAAAGATTAACAAACAGTTCATCGTTATCCTTCAGAGGAAATAGATGGCAGATGAGATCAATTTTGGCTACAACAAAGAGCCTTATGAACCTCTGCTTCATAATAACACAGGGTTTACTGCCTAAAATAGGAAAAGGCTGCTTTTGTCTAAGGGTCTCTGCTGTCATTCACTCAAATAAAATCATCCATTCAAAGCATAACAACTAGTAAAATGTTCTACTGCCAATAGTATTATATTATACTGCTAATACACAATTATTCATGTTGATTATTATTCTGTTGATTATTAGCAGGCTACAAAGTTCTAAATGAAGAATAATAAGTAATGTTAAGAGGTCACATCCCTTGACCTAAATTTCAGTGTTTAGATTAGTTGCAATGTCAATTTGTTTATGTTTATTGTTGAGTGATAAACACTTGAAATACTTTAAACTGTTTGAGTATTGCAGTTTGCTTACTGTGACTGTTTAATTAAAGTTCAAGTGGAAGTCCAGTCATTCCTAATGTGTGACATATAGTGAGACTAGGGCATCTTGACCGTCACGCACTAAAAAGACATTGGCCATTTCATAAGAGCATGACATAATGGCATATTTTGAGATGATAACATTTTATGAACATGACAAGACACTGTGGACTTCATATTTGTGGTAAACTGAAAAGGCATGAAATGTGAACATGTTTTAAATTATTTAAACATTATTAAAACAAGCCCCGTGATCATCTTTTTCACAAACATTTCACAGAGTGAACTTTTTTCATCATGCTGCCCCAGACATCATCAAGTTTAACGCACTTTCGGTTTCACAACTGTCATTTTACTCCCAGCAGTGACACTGCAGAAATGATCTTGCCACATGGGTGGTCAGTTTCTTTCAACGATTCTGTTTTTCCTCAGTTACGCAATTATCAAGCAATCTAATAAAAGTCTTTTTTATGGTAAACAGAAGGTAAAAGATGAATAGGAACCTTGCATGTATGTATATGAATCAGTGTGAATCAGTTTAATCTGGATTGTTAAATCCTCTGTCTTCAATGCAAGAGATAACAGGAACGATGTTACCAGAATGAGGCAACTGTGGTGGATGTTCGTTACTGTTCACATACTGGAAATAACCATTGCTTATAATAAGGTGCTTTACAATTTGTCTGGAACCACATTAAGAAGAAGGAAACTTATCTAATAATAAAATTCATCTGAAACAGAAAAAAAGAAGAAGAAGGGAAAAAAAACGGAAAGAAATAAAATGTTAGGAAATTCAGCAGTGGGCATTTTGTGTGAAAGAGAATCCTTGCTTCTGTCTGGCTGAATGAATGACACGAACACAACAAACATCATAACTAACTAAATATGTATTATATACGTAATTGTATAAAATATTAAATTGTTATAAATGTGGTTTTCAGTTTCTCAGCTGTTTTAATATAAACTAGAAATTACTTTGGGAAGAATATACTGTAATTCTCTCATGATCTTGGATTCTTAGTTTTTACAGCTGCTACTAAAGCAGCCTCTCTAAGCAATGTTTATATCCAAAATGTTGAAATATTTCTTCTTGTGAGAAATGTATGTCCCTCCTTATAATCTGTATTAATCTCAAATGCTTATATTTCATTCTAATTTAGATCAAAAATGGTTTAAATGGTTCTGTTTTTGAGTTGATTTAAATACAGAAAGTGTTTTATCACTGGGTTGGAGAGAGTATGCTTAGCAAGTACTGTGTTTGAAATTCTGTTTAGTTCTTTGTTCCTGGAGATGCAATAACGTACAACAGAGTGGCAGTCATGTGGCGTACAATTTCCATGACTATACCATTCTCAATGTCTGGTTTCAATTATTAGGAGGGAGTAAGAATACCAGCCTTCATGGGCCGTCTGACTTCCATTTTTGGTCATGGCCCTTATATGGAGCTAGAGTTTGACCTGCTTCTGTACGACAGACTGAAATTTCATCAGCACATACAGTACAGACCAGATTTCCATTATACTTTACTGCTTAAATAAAATGATAGGAGCATGAGAGAGAGAAGTAAATACATGCCAAATGAATAATAGTCATTAGACAACGCTTCCAAAACAAGGCCTTTCAAAAATAAATAAACAAAATATGGCTTGTTGAGGAAAGGTATGGAATTACTTTTGAATTGGATATATTTGCCCTGGAATGGGTAAAAATATCCTATTGACTTCTAAACCACTTCAGGAATACAATGTTATTTTGACAAACATAACACTCTTAAAATAATTCAGAAAAATATAGTTCAACTTTCTATGCAACAGACTAAAAGGGAACTGCTTCTCAAAAATATCATTGCTACATCACGGTTAGAATTTATTTGGAGCTGCATCATGAATTTTTCGGAGAAAAATATTGTACTGTGCTGAAATTTAAGATAATTTAAGATTTTTAATTCTGCAGAAAGAGAATGTCCTTGAATAAGAAAATAGTAACTGAATAAAGAAAAACATCTCTTTGTGTTTGGAGTTTTACCAGTAACTGGGTGTAAAAAAAAATGCATGTGGGTGAGTTCATTCAGCGAGCACTACACATTTCTGAAAACTGTTAATTGTTTAAAGGTACTTTTCACTTAAAAACTGTGTTAGTAATAAAGTACAATATCCCAGAAAGAGGTTAATATATAGGCTTGTTTGACAAGTTAATCCTATATTTTAAGGCTTATGACTGAAAAAAATAATGTGTCAGAATTTTGAAAAGTGACATCAGCACTCTTTTCCTTTTGAGTCTCTTGACAAATACTCTGCTTGTCAATTGCTGCGTCCGAAATCGCTTACTGTACTTCCCTACTATATAGTATGCAAAAAACAGCATGCGAGGCGAGTAGTATGTCCGAATTCATAGCATTTCGAAATTCAGTAGGCGAGAAGTACCCGGATGACCAACTGCTTCCGGCCGAATTCTATAGTAGGCATACCATGGACACTTTTCTATCCCATGATCGAGGCTCCGGGAGAGGAGGCGTCATATTTGAAAAATGACGGAAAGTTGAGACGCGGCTCATTTCACTCAAGTGTAAGTACCTCAGGAAAAAAACGTTGTTTATTTTGATTAAATTACACTTGTTCAACACAATCTAAATAAACAGATGACGCATGACACGTGACAATATTAATATGGATGTAGTATATCCGAATTCCATTCATACTACCCACATTCATACTATATAGAACGTACTTTTTAACGGTCAGGTAGTAGGCCTACGTTCAATTTTAAATGTAGTACCTACTTAAGCAGTATGTGATTTCGGACGCAGCATATTTGCCTTCAGAATGTTTCTTATCAAGTCCGTGGTGATGACAGGTCAAATGAAGGCCTGACTAAATGCTATGTTTAGAACGCTGTATGTTACTCAACACTCCACTGCTTGTCCTTCCACTGTGCCCTTTTGTCAACTGCCTAAGGAGATTGAGCCACAAAGTCTAATGTTAAACTGAGGGAAAAATAAAAAAGAGATCAATTTCTATTGTGTAATTTCATGCTGTGAGTTTGTCTCAACAGAGTTGCTCTTATGACGGCTCAATAGAACATTCTCAGACACCTCCTGACACTCCCCCTCCCACCCCCACCCCCACCCCAGGAGACAGGCCTGCTAAAACACCCCTCTATGCAGAGGAATTTAACTGTGGAGGGAGGAAATTACTACACCCCAGCTCTAGAAATCCCAGATGTCTCCCAGCCTCCAACAAGTCAACTAATTATCCAATAAAAACACAATGCACAGCTCCCACGAGTAACTGATCTGATCAGACAAAGACAAAGGATCCCCATTCCTGGTTCAGGTCATTGTTACAGGCTGAGCCATCATGGTGATGACTGTAGGTCTGCCTTTGGGATAACAGGAAACAGTGAACACGTGGCCGGAGCATTAGTTCAAATTCAGAGACGCTGAGAAGTTGTCTGTCCTCTACTGGCTCCAGGATATTACTGAATATACCTGTCATCAGTGGCGGTCTGTTCTCCACAAACTGTTCTTTCCTCTGGATAGGGTTACGGCTGGCTGGTGGCTGTCTACAATCTTTGCGTAATTTAGCTGTGTGTGATAAAACATGGTTAGAAAAGTCTTTACAGGGGTTGTGTGCCATTTAGAATTTAACCCTTCAACTTCCAGTTCACTTCCTGAATTTAAACTGCATTTAACTGAATGCAGCACTGCAATTCAGATGGATGTATCAATAATGAAAAGACTGACTGATGGAGGGATGGATGGATGGATGAAAGGATAAATGGAAAGACATGAATGGATGGACTGAAAAATGAATAATATATTGAAAGATTAAAGGATGACTGGATGGATGAAAAGATTGACAGATGGATGGATGGATGAACAAATGGATGATTGAAAGATTAATGGATGGATGGATGGATGGATGATGAAAAGATTGACAGATGGATGAAAGGATGAACTGAAAGATGAATGATGGGTAAATGGATAATGCATTGAAAGATTAAAGGACGGATGGGAAAAGATTGACAAATGGATGGACAGATAGATGGACGGATGGATGGAAGGATTAACGGATAAATGGAGGATGGAAAAATTGACAGATGGATGAAAGAATGGATTGAAAGATAAATGGATGGATGGGACAAATTGAGAGAAGGATGGGTGGATGGATGATGGAATGAGGAGATTGATTAGATAATCCAGTGCCAGCTGCGATTGGTTTCGTTCAAGCTCCTCCCGAAACGTGTTTTTTGCAAAAAACAGAATGTTTTTTTGTTTTGTTATTGTTGTTCATAAGTCACCGAAGGTGACTCTAGGATTTTGAGATCCATCTTTTCACAGATGGATTAAGAGCTTTTGGATGAATATGTTCAAAGTTTTCTTATTTTGTTGAAATTTCTTTTTTTTTTTCTCTATATAGTTTTGTTTTTCGGAAGCAACAGAAGATATTTTTATGTTTCCAGAACGTACAATTTACCTAGATCTTCAAATGTAAAATGTTTTCCTCCCCCTGCTCTTAAAGGAACACTCCACTTTTTTTGGAAATAGGCTCATTTTCCAACATCCCTAGAGAAATACAGATGTGTTTTACCGTTTTTGAATCGATTCAGCCGATTGCCGGGTCTGGTGGTCCCAAAATTAGCATAGCTTAGCATAAATCATTGAATCCGATTAGACCATT
>JAUMHR010000029.1:1163699-1177260 GCA_032361145.1 Enteromius fasciolatus
AGATTGCATCTCCTTTTGACTGACAGCGATTTTGTACTATAAGGAATCGCTGAAGCTATTCGCGCTCAGTCCCATCGTGGATTTCTCAAGTTCAGTCGAAACAAAAACTGCTGCAACCTATTTCTTTATATTTGCTTGGCGAAATAGCTTGATTTTCATCATACATTTCACACAAATATACACAATTTATGATGTTGGCCGAAAATGAGCTTCCCCTATTTGACAGACCAGTAGCCGCCACTGGACAGTTAGTATGCTTGGGCGATGTCTACCAAATAGGCATCAGACAAAGTCTACAGTGAAACATCATGATGAAAAGTGAAAGTGAAATGCGATCATGCACACGAAATGCACAGCAGCCCCCTGATGCCCGCAATTTATATACAGTATAATTACTTAACGATATAACTGCAAGAGAAAGTAATGAAATATATATATATTTTCCATCTAATGTTTATTGCCTTTGAAACACAACTTTCTTTCCGAACACGGCATTGGGATGCGGTGGCTTTTGGGAGGGGAAAGGGAGGAACAACGTCTACAGTAAAACATCATGATGAAAACTGAAAGTGAAATGCGATTGTGCATACGAAATCAGTATTTTTCAACACTGACAAGGAACAAAACGATACTTGTCTCTTTGGTTATGTCCATCTTGCAACTAAAGCTATCAAACAACAGTTTCACTATGATTGCTAATGTTGGACTAACTTACCGGCCAGCAGAAAACAGGCAACTTTGGCATGGCTTTGACGAAACGCGCTCTGTAGAAGTTTGCCCGTTTAGGGCTACTATAGAAACAAGGCGGCACTAAATGGCAACTTTCATGTAATGGGACCCGAGGTGTATGTAGATATAAATTGCTCGTTCTAAGGCTATAAAATCATAACGGCTTATTATGTGAGGTCTTTACACTAGCCTGGCTTCCGTGACTATTAAGCTCATAGGAGCTTAGTCTGGCCAAGCTACCTTACTACCCGCCTTCTGAGAGGCGGGCTTAACCTGCGTCCATCAGATGCCTCTGTACTACTGGACGAATCTACTATTGGTTAATCAGACCACTCATTCTGATGACGTGCATAGTGACGGAACTTGAAGACACCGTAACCAATTGTAGCTAGCTTCATTAAAGGAGTAGGAAAATGTCTTTACTTACTTTAATTACTTCTGCTCCGTTTTCAAAGAAAACTTGTCCTGAAAATTTCTCAAGTCGAACGATTGTTGCTGCTCGGTACACACCATGTTTAAAAGCTGGTATGGTCACAGAACTGCTGCGTCATCGCGTACGTTATATTGCATTTCTGCCAATAAATTCTCCTAAATAATACACACTGCACTTTTAACACATGCTTAAAATATCTGAAGGTTGCCTCGACTTCTATTACTTTTTTGTGTGGAGTTCAGCCTCCTGAACATGTGTTTCCTGAGCCTCTGTGTCCCAAGACACTGCTGTCCATTTACAGGAAACAACAATAAAGACTCAGTGCCAGAATTAACTCATCCAAGATATTAAGCAAATTTCTCTCGCCTTTTGATTTCCTCCATGGTCATTTTTGAGTTCAGTATTCAATGCCACATCATGTTATGCTATAATTACTGTTATCATCATCTGAAAAGTCTTGCACGTCTGAAGAAGGAAGATGTTGTGTCAGTGTAGACATATAAAGCTGATTTCAGCCCCCCTCATTTATAATGAAAATGGAAAGTACCATCCTGCTTCAAAACTTGCAATTAATTAAAAACAAGTCAAAACACGCATTCTAATGATATAGCGGGCTTGTGTTTAGCCCATCACTATAGTGATCAAACAAAGAAATGGTCGGAAAACAAGGTGTGTTTGCCATTGTAACTGATTGTTCCCAGACATTTGGTTTAAGACCGGAAAAGCACAAGACCTATTTCCACTTCATAACAGTACTGTGGTTAACCCGGAGTAATACTTTACTACTAATATTTGCATATAGTATAACATTTATATCAGTAATGTATGGAAGCCCATTTCCACATAAAACAACATATAAATAAATAATTATATGATATAGCTTTTTATACAATAATGATTTATTTCAGTCTATTTATTTTATACGACTATGTTAGAAATTTAAGCCTTATTGTTTATATATGTCATAGTTTTGTTAGTTTTTACTTTTTAAGGTTTTCAAGGTATTCTTCATAATCTCTAAATTTCAGCCTTTTGATTATGATTTTCTTAAGCGGCCGAAATGGGCTTTATTTGTAACAGAAGAGCATTTGTCAATAGTTATAAATGGATATGTTTAAACTCATTATAGTATCTTATCAGGATATGTTTGCAGTCTTCCAGTAAATCAACAGGTCACATGAAAAACATTAACATTTCACTCAGCGTCATGTACAAAAGGGATGTGTTGTCAGTAACAGAAATTCCCCAAGTTCCTGTGTCTCTAGTAAAAGAGTCTGGAGTGTTAATGTGAGTGCACTGAGTCTGCAATTAGTTTCCATTGTCCTATTATGTAACCCAGAGCTGAGAACGTGAGAAGAATATATTCTATTACATCTACACATTTAAACACAACATCCATTTTATTTTCCATGAGTGGAACTCTTCTGGGGCGCACGGTTAATCAAACAGGAATGCCTTGTTGCTTCATCCCTGAGGCACAACTTGCAGACAGACTCAACAACAACAACAACAACAACAACCATTGTGCTTTAGAGGGGGATGGGTTGTTATTACCTGAATCTGCAGGGCAAGACTAACCACTCTGCCCTAAACTTGCTTCATTATGCCTCTAAATACAAGAAACCCCCGCTGTGTTACTGTTGGGTTTGTTTTAAGTAAGGCTTGGGTTTATTTAGTTTGGTAATAGATCTTGTTTAAACTGAAGGTCAGGCTGATGATTCAGGAAATTGAGGACAACAGGGCTGCCCTTGCTAAATATACAACATTCATTTACTTATACTAGTGTCCTTGTTCGGACAGTTTCAACCTACCCTCTCCTGGTCTAACACAAGCGCCTTTGCTACCACGAAAAGACAAAAGTTAGCCGTCGTCTCACTCCATCTAGTGGTTTCTCTATGCCATTAGAATCATTTAGGATTCAGAGATATAAAATGACACTGGGCAACTGCATGCAAGAAAAGGCACTTACTGAGTTAATATGGAGAGGGAGAAGGCTGTTGTATTTGCATTCGCAATGTCTCCGCCATCCTTTCCCTAGATGAACACCTGAGATTCACAGATCTCCTAAAACCCGCGTTTATCCTTGTGTTCATGCACACTCTCCATGGCCAGTTCAACATGGGTTTTTCATAACGGAAAGGGTAAGTCATGCATTATGTTTGTTTTTTTTAAAGGCTGCATGCAGTCAAGTACCAAGTAGCAGGACAGATGCAAGAGAAAATGAATTTGCCTGAACCAATGAATCCTGATAAAGATAGCTTTGTTACCTGATTATCTGGCCCGCAATATAAAGTACACATACACACTTACACTCTTTTCTAGTTTGCTTCCAAATCTAGTTGTCAAATACATCTAGCAATGCATCTTACAAACACTGTTGGCTCCTTGACAAATTGGTTTTGTTCCTCTTTTGTGAGTAACTTCATATAATGTAACTGTACATTCCAGAGGAATTCAAATCTGACAAGGTCACGCCGGCTTGACTTCCTCCTACTATCAGTTACTAAAAGCACTGAAGCATGATGCCTTTTTCAAGGGTACGAGGACAAAGCAGGGGAGTGGTCGTGTCCCAGTAGACCAGAACAATGCCACATTGATCACACAAATTGATTTCCTGCTGTTTCTTTTCGATCGGTTTCCATACTGCAGAAATGTATAGCCGGAGTAACATGTACGCGCTCCTCTCAGCCAGCATAGAAGTTAGTGGATGCAGCACAAACCCACACGATCAGCTGTTTCCTACGGGACGCCGAGATCTCTGGGACTCGGATGCATTTCACACTGCACTAAAGCCACGCGTGGCTTCTATAAATCACGGATGGAGCAATCTGAGACGTGTCTGAGTTGGCTGACCTCTGGATGGTTGTGCGGCTGTGTCAGCACATATGCAAATGCTTCAGTATACTGGGGGATTTGGCAGTAGAGAGGTACTGCGGCAGCTCAGGTGATGACTGGGGCTTTTATTCTTGCAACTGGTCTGGTGTAAGAAACCTTTAATTTTGTTTAAGAGTGCTGTGCATGGGGGGGCATTATGTGTCGGGCTGAGGGGGAGGTTTGTCAATGGGTGAGTTATTCGCCGCCGTCTCGCTCTCTTCTTTTTCTTTCTCTAGGGCTCAGCAGGCATGGAGCCTCTCAGCCTGCAGGTGCTGGTGGTCGTAACAGGGAGCTTCTTGGGCTTCCAGTGGCTGTTTCACAGAGGTAGCCCTTGGTTGTCTGAGAAGCTCTGCAAAGGCTTCCTGAAGCTCAGCCCTACACAAAGGACAGAGTGGAACTCCAGGTGTCAGATCTATCTTCTAAAAGCTTGTGTTTTATTATGCACTAAAGTTGGAAGATCCATAAACTCTCACTGTTGTGTTTTTTTCTCTCTCTCTTTCAAAGGGCCGTCTCAACAGTACATGCCTTGGTTGTGGGACTTTTCTGTCTATACATATATATCTTTGATGAACCTATCCAGAAAGACCCAGTCTGGTGAGGATTTGAAGATGCAATCCATTATAAATGTGGTGGCTCAAATTGTTATGCAACATAGTGCAGTTTCTGTCTAGAAAGTACGGTCTGGACTTTTGGTGGACTCACAAACACTCTTTCTTTCTTATCTAACCTCTAATTTGCGTTTTCAGGGGAGATGCCACACTGGTGAAGCTAAATGTGGCCGTTACCTCAGGCTACCTTATCTCAGGTGGGTGGGTGGAGGGCTAAGGAAGTGATGCTAATATGTTTTGATGCAATAGTTTATACACACGATTTGAATATATTTTTTGTATGATTTGCATTTTTGTCATTTCTCAATACAAATTCATCGAGTCTTATATTTCAATAAGAACATTATAAACATTTATTGTTTACATTACTGCTTTTTATTAATTTTATTTAAAAATTCATACATGGTTTACAAAACAAACAAAAATATATATGATATATATATAGGCCTATTGATATGTTTATTTATTCAATGCACTTTATTAATGGTAAGTATATTTTTAATTCATTTTGGGAGTAGAAAGTAAATATAATTGTCACTTTATAAAACAGAAAAAAAAGAAAAAGGACAAGTGTTTTGTCATGATATTGCTTTTGTCCTTAATGCTTTTTGTAAAAAAAAAAAAAAAAACACTTTTGTTTATTAAGATATGTACATTAATGTATTTTAGGTGAAATGAAAACATGTTTTGGCTTCGAAATTGATTTTTCAGATCTCCTGCTCATGCTTACTTCATGGGAGTCTATTGGAGAGAAATATTTTGTCATACATCATTTTGCTGCTCTCTATGCATACTACTATGTGCTGGTAGGTTGTTTTTAGCTGGTCAGGTGTACTATTACTTCCTCAAGCTCTCCAAGGTAATTTTGTCTTTTTTTGTTGTTGTTGTTGTTTTTTTCCTGCAGAGTCAAGGCATACTGCCTTACTTTGCTAATTTCCGCCTGCTTTCAGAATTCTCCACACCCTTTGTGAACCAGCGGTAAGTGTTACTTAAAACCTAAAAATCCATTTAAAATCATTCAATGTGACTGTCACATGAGCTCATTTTCTAATTGCATTCTTCTTCTTCTTTTTTTTTTTTTTACGTCTCTCAGTTGGTTTTTTCACATGTTGGGTTACCACAAACTTTCCAAACCAAGTCTGGTTAATGGTGTCGCCATGGCACTTGCGTTCTTCTTGGTGAGGATCGCAGTCATTCCAGGCTACTACAGCCACATGTACTCGGTCTTTGGTACGGATGACTTCTACCGGTTACCTCTGGGGGGCCGCAGTGCCTGGGTTATTTCCAGCGTGTCTTTAGATGTCATGAACATCATGTGGATGCGCAGAATCATCCACGGATGTCTCAAAGTCCTTCGCTCGGCTTGGTCGAGAAAAACAGAAACCGAGATGGATACTAGAAAGACAGACTGACATGGAGATAAAGAGAGAAAAATAACACATGAGTGCACAAACCTTCCATCTCTTTTCATGTCCAATCTGATGCCATACATGTTTCTGTTGCTGTAATGCTGTGGCATAATAGCTGTGAGAAACCATTTATTGTATTGTATTAATAATGACAGTCATGATGTCATCTTCAAATATATCCTCAACTGGAGGAATTCAATCAGAGGCGCTCCATTACATTTTAAGAAATCAGGTGATTAAGAGGCATGAGACTGATCACATGTACAATCAGGACAACAGTTGTGGTTGCACTATTTATTATAAAGCTGCTATTATGATCAACCAACTTGCCTTTATGAATGCAATTAACAAAGCAACAGCACATCTGAACGTCCACAAAGATACACAGTGTGTGCCTGTAGACCACGATAAACTATGTTTTGACTACAATATAGATAGGGTAATGCAAATAGAGGAAACAGCCATTATAAATGCAGTGGAAATGTTAAATGTATGGGTGAAAGGTCCTGCCTTTGGAGTTGAGGAGGGCAGGATATACTCAAGAAGCCACGCATGTCTACATGTAATTATTGCATATATGGAGAACACAATGTATGGAGAGTATTATGTATGTCTGGAATGGAAAACATATCAGGTGACACAATGTTATATAATATGTGTTTCTGAAAATCTATAACTTGATGCAGCCGTGTATAAGCTTTTTGCTCGTTATATGTGATTGGTTGGATTTGGAAAAATATTAGCCTATATAAGCTTCATTAAGGTAAGGCTTTTCAGGTTATATATCGTTATTTACTTAGTTATGTATGTGACTAACATCAACTATGATGTGATTCTTGAAAAAGGTGTATGAGCTATTCCAGCTGGAATGAATTTCTACAAATTCTGTGATGTCAAAATGCTCATGTGACCGGAGATGCGTGTTTCTGTGGTGTTACAATAATGTGTTAATCTGAATAAACAACTTAGTTTTAATATGTTACAGTGCACGAGAGCAAAGCTAATTGTGAATGCTCACTAGAACTCGCTGTTGTTTCGTTTGTGAACGAACAGATCTTTTTAAACGAGTCGATTCTGTTTATCTTTAAAAACACGTGGCTGCTTTTCTGCATAAAAGACTCGATTCACTTCCAATGCAATGCACAATACAAGTCACTTCCCAGTATAATATATATATATATAGAGAGAGAGAGAGAGAAATAATATTTTACAATATTACAGTTTTTTTCTGGATTTTTAATCTAATAAATGCAGCCTTGATGAGCAAAAGAAACATTAAAAACCATTAAATATCTTATATAACCAAATAGTAGTTTATATAATCAATTAATAAAGTAATTTAATAAACGAGCCCTGAACAAATGTGGATTAACAGTGAAAAAAAGCCTTCCCATTGAG
Organism: Enteromius fasciolatus; assembly: GCA_032361145.1. Lineage (NCBI taxonomy): Eukaryota > Metazoa > Chordata > Actinopteri > Cypriniformes > Cyprinidae > Enteromius > Enteromius fasciolatus. Next base: position 1,171,151 of record JAUMHR010000029.1, read on the forward strand.
CAATTGATGAAAAGATTATATTTAGAATATTTAGTGAATAATACAGTTTAATTAAATGATTCATTTTCTACCTTTAATTAATTTAAATATAGTGTTATATGTACATAAAAATAGAAACTCTCCAATACTCTAGGGGGCAGTGTGCATGCGGCTGTCCGTGCTTGACACACACCGCGCGACGCTATCACCCAGTGCACCATGGGATATGAGGCATGTTTCTAGTGGACGACATTGACAGTAGAGGTGGGAGGTAAGTGTGCTGTATTACACAGCGGTAAATCTTTCATTAGCAATTTCTTCCTCGTGTAATTTTAACAAAGGCCAATACAAACAATCTGAACAGTTAAAAACGCCGAATCAGCAGACAGGTACCTGATTTTATCCTTTGCTTCTGTTCCCTTCTATGCATGTCTTGTATAACTTTTGTTGCACAACTTCTCAAAAGCATAATTTTGTGATAAGTGCTGCACGTTTACTGCACAGAAAGGACGGCCCATGTGATTGTCACATCTTCATTGTACATCGTAACAGGTCACTCACAACTGACTGTATTGTTTAATCTATTTGTCTGAGAAGCTGATGGGAGACACTATGTCCAGTACTACAGTGAAGGCAGAGGGCGTTATGTTGCCAGATTTTGGCAGCACACCAGCACAAGGCTGTCCGATGCATCGAGATGCTAATAAAAGTAAGACATCAGTACTCTAAATGTTTTTTTTACATTGGCAGTAGAGCTGCAACTAATGATTATTTCTAATGTTATTTAATTATATTCATTGTTAATGATTAGTTATTAAAAATGATTCATTCTTTTTGTTTACGTTAAAACGTCAATACATTATTTACAAAATCATATTCTGTATCCTGACCAGTGCTGTCCTCCAAACAATGTGCAGTTTAAGGAATAGTTCACCCAAAGATGAAGAACTATTCCTTTAAGCCAAAGCAATGAAAACAAATGTAGTAAATGTATCTATGTAGGCTTTGATATAAATTATGTAAATGGTTAAAATATAAACATTACCTTCTACAACACAAGATTGATACCGTCCTGTAAAGTTTATTTCCAATCACCATCTAAAATATGTGGATGTTCTCCTCCTTACAATCTCCAACAGGTGCCCCTCCACCAGATTGTCCAATGCATCAGGCATCTGCACCTGCAAGTGATAAGCTGAAGAAAGCACCAGATGTACCAGCACATCAGGACAGGGCTTATGAATTTGTAGAGTGTCCTATGAGAGCTGCCAATGGAGCTAAACCCACAATGTCTGACATTAATCCAGCAAATATGGTAATTTGCTACCTTTAAATTGTTTTTCTAATAATACCTAGAGATGCTTGAATGCAATGAGTTTCTATTTTACACCATTGATGCTCATTTATGTACTATTCTCTATAGATGCCGCCACCTAACCAGCAACCTTCACCTGGTCAGCCGTTTTCCCTTTCTGTTGTAAGAGAGGAATCTACCATCCCTCGTGCTGAATCTGAGCAGAAGTGGGTTTATCCCTCAGAGCAGATGTTCTGGAATGCCATGCTGAGGAAAGGGTGGGGTCCTCTTGAATATAGCAGATAGAACAGTGGAACTTTATATATGTCCAATAATGGTTCAGAGAAACAAATTATCATGAGCTTTATTGCTTGATGACTCTTTCAACAGATGGCGCTGGAATAATAATGACATCAACCAGAAAGATATGACAAATATCATTAGGATCCACAACCAGAATAATGAGCAAGCTTGGCAGGAAATCCTGAGATGGGAGAAGCTCCATTCCAAGTGAGTCACGTTAAAAGAACAGATCACCTTTAAATGCAAATTTGCTGAAAATGTACTCATCCTCAGGCCATCCAAGATTTTAAGTTTGTTTCTCCATCAGAACAGATTTGGAGAAATGTAGCATTGCATCACTTGCTCACTCTAGAGTGAATGGGTGCCGTCAGAAAGAGAGTCCAAACAGCTGATTAAAAAAACCCACAACATAACAGTATTCCACATGACTTCAGTCCATCAGTTAACACCTAGTGAAGTGAACACTGTGTTCAGCTAAAATACGGGTCCTCTGTCCGTAATGCTGCTTTCTCCAGTCTCAATCAGGAGAAATATGTTTTTGGACTGAAATGTGTGTTGGGAGTGTGAGTACACCACCACCCTACAATGATAAAGATCCACCAGTAGTTTTCTTTTTTTAATAAAAATAAGTTGCCCCTTCTGAAATCAAGCCATTCTCAAATGCAGGTCGGTGTGGCGTCACACTGACAAAAGCCACTCCCACAATAGTTGATTGACAGCAGCGTGTAACACAGACTGAACCGGTGTCTTACCTCAGACCCACCCTGAGTTTCACTATGAAAACGGCTAAAAAAAGATCCTCTGAGAGTGCCTCGGAAAAGAGGGGTGGGGTCAGCGGAGCTTGTGAAGATTTAAAGGGGAAGTACACAGAACAGAGGGATTTCTAAAGAGCTGTTTTTGACAGGGTAGAATAGAGCATTTTTTACACTATCTTTGAGAAATTTTAAAATAAACTATATTACAAACTTTCCATTAAGACCCTAAAGAATCATATTAGCTTGTGGAAAATTGGCTTTTTATGACTCCTTTTAAAAGCAATAGTTAAAATGCCTTAATGATGGTTTTGTTTCCTACACACAGCTATACAGTACACAAGATTTGAATTGATTGTCTGGAGTCGTGTGGATTATCGTGATGTCTTTATCAACAGTTTAAACTTTCATTCTGACGGCACCCATTCCACTCCAATAGTGAACAAGTGCTCTAATGCTACATTTCTTCAAATCTGTTCTGCTTAAGAAACAAACTCGTCCACATCTTGAATAGCCTAAGTCTATTATTGTTTTATTTTCAACTCGCATGTCTCCAAGTAGATGAGTCCTTATGTTCTGTTGTTGTCTTCCACAGAGAATGCCCGTGTGGCCCTGCTCTTTTAAGGTTTGGTGGAAAAGCAAAAGACTTTTCACCCAGAGCCAGATTTCGCCACTGGATGGGGTAAGTGATGATATCCCTTAATAAAACATATTCTTGTTTTTTGCTTAAAAACTGTCTCCCTGTAAAATTTGTGTAATCATCATAAGTGGAATGGCAATTCAATTATGAGTTACTTTTGGTGTTCTGTGTTGTAGGCATGAGCTACCGTTTGACAGGCATGATTGGATTATTGATCGATGTGGAAAAGAGGTTCGATATGTGATAGACTACTACGATGGAGGCCAGCTGGCCAAGCACACTATCCTTGATGTTCGTCCAGCATTTGATTCCTTAGGAGCCGTTTGGGACCGTATGAAAGTGGCCTGGTGGCGTTGGACCTCCACATGAATTTTCTTTTGTGATCTTTAGGACATACTGGAACTGATATTTATATAGCTTAATCAGTGGAAGCTATTTTTTTATTTTGACATGAAGTTCTCTGTTGTAAATAAATCTAGAATGACCGTCACTCATATTCCTGTTCAGAATTTGGTACGTACTGTACATTTAGTCAAGACAATAAAAAGTGCTATAGTGGCATTGTGTGCTGTTGTAGGCATACAGTGCCATACAGCTAAAAAAAAGTAGCAAAACAACTTTTAGTGGTGTCATGAAGCCAGGTGAGTGAAAATGAAATGTAAAGTATGACTTTAAGAAACAAATGTTGACAGATAAATGTTGCTGCCTTGTTTTATTTTAAAATATTTACTACGTTAACCATCCAAAATGACAGAATCCAATGACTGTAAATAGGCAGATAAATGTTTTATTAGTTTTCCCATTTACTGCTGCTTTCCTGCGTATCAGTTATATTTATTTTTGACCATGAAGTAAGATGTTGTTTAAAACAATGCAAAGATGAAATTTACTCTGCAGAACTGAAATAAAATACTGTCAAACAAATCTATTTATTCCTGTTTTTGGTGCGTAAATTCATTTTCTTTAAAGTGTGTGATTTTCTTTTTGTGTGTGTGTGTGATTTCTTTTGAGGGATTTATGCGCAACACGTTGTGAGGCGGAACTGTTTCTGTAGTAACGTTAGTGTTTCTACACGGAATATTGGAACGTAGTTCAACAACAGACATGATCGGACGTAAACGTTATACACTGTAAACACCTTAAATCATAATGTCGAGTTTTGTACAAGAATTGCAAAATGTCGAGGGAAGCTTATGATGAAATGTCCGTTTTATCCGCCATATACTGCGAACAGGACGAATTCGAGCTGTTAGAAGAGTCACGTGAGTCTTGCTTTATGTTTCAGTAACGTTAGTCTTAAGAGTTTCTAACTTACGTGTACATAGACGGTAAAATGTTTTTTTATATCGTCGTGTTTTTATATTTCACGGTTATATAAAGTATATTAAAGTTTAGAAAGCCTCTTACACAGTTTAAAGTATTTTCATATGTCAAGTTTTTTGTTGAGAAATGGTTAACGTTACTCTGGTGCGTTTTTGCAACGTTGTAATATAAACTTGATGACCAAGAAATGCATAATGAATATTGAGTCAGTTGTATTATAAGGACTCATAGTTATGTCAATATTTCAATTTTATAAACCTTGTAACGTTAATACTCAATATAAATGTTGAAATTCACAAAAATTAAATAATTCACAAATAAATAGAATGAGTTCCACAAATATCTTAATTCTCATGTTTTGTTTAAATGCAGCTGAGAAGGGAATTGTCTACCGCATACATGCACCGATTGAAGGAAACGATGAGAAGACACCACTTGCCCTTACGTTCCACATCCGTCCTGACTATCCTCACATCCCTCCAGATGTCAGCATCACTTCCTCCAACTTATCACGAAAACAGTGTCAAGACCTGAGGCTGCGTTTACTGGAAACAGCACGATCGCTTCCACCAGAACCCATGGTCCACGACTTAATACTGTGGCTTCAAGAAAACTTCTCAGACTTGATCAAAACATCAAGCTGCGATTCGGTGGAGATCAGATCAGAATCCTCAGAAGAAATCTGGACCGCTTTACTACACTTGGATCACATGAGGTCCAAAGCAAAGTACATCAAACTGATCGAAAAATGGGCTTCAGAGCTGTGTCTCGCTGGGAGACTCTTTACGGGGAAGCCGATATTGATTCTTCTGCAAGGAAGAAAGGAAAATATTAAAGTATGAGTACAAAATTATATAGAACGTATTCCTAAACAGAAGGATTTTCATTTTCCCAGAGTTGATTCCTGGCTGTTTATAGAGTATTTGGTTTTTCTTTTGTATTTTCATTCTAACAATGACATACACATGCTAATCTGACCCCGTAGGAATACATCCACCTTCAGAAGATGGTTAAAGTTGATGTTGATTCTTCAGGGAAACGCTGTAAGGAAAAGATGATGAGTGTCCTGTGTGAGATTCCACAGCCAGAGAAGATATTGTAAGCATATACATTTTGTATGATATTTTGTGTGTATTATATTTACTTCACTAATAATTGCGTCACAGCTGACTTTTTTTCCCCCCACCATCTTTTTTTTATTTTTAGGATGTCTACATTTGAAGTAAAAGACATTTTATCACTTGATGACCTTAAAAAGGAGTTTGATCTTATTGGACTGGCTGAACTTTATAACCAGTTTGTTTCTTCGCTCGTCTGACAGACAGGAAGCTGCTGTGTCACACACACTCTCTCCACTGGGTGGAGCCGGACTCTATTACTATCTACAGCTCTTTGATGGAATCCCACCAGGCAATTTTCTTGAAGAGCATACAATGTAAAATATGCTGTCTTACAGTCTCAGCTTACTTATGATCTCCTTATGGAGTTTAACTGGTGTAAAGGTTCACAACATCATACAGCATCAAAATAAAATGTATTGTAAAACCTCGCTGAAGTGTACGGCCAAAACTCAACAACCCATATTAACCCTCTCAATTGTAAATGCATGGTGCAAAGAAAATATTTAAACATTATTATATTATTATTGTGCTCTGTTTAAATTCTCATTCCAATAGCACTCATTCAATTCAAATTTAATTCAATTCAAATTTATTTGTATAGCGCTTTTCACAATACATATCATTGCAAAGCAGCTTTACACCAAAGTAATGTTTACAGTATATGTAGTAGTAGCTTGTACATGTAGATCTGGCATAGA
>JAUMHR010000029.1:1177360-1194290 GCA_032361145.1 Enteromius fasciolatus
TGATTGTTCCCAGGTGTATCCGATGATTGCCAGGGCGACGCTGATGACCTCCAGGGTTTCCCGTCACAATATATATAGATTTTTTTCTTTTTACACTTATAATTCTTGCTCTTATTTGTATATTTATCCTCAGTTATTCTGTTATTTATTATCTCTGATTTCTTATCTCTTATTTGTACTTTTTAGCACAGTTGGGGAGTACCTTTCAGCAAGAAAAAAATTTCACTGTATGTTGTACCAGCTATAACTACATGTGACAAATAAAGAATCTTGAATCTTGAAAAGTAGCTCATGGGAAAAAAAGGACCAAACTGAGCAAAATATATGCAATTTGATGCAGCTGCTGATATTTAAATGTCTAAAAATAAGATGTAATTCTGTAATGTAAATCAATGAAATGATCATTATAAAAGTAGCAGACTACAGTACATAAAATGCTAAAATATCAGTTGTGATAAATACTTATTTTTAAGGCCACAGCTCTGTAGCTTTAATTGTGGTGGGCAAATAAATATTTCTCAAAAGCTTGATGTGTTATACACAATATTCACATTTTCAACATGATTTGTCTTAAAACGATGTATAGATAATCCAGTTAACCTAAGTTGTTTAAGTTCAGTAACTGTTCATCTTGAAATATTACTAACTACATATATAAGGGCTTATAATATCAAATATGATGCTTTAGGCTTTAAACCCACAATATAGTGTTAGAACCACTTGACTTCATGATTGACCTTAGGAATTACTTTAAGATTAAATAAATAAATATAAAAATGTTCATAATAAACATAAAAATGTAAAAAGTACACTGTAAAAAAATAACAATGTTTTTATTTTAGTTTTTATGGTTTTAAGTTAAATTTACAGTTAAATACCGTAATTTTATTAACTGAAATAATGCTAATATACCAACCTATGAAAGTACTGAAATCTGTTTTGTACCTTTAAAATACATTGATAAGCATCAAATGCAGATGGGGATGAGAAAGTCACATGATGAACCAAAGCCCATCACAAGCAGCCTGTATATATATGAACATATATAAAAGGAGCTCAGTGTCATTCATACAAACACTAAACACCATCATGGTGAGACTCATTAAACTGAAATATGCAATAGACATTAATTTAAAAACATTACATATAACATAACATAAACATGACTGATTAGTTATTTAAAAAAAAATCACAATTTCAAACCAATTTATTTAAATGCAATGCAGGTAATTCTGTTAATTTATGGTTTTTCCTTGTAAATTTTACAGGAATTTACAATTAACCAATTAACAGGGTGTTACATCCCATGTCTGTCTGTTCTTGTTCTCCCCCCTGTCTGTGTATTTTTTGGTTTAGTCGATCATTGTTCCCTGACTAGTTCATTTGTGCCACCTGTCCTTTTCACCTGCCCTCACTTTAGCTCTTGAGTTCCTGTGTATAAATACTGATGTTTTTAAGTTTCAAGTTATCCGTAGTTAAAATCTTATGTGCTCTATGCTGTGTCGCTGTTTGTTTCGCAGGAGAGCCAATATGCACAATGTCTGAGCCAGAACCTGAGTTCACGATGCCAGTGCCAGTGCCAGTGCCAGAGCCCAGTAGACACCTCCCAGCTAAAAGGGTATCAGAGCCAGCGCCACAGCCCAAAGTTCTGCTGCTAGAGCCAGCACTCACGATGTCAGAGCCAAGATCTGAGTGCAAGAAGCCACAGTCAGAGCATGAACTCACAATGTCAGAGCCAGCGTCCGAGTGCACGATGCCACAACCTAAGGCTGAATTCGCGATGCCAGAACCAGAGCCAATGGTGGAGGAAGATCTGCCGCCGTGGCCCGACCCACCAGAGCCAATGGTTGAGGAGGACCTGCCACTGTGGCCCATTCCACCAGTGCATCTAGTTTTCAAGGCCCTCCAGAGTCGACTGTGCCTCCAGTGCACCCTCCAGGGTGTCCACCAGATCCTGCACCCCCTGAGCGCTTCCCAGATCCTGCACCTCCAGTGCACCCTTCAGGGTGTCCACCAGATCCTGCACCCCCTGAGCGTTTCCCAGATCCTGCACCCCCTGAGCGTTTCCCAGATCCTGCACCTCCTGAGCGCCGCAGTAAGGTGTGGATCCTGGAAAGGGTGGGCGGGACAGGGGTCTGGATTTGGTCTGTTGTGGAACTGCCACTGCCAATATTTGATCTACTATGGCCTGCCAGTGTCCTTGATCTATGGTCTCCGGATACTCTCGGCCCGCCAGGGCCTGTCAAGTCCCCTGACCCAGGGACTTCAGAGACTTGTGATCCGCCTTGGCCTGCTAAGGGTTTTCGTGTTCTGGAATTATTAAAGTTTGCATTTAGAAGCTCTCGTCTCCTCTGCTCTCTGCCCTCGCTGAGAGGTGCGGCTGCACACGCACAACGGACCACAATTGTGACACAGGGTTTTAAAATCGTATACAGTATACAATTACATTTAAATAATTTATTTGATCTGAGATTTGTGGCATTTAACAATTGTAGCTTTTTCTTTGTTTTTAGCACTATAACTGTTAGCACTATAACTAGGCATCTGCCCCCCATTATCAAACCCACCATAAAGCTGACTTGCTTCCAAACTCCAGTCAGTAGCGCAGATGTGGGTGGTCCGTGTGCCTTCCAGCCCTGTCCGTAAATCTGCATTAATACCTCCTCACCTGGGAGTGCTATTAAATACAGAGCTAAAGAGCACACTTACGGCTCTCTGTGCTATTCGCTGGCTCAACACAACACTAGCGAGAGGACGAGTAAATAGCATACGATTTGCTTAAAACTCATTCTGTGGACCCAATGTGGCACATTATGAATTACTCATGCATTTCACATCTACTTTCCCAAACAAAAACCTACAAATACAAACAATCATCTCACAGCAGTAAAAAGCAGTGCACGATAAGGTCAGACAGTGATTTTAGTGATGATTTCTGTATTCGAGACAGAACAAAAGCAAGCAAGACAAAAAAGAAGAAAGCCATATGCTTTAGAATCAATTCTGTTATTGAACTCTTAATTGTTTTAATCTTATTAAAACTCATTTTGCAAATCACTTAACCTCCTCCCTTTCATTCTCCCTACCTTCTTTTCTCAAACCTCTTGACTTCAATTAAATGTGATTGAAGAAGAGAAAAGGAAACTAGAGAAGGGAGATAACATTCTTTAATTGCTATCTCTCTTGTGTAATTACTCATATCAGACAAAGCATTATGATTTTGAAATGCTCCCCTGTGACTGTGTATCCACTTCAGCCCATCCTGATTGACACAAGCAAATTTGCACAATGATTTTTGGTGTCTTTTTTCATTCAAACATGAGGTATTAATGGAATAGCAGGTCACAGCATCGTTGCTTTAATCATCACAACATTCCGAGTTGCTAATTAACATTTCTTTTTCTTTCTTGTCAGTGTTGGTAGATTTTAATCAGGTAGTTATTTGTGGAGCTAAAAAACAATTTGCCTTCATCAGACATGAATAAGAATACAAACAAATTCCCCATTCAGACCGGTCAACTGGCCATGTAACTTATTAGCGCTTGTGTAATTATATTACGTTATGCAAAGTTGCAATCAATTTTGTCATTAGTTTATTTAAATTCAAAGAGAGTAACGAGTTAAAATGTTCCCATAGTTTTGTGAATTTAGCCGTTTTCAACCTTGAATTGCAAATTATTAAATTTGAATCACTGTTCATCATCTTTTTCATAATTGCAAAGACTGTTTGTCTTGTAGTTACAGAAATAGTGGATTTCTTATGGAATTCATAATATTTTTTCATAACCACCTTTTTTAATCTCATACCATATCTCTACAATACACAATCTACAATAGTTTGAACCTGAGTCACCTACTGGTTTTGTTTAAATACATTATATGAAGTCTTGAACATATTTCATACACAAATTTACGATGACAAAATTGTATCTGTGGTGGACGAAATTCAACTGTAAAAAATACGGTAACAATCTTTTAGGTTTTTAGTTACAGTTACAATTAAATACGGTAATTTACGGAAATTACCGTATTTAAATGTAACTGCTAACTGTACTTTACCAATCTATTAAAGTACTGAAATCTGGTTTGTAACTTTGAAAATCACTGATAAGCATCAAAAGCAGGTGGTGAAGACAAAGTCACATGATGAGCTAAAGCCCAACAAAAGTAACTTTTAAATATGGACATATATAGAAGGTGCTCAGTGTCATTCACACAAACACTAAACACCATCATGGTCAGACTCATTAAACTGAAATATGCAATAAACATTAATTTAACAACATCACATGTAACATACAACCCTAATGAATATGACCGATAAGAAAAAAATAAGAACATAGTTATTTCAAAGAAAAAACATCAAATTTAAAGACAATTTTACACTCAATGCAGGGTATTCTACTATTAACCATTTAACATGTTTTTACTGTAGCATTTTTACAGTATTTTAGCATTAAAATCACTGTCATTTTTTACAGTATAGGTATTTATGAAGCGTGCAATATGTCCTGCTGTGAAATGTTTTGGTGTTTTGACTGACGGCTCTGTTCTTACAAGTCTCACCAAAGCAGTCCTCTGTTTAATATGCAATATTGTTTGATTTCAGGAGTCAAAATGTGAAATTCTGCACTGACAGGTATGAGGGTCTGTCTATTCACACTCCACAGATATACTGTTTGATTCTGCCTGGTTGAGTGCTCAGTTTTTTCCTCCCAAATATTCAATAACACTTTCATGAACCTCCTTGTTTTTATGAGTTTTAAAAATTCCAAATAAAGATGTTTTTGTTTTGGATAGGGATATGGGTTTTTGGTGCCTGCTTTTGAGTACTCTTCACAGTGGTATGATAATAGGTTTTTAGACACCAAAGAAAGGTTTATTGAAAATACTGGTATGTGGGACACTTAGAATGGTGCTTTAGCTCCAGTGTGTGATGAAATGTTTTAGACCTTTTTTATTGCTCCACCCAGCGATGCACAGCCCTGAGGGTACTTCTGGAATCATGTGTTTTTGTTGAAGCTGCTGCTAGATAGATATTTCCTGCAGTGCATTCCAATCATCCAATATCCAATAGTGCCCTGCAAAGTGGACTTAACACCGATTTCAAATCATACAGGCCATATATTTATATATAGGTTTGTTTGGTCTGAACGTCAATGCAGATTGCAATGAGAACGAGTACTGTATTCCTCAGCATCTCATTTCAAATTTATATGTCATAAAATATAGATGTTGTTGTTTAGATTATTCATTCTAATAAGTATATGTGACCCTGGACCACAGAGCCTGTAATAAGTGTAAATTTTTAAAACTTTAGATTTATACATCGTCTGAATCTGAATAAAAATGATTTCCATTGATGTATGGTTTGCATATTTGTCCAAAATACAGCTATTTGAAAATCTGGAATCTGATGGAAAAAAGAGGCATGCAAAAAAAAAAATATGATATGATGATATTGTGGTTTAGGCCAAATAAAATTATTTAATGAAATATACTTGGATGTTCTGCAGTATGTTGGCAACATTAAACACTAAAAATAAACCCTGTGAGTTGTAACACAGCACTGGTCTTTCTGCATTTTTAGTCATCTTGTACAGTGTGATATCCTCAAACCTAGAGTTTAAAAAGGCCAAACCTTGACTTTCGAAAAATGTCACTGAGTATAGAATCGTTTCATAATGTGAAGTCTTGGCTTAATGCATAAAATGCAGTTTATGATATATATGCTTTAATTCTTAAAAGATAATTCCCTATCGTTCATTTCTCAGGGGAAAAAAATATTTAATTAATCAACAACATGCATGTGTGTGGGAGGGTGTGTGTGTGTGTGAGAGAGAGTGAGAGAGCGTGAAAGGCTGCACACAAAGCCATTGAATGTGCTCATTATGGTCCTGGCCAGAGTGGCTCTCCTCCTTCTGCTCTGCTCAAACCTGGAACACAGTGACCTCATTCCTCAGCCTGCCCAACCTCCCTGCTAATGACTGCAGCTCAGCATTCTGGGAGACTGTGGACCACTGCCTTGCGCTCATCACTATCATGTCATCAGCTTTTAATGAGTCATTTCTGCTCTGTTAGGAGAAATGACACCATTCTTTTTTGACAGTTCTCTGGGGGTCCATGTGAGACCATAACTAACAGGGATAAACAGCTGTCATCTGAATCTTCTATCATTTGAACAACACTTGAGGACTCTGAGGTCCAATTTTCAGTTTAGTTTGTAATTATTTGAGTGCTGCAATTTAGCTGCTCACAACCATCATCATCTCACTTAACTGAATGCAGACTGAATGTATAGTAAAGTTCCTATTTGTGTATATCTTAATATAATATAATATAATTAATTACAGCTGTCAAATAATTAATTGAGATTAACTACATTCAAAATAAAAAAATACTACTGAATATATGTGGTTTATTATGTATAAATACACATACATACAGCATAAAATATATGTGTTTGTGAAGACGAACCACTCAGAGAGGGCATCCATTTGCAGCGTTTTATTATAAAGGAAGGTCGTACAGGCAGGGTCGGTAAACAGCAGACAGAGAATAGAGGCAATACACATCCGTAGTCAAGGCCGGGCAAGGTTGAGGCAGGCAGCGAGATTCACAGGCAGCAGAATAAACAGCGAATAATAACAATCCAAAGTCGGTAACCAAAAGAGACAATACAGGGAAAACGCTCAGAATTGAATACCAGGGGGGCCTGTGGGGTGGTTCCTTCCTCCGGTTTTTCTCTCGGATCCCCAGCGGGTTTTAGCAGCGACACATAAAACATAGGAGATATGCAATAGTTAGTGGGTAAATCTAGACAAAATGAAATTGGATTAATCTGTTTAATAATTTTAAAAGGTCCAACATACCTGGAACTGAGTTTGCGACAAGGTAATTGAAGCCGGATGTCTCAGGTAGACAGCCAGACCCACTGGCCAGGGGCATATTCAGGAGAAGGCCGGCGGCGACGGTTGGTATAATGTTCTTGGCAGCGGGCAGCCTGTTGTAGATGGACATGGGCTTGATTTCAAACCTCATCGGGTAGAGTTATGAGGCGCCAAGCCTTGGAGAAGCGATCCACAATAGTGGAAATGGTGGTGTTGTTTTGTGACTTTGTGGGTAGATCTGTGATGAAGTCTATTGCTAAATGGGACCAGATAAGTTGAGGAACGGCAAGGGATGAAGTAGACCTGCTGGGAGTTGGTGAAAAGCTTTAGAAGTTTGGCATGTGGAACAGTTTTGGATATACTTTATAACCAGGAGTGATTGCTCACAAACTCATGGGAAGCCATGATGCCAGGATGACCAGAGCTCGGGGTATCATGAATGTGCGACAGAAGTGGTTGATGGAGCTCCTTGGGGACGAAGATAGTGGCAGTTCTTGATTAGCCTGACTGATTCTAGTTGTCCCACTGAACAGGGCCTAGTAGGATTTTCTCAGAGAGGATGTTCTCACTAATGGAGTTCGGAGTGGTTTCTTCATTTTGTCGAGACAGTGCGTCGGCTTTGGTGTTCTTAGAACCAGGGTGATAGGTCACGGTGAAGTGAAACCGAATGAAGAAGAGGGCCCAGCGAGCTTGGCAGGGATTAAGACGTTTTGCTGAACGCAGATATTCAAGATTTTGTGATCAGTCAAGACAGTGAAAGGGTGACTCGCTCCTTCTAACCAGTGACGCCATTCCTTCATGGCCAGTTTCATGGCTAACAGTTCACGATTTCCAACATCATAGTTATGTTCAGATGAGGTTAATTTTCGGGAGAAAAAGGCACATGGGAACATTTTGGGTTGTCTACCATGACGTTGAGAGAGAATGGCCCCTACTCCGGTGCTGGAGGCGTCAACCTCGACGATAAAAAGCTTTTCAGGATCTGGATGTTTTAAGATGGGGGCCACAGTGATTCGGGACTTGAGACCTTGGAAGGCTGTAATGGCCTCAGGGGACCAACTCAAGCGAGTGTAATGACGTTTAGTCATGGCTGTGAGAGGGGCAGCGATTGTACTGTAATTACGGATGAACCGTCTATAAAAATTGGCAAAGCCTAAGAAGTGTTGTAGTTCCTTGAGAGTTTGAGGCTGTGGCCATTCCAGAACTGCTGTTACCTTGTGATCATCCATTGCATCTCCCTCAGGGCTGATGACATACCCCAGGAAAGATGTGCTGGTCTGATGAAACTCGCATTTCTTGGCGTATAGTTGGTGTTTGGATGAGACGGGTCAAGACTGATCGTACATGCTGGATGTGATCTTGCAGGTTCTGGGAATAGATGCGGATGTCGTCGATATATATCACCCATCTGTCTAGCATGTCGTGGAATATTTCATTCATGAAAGATTGAAGACTGATGGACTATTGGCAAGGCCGAAAGGCATGACCCGATACTCATAGTCCCCGCACATGGTTGAGAAAGCCGTCTTCCACTCGTCTCCTCTCTGAATAAGGATCAGAGCAGGAGATGTGGAGAGTTGAATAAAGCCCTAAGCTAGTTCCTCCTCGATGAATGACTTCATGGCTGCGGATATGGGCTGTGACAGGGGAAATATCCGACCTTTAGGTGGCGCTGTGCCTGGTAGCAGATCGATGGCGCAATCTGTAGAACGATGCACAGGAAGTTGGGATGCCTTCTTCTTGCTAAAGGCTTCGTGGAGGTCAGCATATTACCAGTATAAGTTGATAGTGAGGTGAATTGATGGTATAAAAATGTTTTCTGTATGGAGACTGCCCACTTTGAGTTGAAAAGAAAGAGGCATGATGGGAACTCCCATTATGACAGTATTTACATGTGTATATTTATATTCATAAAATACATAGGTAATATATCAGTGTATTTTGTGTGTGTTTGTGTTTATACATAATAAATATACACTGTACACACACATTATTATTATGTAAACAAAAACATTTATTTTGAATGTAATTAATAACGGTTAATCGTTTGACATCGCTAAATATAATATATACAATAATATATAACATTTTTATCTTATATTCTCATACTATGGTTTTAAGCAAACAATTCACTTAAATATTTTGTTACATTTAATTTAATAAATAACTATAATAGTAGCTGTATTGCTACACTGTAAATAAAACAAAGGTCAAAGTACATTTTACAAGAAAAAATATTATGAATACTTTTATTTTAAAAAATCATGTTTAATTCAATGCATTACTGCTGTTTGTAATTACCTGTAAAATGTAATTCTGAGTGAAAATGTATTCCTTTTTTTCTTCTCAGTATTAGTAAATGTGATGAAGTGACTACATCCATTCACAAAAAAATCAACAGCAGGCTAAAACGCATTGCAAAAAAAGTCAGCTATAGTTCTGAGAATGCATGCAGTATGATTTGGTTTTTTTTGCAGATGCTGTTTGGTTTGTGTGATGCAATGAGATTCATACATTTTAAGTGGGAGTCTAAAAACGTCCAACTAATTTTTGCAAACACTGCATATAGGCTACCAGTGGTAACCGGATGTTTTGGACTGTGGATATCATTCACTGAGACTTTATAATTATCTTCCGTCAAACAGCCAGCTGGATTGTTGTCTGAAACTTTGGCTTGAGCCCTTGACCATCGAGTCAGTTTGTGCTATTTGTGAAACTATGAGGCCTGTCTCTGGAAGGCTGGCTGCCATCAATGGCAATTATCCCATCCCTCAGTGCGTATGATTGCCTCTGCGGAAACTTGAGGCTGCCTAGGATTCTGGGGTGAAAAGATTAAACCAGTTGCCATCTGCCCGTGTCAGGCTGCTTGTAATGAATGCATTTCTTTGTAAGTGCCCACAGTAGGTGCATATCAACCCATTATAAGTTTGATTCAATGCAAGATGCTTTCTTTTCATATTTGTCAGTCTTTTTTTTTGTCTGGTATAACCCGTCGAGGCAGTTGCATTATATTCATCATATACAAAATCAAAACCTGGCAATCTTTTCTTTGTAAACTTCATAAATGCTTACACAAACAAAGAGTAAAATGATAAAAAGGCATAAAGAGAAATCATTTTATGAGGCTGGATGCTATTACACCAGCGGTTCTAGAGAGAATTGCTGCCTAGTCAGCATCAGGTGGTGAAATGAATCTCCAAATGAACAGTCAGCACTCCTTTCCCATTTAAATAATGTTTTCCTGCAATCTGTGTTTACATCACAGTGACCACAGAGGAACAAACCGGACAACACTGCACTGAAAAAGATGCATAGAGATCAGTTTTCTAGATGCAGTCAGCAGGGCCTTTTTATTTTTTAAAAATAACCCAGCTAACAGAGAACATTCACAGAATTTGCTGGCATGGTTCTCTCAAAGTTATAAACAAACGTTCCCTTAGTGTGGTCTTTAACAATATTCTCAAAAAGTTAGCACCAAAATGATATTTATGGTTTATGTAACAGCTTTTTCTTAAATATTTCAGTTGAATGTTTGTCTTTGTTTTTCATAATGTTAACAAAATGATGAAACTGAATGTTCAAAGCATCTTAAACATTAAAAAAAAACATTTAAAGTGCTCCTATCAATATATTTGTGAAAATTGCATCATGCAGTGTGTAAAAACAGCTCAAAATAAACGAAAAAGAAATAATAAGATTATTGTCTCTCAAAAGAAAGAGTTGACTCTGAATCAAACCTTTCCTTTTAATGTTGACTGCCGTCTTTTCGCGTTGGTCTGAATAAAAAAGGCAAATTTATTCTATGCCACTAGGTGCTGCTTTTAAAGCGCTAAAAATAGCACTGCTTCATTAGGCATTACAGGCGTGATGAAAAGAGACCAATTGGACCATTCACTGCAGATAATCATCATGCAAAGGAGGTTTTTAGAAAAATGAATCACTGAGTGAATCGTTTGGAGTCATTGAGCAAGTAAGGTAAAAATAAATGCATATAAATGCATGTTGATGCGGACTCACAAAATCTAAATATGAACCTTTCATTACCCATAATAGGGGCACTTTTAAAACGATTTCAACTGATTCAATTGTTTCGAACGTTTAGGGATCCTAAGTTTCCTAGGAATTACGTTCAGAATAAGATATCATTTTCTTTTGTCTGTCATATGCTTGCATGAAAGACCCATTTCGAAAAACTCTTGTCAAGCTCTGTTAGGTGTAGGAAAGATTATTTAAATTAATCTAAAATGTGAACAGAATTCTGCACAGTGCAAGTTTATTCTTGCTGTTCCAAGCAAGAATAAATGCTATCATTTTAAAGTACATTGATGTTTTATGAAGAAATATGAACATAAAATGTTTTTATGAGTACAACCTCCCAACCCCCACCTCCACAGCATACAGCTGTAAAGCTTCAGATCAGAATTTTCCCTTATTGCTTCAAGCTTTTCCAAAGAGAACCCAGAGTAACATCCTTGTACTGGTATAATGAAACACGTCGAGTGTATCTTGAGTGTGCTAATCAGTAGGCCACCATATGGATTTTTATTACAGAAACTTTAATTAACATTTAGCTCATCTGTGGCTTCATTAGTTCCCAGATGTCTCGCTGTATATCTGCAGACCCCGTGGTGCTTGTGCTGCCGGTTGCAGGTGTTGTGAGTCTGGGTCCTTTTCCATGCCTGCGGCTGAATCTGGAAGAAACCAGCCTTAACGGTATGTTTGTCTTCTTTCCAGTCCCATTTCATTTCTCTCTTTGTCGTTTAGATAATATGTAAGAATTTCTTCCACACCATCTCCTCATGCTCAGGGTGACATTAAAGCACAGGCTTACCTGAGTTTAAGCCTTATAGGGCCCCCAGGCTGAGGAAAGGACCCAGAAGGGCAGGAAAATGACATGTGATGTATAAAAATTGATCACCACAATTTATGTGTTAGCTGGATAAGTAATATATATGGACGGGCTTGGGGCAGAAGCGTTTTTTTTTTTTTGTGTGGCAACACTAGCTAACTATTTTATTACTGCGGCACCCTATTTCACTTCTGCTGCCGTCTGCCCATAAAAAGAATTTCTTCAGCTGTTAAAATCCCAAAATAATGTGTAAAAGAAGTCTTATGCTCAACAAGACGGTATTTATTTGATCAAAAATATAGTAAAGTAGTCAAATTTTGAAATGTTTTTACAACTGTTTGTTTTTTTATATTTACTATATTTTGATATGAACAAATGAAATATATATACACGTAATATAGCCTATAATGTTATATAAAACAACATATTGTTTGATTAACTGTTTCTTGCACATTCTGCACTTTTCTGCAAGTTATGTAGCTACACCAGTAGGTGGCAACACGTGACTGTCTTTATTTTTAATGTTCTTATAACTAAGAAATATTTCTTTTAAACATTTCATAATCTGGACTTAAAATGTTCAGATAGACAACATCAGACATGTTTTCATAACATAATGAGTATGTTGACAAAGTGTTAGAACCTTAGAACATATTTTGTTACATTTAGGGTTGTATCAAAGCCTTTTTGTAAAAACTGTTAAAATTAGAAATAATTATTTAATCAAAAAATGTAAACATAATTTCTCCACAGTGCAAGATTATTTTTGCTTTTAATAATAAGTTACACCCCGAAGTGCTGACAGGTGACCGTCTTTGTTAATGAGTCAATGAATTATTTACTCAACTGTCTGGCTGTTTCTCAGTTCTAAAAACACAAGCACATCACCAAATATCTGCCAGGGCATTTTCCCTTAAGTTTTATTTACGTTATCCAAAAACACAACCCAATATAATTCACAGTTTATGGGCAAAACACCTCTGGAAAAATCAATACAGAAAATTCCTTACTGTACAAGACATTGTACCATATTTTTGCATTTGGAGTGTGGTATAAGAACACAAGAAAAATGCATAAGAACCTATATTTGGTCTCTGTCTATACGAGTGAATCATTCACTCAAAAAACAGTGGTTTATTCAGGAACTAAACACCATTACTATATAGAAATGTGTATAGGTCATAGTTCAAATGCAGGTGTAAAGGGTCCCCTGTAAATTATAGCCCTGTAGTATCTTTTAACGCAGGCTTGCTCCGGCTAACTTAAAGGCAAAACTGGAAAGCCATATTGATCAGCTGTTAGAAGTACAGTGGATTTTCTCCCTTGAACATTAAACCCAAAAATGAACACACACACATACAAGCTAAAGTTTCGCTCTGAGGGACACATGTCCAAGTCTAATGTTACCGTTTCCTCCCAGCTGTCTCGCTACAGAAAAAAAGAGTAACAGCCATTTCATTTATTCAAAGTTCATTTTTTTAGAAGATCATAATTTCCTGTTTAAATGCCCCCCTCCCCCACACCCTGAGATATGCTCTGAAGCAAATAACTCTCAGAGTACAATGAATGAACGAATGTCATTTTTAAAAAGCCATGTAAACATATTTTCTCCATGAACACGGAAAACAGTGATAACGGCATTTAGCTGTTTTCTGCAGTGAGTGTTCTTTTCTCAGGTTTGATGTAAGAATTCAGTTTCTTAGCCCAACCTTTAGCTCTTGCAATTGCGTAAATTCTCCATTTTGTATTATATATGTCCGCTATCACAAAACCCACACATACACAACAAAAGCAGCTTTTATCATGGCATCTTTCATTCACCGGTTCTTGACTTTTGTTAATGTTGTGTACAAAGTCATCCCTGTCGGCCACTTCGGAGTTCCTGCTGCCGGTGCAAATTCAACGACAGAGTGAGAAATTGGTTCTTTAGGAACTACAGTGCTGTAGTACCTAGAACTACGTGGTGCAAAAGCCCCTGTGAATCACCTTGTAGCAGATCTATAGAAGTGGAGCTGGGGAAGGTGAAGGGTTTATAAAGCCAGACTGCTACAACAAACAATGCCGGGTATAATACTGAGCAGTGAGCTATTGGCTACTGATGCAGGAGAAAACCAATCAGCTGTGCCATGTGATAATGATGTAGGCCAGATTGACTTAGACCTATTGGACTGTGCCATCTAGAGTTTCATGTCAGAACTACACACACACACACACACATATATATAAATAGATGAACAACATAAAACAACATTTTGACTTGTTGTTACAAACTTGTATGAGTTTCTTTTTTTCTGATGAACACAAAAGAAGATATTGTGTTGCTTACCAAAGAGTTGACGTTAGCCATTGAGTTCCATTTCATTTTTTTCATACTATGACAGCTAATGACTAGAGTCAACTGTTCGGTTAACAAAATGTCTTACAATATTTCTATTGTGTTCATCAGAAATTTTGGACACGTTTAGCAAAAGTGGTACCAAACTTCAAACTTAAATGAGAGAAAAACAAATAAATTAGGCAAATTTTTAAGTTGGACCAAAGTACATAAATATATTTTCGGTGTATGAGCAGCTTCCCAACTTCTCTTTGTTGCGTTCCATGCCGCATCCTCTCATGGCAGGTGCTCTCACTCGGAATCACACCACGGTAATATCAGATCCACATCGCCTGTGCTCTTGGAAGGAAAATTGAGTTCAGCGCTTTGCCTTCTCAAGTGGAAGATGGAACGTCATATGCTATCAGTGGACGAATTATGACAAAAGAGCCTCTGGTCGCGTTGGAGCTTCCCATCAGTGCGGTCTCTGTGTTTCTCTGTATTTGCTCTATATGTGTCAGGAAGGTCAGAGATGTGGTGCAGGCTGGATGCTTCTGAGAGCTTCCTCAAGCAAACACAATTTAGCATGGTGTCGGGGGCAGTGGCACAAAGCTGGCTGGATTAAGGGGCTGTCACACTCTGTCTCCCACAACAGGATAACAAGCAGTGCTCAAGCAGCTTCCCCCCCAGGGGGTAACGGTGACCTGCCTCTTGGTGTTGGGGCCACAGATGTACGTGCGAACGCGAGCGTGCATGCAAGTACACATCAACTCTTTTTATACTACTCATTACACATGCACAGTCCCAGTGAGCGTAACACACATCTTTATTTCTCTGCGATTCTCTGGTGTATTGTATGTGTGGAAATCATTATGTTGTGAACAGAGATGCAATCGCTCTCTTGTGGTTCTAATGAGTATTTAACACCAGTGGAGTTTATTTGACCTAACAATGCTACCGCATGCCTGACATGTAATTATACACAGGGCTGCTTGTCCTATGGGCGATGTAAGCGGTTGCCAAATTATAGAAATATACGAACAATATAAATGCAGCCAATAGTAGGCTAAATCAGTAAACCTGTATTTCTGGAAACACATAATAATCTCAGTTTTTGTTTTATGAAATGACTCTGTAGTGTGCAAATAAAACATTCAAAATGCTGTCATCATTTATTCATGTCATTCCAAATCTGTGTGACTTTCAATAAAGAAAAACACAAAAGAAAAAAAGGCTTCATTTTTTAATGTTCAGACAGCGGATGTTAGGTTTTGGACCCCTCTGACTTCCTTTTAATATATAAATAGTACTAGGAACGACATGTATAAATGATAACATAATCTCCCCTTTAAATATGTAAAGCACTTTTGCATTGAATAAACGGTTTCTGTCACATTATGAAAATATGTGAAACGCAGAGCAATTAATTTATCTAAAAAAGATCTATATGCATACGCTAGTGTAACATTGTTGTGCTCCATAGACATTTTTATATGAGTTACTTCTATGAACACTTATTCCTACATTAATTCAAAGTCTTGGAATAACCTTCTTCAGTGGATGGCAACTTTCTTGGTACAAATGCATCTTTTATTAAGCAAGGACAGACGGGGAGTCATTAATGTGAGCCCACGTCCATTAGGCATCATATGCCGCTGAGCACAGTTCACGTGTGTGCGATGATGCCGTCTGCCCCTCCGCATTTGCCCTCTGTGACACCTTGTCAGGTTACAATGCGCTTAAAATGAATTTTTGCAGCAGAAACGAAGAAACCAGGCTCCTGTTTGTGAAGAACCATTCTCCAGAGACGTAGGCAGAGGTGAAGAGGTTAATGAGATTTATTTGTACAACTGTTTTTTTTAGCCGAATGTCTCCATGGAAACTGCCTTAGTGTCACGCACCCATAGAGATAAAGACGTGTTTACATGTTGTAAATTATGAGACGCCTCACCTAACTTTAAAAAATGTGCAAAAAAGTGTTTGTGGAACATGTTGTTAAATTCATCATTTTCTCAATTGTGCAGAGGCCACAAAGACACAGCTAACACAATCTGGCCTATATATACCATAAAAAAGCAAGCCTTGGGGATTTCAATTGTATTTTTAAAAGGCATCAGTCATAGAAATTATTATCTGTCATTATGATATGATAGTGTGTGGGTCTTCATGGATAAATGGTTCTGATATTTTCATATTTTTGAGCGTAGATGGATCCATCTGAAACTCTGTTTTTAGTTCACTGTTGATGTCTCAAACTTTGCATCATTTGAAGGTCCTTGTTTTAAATATCATATAATATAATTTATTCTATACTGCTAATTAATTCATAGATGAAATCTGACGTGAATTTTCAAAATATAGGCTACTTTAAATGGCCATATGTTTTAATCCGTGACTTATTTTAATGAACGAGACGGAGGCGTGCGGATCCATTTGCAGCTTGTTTATTAGAGAGGTTGTTCAGGCAGGGTCAGACACCGGCAAACAGAGCTATGGACATAAGGCAGAATCGAGGTTAAGACACACAGGCAGAGTTCGGGGCAGGCAGCACACATTCGAAGAGGGGATAACAAAACAAGGTTGATGACAAGGCAAGGGAAAGCCGCTCAGAAATGATAGCAGTGGCAAATCAAGACTTTGCACTGAATGCAGGTCTGAGAGGACTGGGAGGGGAGGACTGATGGGAAACACCTGTGCCGGTAATCAGTTTCAGGTACGGGCCTTATGGAGAAGGGTCTGGCTGCAGCCACAGTAGGCGGAAACACGTGACCTCCACAGTAAGCGGACATGCGTCACCCTTCACAGTACGCAGGTAGATACAGGGGACCAGCTCACGCTGCTTCTTTCGCGCCCCTGGAGGAAAGGACATGAAACTTA
>JAUMHR010000029.1:1194390-1215289 GCA_032361145.1 Enteromius fasciolatus
ATAGTGTACAAGACATACTATTAAGTGTCTTATGAGTGTATGTACACTAGCAGTAGAATTAACTACGATGCAACGGGCCGTCACCGGAAATCTTGCCTAGGGCGCCAAATTGGTTAGAGCCGGCCCTGGGAAAAATAACGCTTTAAATATAATGTTTATTTTTTGTGGTTACATTTATCCATTTATGTGGTGTGGATGTTCTGGAAAGTGTAAAAAAATGACCTTTACTTTCAACACAATTCCTTTTTTTATACATATATACAGTATGTATATGAAAAATATATATATGAAACAAGTCTATAGTATACTGGCTGTGGCCTTAAATCACTCAACTCTTTCAAAACTTTCAGCAGTCATGGCAACTGTCCCTGTGTTACTTCACATCAACAAATGCTGTATAGATCAAGCTTTCTGAGGAGTTGAAAAACGTTGAACATGAAAAACGTACATGGCCCCACACTCATACTGTTATTTACTATATGATCAGACACTCATCTTAGGTGGAGTCATAAGTTTTATTGTGCATATAGGTTTCTTACATAGGTTTTGACTGATGTACTACTAGAAAATCACACACAAATATGTATTGCTTTGTGAAAGTACAACTACACTATCTCAACATCACAGATGGTGTCTCACAAATTGCTAATGATTCAGAGCAGATTTCAATGGTATAACTGAGTGTCATTAATGCAGGAAGTCATTGAACAGCACTAAGGACACAATGTTGAGAGCGTACAACATCAAGGAAAGATCTCAGTCATTAAGAGCCTTTAAGAAAAAGATGAATGCCGCTTGTAGGACATATTTTCCAAGGCCTGTATAAAACCAAAATTTAGCAGAGAAAAACAGTATAAAGATGTTGTGTATATTTTTATTGAAGTAGATTTTAACTTCATTAAGGACATCTAAATATTTGTGCTATTATTCATATTAGAGGAATACTTATTTTACTCACCCCCGCTGTCTTTGGAAACGCAGAAATGTCTTTTCTTTCAGGAAAAACACATTTGGAGTTATTTAGATGAATGTCCAAGTTGCTTTGTTCCATACAACAACACTAAGGAACTTATTTACATTACAGGTGCTGGTCATATAATTAGAATATCTTCAAAAGGTTGATTTATTTCACTAATTCCATTCAAAAAGTGAAACTTGTATAATGTATACAGTTATTCCTTACAGACTGATTGAAGTGTTTATTTCTTTTAATTTAGATGATTATAACTGACAACTGGTGAAAACCCCAAATTGTAGTATCTCAGAAAATTAGAATATTACTTGAGACCAATACAAAGAAAGGATTTTTTTTAGAAATCTTGGAAAACTAAAAAAAGTATGAACATGAAATGTATGAGCATGTACAGCACTCAAAACCTAGTTGACTGAATTACTGCAGCACTGCTCAGGTGTTATGAGAGCCCAGGTTGCTCTGATAGTGGCCTTCAGCTCTTCTGCATTGTTGGGTGTGGCAAACTGCATCTCCCTCTTCACAATACCCCATTTTCTATGGGGTCAAGGTCAGGCGAGTTTGCTAGCCAATTAACAACAGGGATACCATGGTCCTTAAACCAGGTACTGGTAGCTTTGGCACTGTGTGCAGGTGCCAAGTCGTGTTGGAAAATTAAATCTGCATCTCCATAAAGTTGGTCAGCAGCAGGAAGCATGAAGTGCTCTAAAACGTTCTGGTATACACATCTGTTGACCTTGGACCTCAGAAAACACATTGGACCAACACCAGCAGGTGACGTGGCACCCCAAACCATCACTGACTGTGGAAACTTTACACTAGACCTCAAGCAACGTGGATTCTGTTCCTCCAGACTCTGGGACCCTAATTTCCAAAGGCCAAACTTCGGACCACTCAGCAGCAGTCCGGTCCTTTTTGTCTTTAACCCAGGCAAGATGCTTCTGATGCTGTCTGTTGCTCAAGAGTGGCTTGACACAGTGAAAGCGAAGCTGAAACCCAGCTGCAGTCCACTCTTTGTGAATCTCCCCCACAATTTGGTTTCACAATTCTCTTCAGGGTGCGGTCAGCCCTATTGCTTGTACACTTTTTTCTAACACATCTTTTCCTTCCCTTCACCTCTCTATTAATGTGCTTGGACACAGAGTTCTGTGAACAGCCAGCCTTTTTGCAATGACCTTTTGTGTCTTGCCCTCCTTGTGCAAGGTGTCAATGGTCATCTTTTGGACAACTGTCAAATCAGCAGCCTTCCCCATGATTGTGTAGCCTACAGAACTAGTGTGGCACCAGGTGTCTTCAATACTGAACCTATTCACAATATTCTAATTTTCTGAGATACTGAATTTGGGGTTTTCATTAGTTGTCAGTTATAATCATCAAAATTAAAAGAAATAAACACTTGAAATATATCAGTCTGTGAGGAATGAATGTATAAATTATACAAGTTTCACTTTTTGAACGGAATTAGTGAAATAATTCTTTTTGAAGATATTCTAATTATATGAGCAGCACCTGTAATTATTTACTTTGTATATATTCATTAAATAATATGCATTATTATTATTTTTCACTCAAATACTTTTATTTGTTATAAAATGTTGTTTTTATATTTTGATAAATAATTAAAATGGTCTGCCGCATTGTTTAGCCCTGAATGGAGTCTACAGCTGTCAAGGAAGGGTTTAAGGTGAGATTCTTACCTCATTCCTCATATAAAACGATAATTCAAAACTTTTGTGTTACATGGAAGAAAGAAACTTGCACAAGTTGGAAATGACATTAGTGTGAGTGACACAACTTTCACTTTTTTCCTTTAAGCAATAAGGTTTTTTTTTTTTTTTACAATTAAACTTGGACTAAAACGTTCATTTTTTGTCTCTTTGGGAAAAAAAGATGGTGCTTATTTTCATATTAATAAGTCAGGGTTTCAAGCGCTGCAGAGAAAAATTAACTCTCTTAACTCCGAGGCCTTATAAAGGTGAGTGAACGTGATTTACATCTCATAAAAATATCTTTGCAACAAAGTAAGGAATGAAAAGTTAGGCTTAAAACTCCCACTCTTTACGTAGACTGATTAAAAAGTCACTACAAAGCTTTCTCTTCTGTCATGGAACTCAGACTTCCCACACACGACACCTGCATTTAACAAACATAAAATTAACTGCTACATGCTAACATCCCCACGCAGGTTTCACTCGTGCACCAAACTGTTTCTCGCACGCACCTCAGTCATCTCGGCGTGAATCTTTTCCTTTCCATGGTATATATATTCTTTAATGAGGGCCTTGGCACTGTTACACCCGTTCAGTGCCGCCGAACGTTGTTCCAGCATCTGATACGCATGTTATAGACTGAAGGATTGGCTATCATACAGCATGCCTGGGGCGATAGTGAATTAGGAAGCATACTCAAGGACACTACAGCAGTATGTAGAAGAGGATAGTGCTTACTGATATTCATGTATTGCATTAACAAATGAAAAAACCCCTCTAGATGCCTTCCGCCTTTTGTATTATGTCATGTCTTTCTCTTTTTATTCACGTACAAATAACACAGTCTATTATGAAGGATTTTTGCTGTTTGCCTTTAAATAGTGATATTCAAAGAAAACAATGGAAATGGTATATAAAACGGGGGGATAGGAACAATCTCAGTTTAAACCTGCATCTAAATGTTTTGTTGATCTTTAATTTGCTCATTTAATATACACTAGCAGTCAAAGTGTTGGAATAATTAACATTGTTTTTGAAGCCTTGTATGCTCATCAAAGCTGCGTTTTTTTATGAAAAACACAATATAACAGCAATACTGTGAAACATACATTTTAAATGAACTGTTTTGTGTTTGAATATATAATTTGCAGATATAATGTGATTTATTTTTGTGAATGCAAAGTTCAAGTTTCAGCATCCATTACTCCAGTCTTCGCAGTGATCCATCAGAAATAATTCTAATATGCTGATTCACTTAGCAGATATCAAGATTATTGATGAATAAAAGGTTCAGAAGGTTCATATTTGATCAACTTAATGTACCCTTGCTTTAAAAGTATTAATATCTTCTTATTATTTTTATTATTATTTTTAACATTTAATCTTTAACATTTCCACCATCCGGTTATGAAAATGCCACTTAGTTAAATGTAGAACGTCATCAAGATTTGTAAGCTCACTATAGCTCACTGGCAGCAACTTACAATCTGTGTGTTAATAACAGTACAGAGTCACAAAACATGCCAAGACATCTGAATAATTCATTGCAATCATTCATATTCATGCAAACATCTACGAATGTAAAGCCATCTAAATTCACCTCTGGGAACAGACTCTTTATCTAGCGCTCTCTCTAGAGTTGTGTACTCAAGGTGGCTGAATCAGTGCGGGAAAGTTCCGCCCACACCATGTCTCCCTGCAGAGATACGTGCACATAACAAATTGGCATTAATTGCGGGACGGCAGCCGTCTGTCCCCAGCCACCATTGATTTCCTGCCTGCTCCGGCTGGCCCACATGGGCGTGAGGGACTGAGTAGGCTGCCTGTTTTTTTTTTTAAGGGCCTTAGCGGTGAGGAAGTGGAAGAAAGAGCACAGATGTCTACCTACCTAACTGTGCAACAACCTGGTGCTCCTGTTGGGGTTACAGCCTGTCAAGAACATTTTCTATGGATTGGTGAAACAGACATACTGTACTGTCTCTCTTCAAACTCTAACTTTACCACTAACTTAATCAAAACAGGTTTGTATGTTCCAGGGAAAACTAGTCTTAATCCTGCAGCTTACAATTCTAAAGAAATGTGTGCTTTCAATTTGGTTGTAGCAGCGCTATAAACAAATGGTTTATTGACTCTAGCGTGGAAAGAAAATCTTGACAAACCTGCTCAAAGCACACAGCTGAACCCAACTAAACACCTTTGAGGTAAATTGGAACAGCGTTCCAGGAACCACCACCCCATCATGCAATGTCAGTACCTGACCTCAATAATGGCCATATGTCAGACAAGTGTTTGTCATAATGGTTATGTTCACACAGCAACAGACCATGGTTGTCGGTCCTGGTTGGAGTGCTACGTAAATATGGTTATGCTAACATAACATTTGTCTATAAAAGGGACTGGTAACAGCATTCTAACCAAACTGTCAGTCTTTATAATATTGCTTGAACCTATAGAGTTGTAGGTTGTTCTTAACTGTCAGTCACTAATATTAGGGCTGTCAAATACTCTCAGGTTAAGGAAATCCCAGAAAATAGACGTGTTTTGCGGATACAATGCTGAAAAAAAAGTTTAGTGTTCCATAATTCAGAAGAAATGATGAATACCATAAACTATTAAAAGTGAAAGTGTAAATTGTGATTAGCCCTTCTTGATTTTATCAGTCACCATCTAATATTTACTCATTGTGGTTACAGCTGTTATTCACAACTGTTATGAAATCAGAAGAGCAGCTTTACTTTGGTTATTTCATCTATGCAGATGATATTCATATACTTTGTTTTGGTAGGTTTTGGTAGGTTTTGAGAGTAAAATCTGTAAATAAATATTACTGTCAATCTCAAATTCTGCGGGGGTGCAACACTTAAGAGTAAAATTAAATACGGTTGTCAGTCCCAAACACTGTGTGAATGCAGAGTGAAACCTGATAACTGAGCATCTTCACACTGATGGCCTCCAGAAGCGCTGATGTTTGCCTACACTGATATTCTCTGGTAAAACAAGCTTTTATTTTTCTTAAAAAGAAGCAGCAAACACTTAAATATGAGGTATTATGTATAGGTTTCACTTGTTGAACAAAATCTGTTTTTAGGATTGACATTGTTAACATCTCTGTAGTTAGATTAGTGTGCTCAATAATGTGTCTTTGACCTTCATTATGTATATTTTAATTATACTATGCTTTAAATAAAATACAAATTATTTCAAAAAAAGTTGTTTTTTGCCTCTTTAGGATTAATTGCTTGCTGTTTTCCCCACTTGTAAGTCGCTTTGGATAAAAGCGTCTGCTAAATGAATAAATGTAAATGTAAAAAAAAATGTTTTTTTCTTACATCTACACACATTTATTGCTACCTGCCTTACCTGTCAGTGTCACTTATGGGCCATTAGGGGAGGAGTCTTTGTCTCTTCAGGTGAGAATCACTGAATATTAATGGCCATTCTCACGCCGTCTCATACAGGCTTTCAGCCTCAAAACATGTCAAAACAATATCAGAGCATGCCCAAACATCTCAAGAGTCCCAAAATCACCTAAGACCCCAGTGGGTTAATAAATAAAATTGTCAATCCAAAAACAGTTCAAACACAGATTTTTAAGAGTAAAGCCTGTTAATAGATATGGTTGTCAATCCCAAACACTGACTGTGTGATTGCAGCTTTTGAGAGTTGTCCATCAATGAATAAACGCATTCAATTTTTTGAGACAAGAATGTTGATAAATGAGGTTGTCAGTCTCAAACACTGCTTGTATGACTATACTGTAGCCGCTGAATTACATGTTTTATGAAACCTTACGTGTCAATATCTGCCAAGTAGATTAATTCAATGAGTCAAATAGCTTTGAGAGTGGACTAGAAAGAACACAATGTGCTCACACCCACCATTATAACGCTAACTTAATTGGACAAAGCACTGTGCAATTAGAGGCTAATTAGGAGATGTGGATCTCATCTGCTCTTCCATAGCAGTTTTATACTGCAGATATTAAGTCTCGTAGCCTGAAGTGGTGTGTTTTAAAGCTTAGGTGTGATAAGCTCCTGTTTGAGCTATGACAATGATTGAATGTGTTTTAAACAGCAGGGGATGGGCTTATTGCTCATGCAGGAAGCGAGCGAGTTCTGTCTCTGCACTGCACTCCGATCCATAACCAACCGGCTAAATCAGTAGAGGGGAAAGTGGGTATAGCTGCGGAGCTTTGTCAGGAGCGGCCCAGACAATGTTATGATGAATGTGTCAGCGAGAGGGAGATGTATTTTTCCGTACCCGAAAATCTGGCTCACCTCCTTTCTCGCTAACTTTAAAATTCATCATGACTCTGCAGGGGCATAATGAACTCCATCAAAAATCAGCCGGCATTAACATCATCTCCAACCAGCTGATCCGTCGGCTCAGGATACCGCTCGTGTGAGCTCAAGAACACGAGTAATAGGCAATCAACCTCGCATAAAAGAACAATAGCAGCCATCATTCATTCTCATGTACAATTAGCGCTGCGTTGACTGAGTGATAGCCCCTTAGCCCTCCGGCGCTCTGACATGCCACTTCCTGGCTGCCTGCCTGCGACGGCACCACGGAGGAAAAGCGTGACACTGTGCGAAGTCTCTCACACAGAGACGACTTAAAAGGCTAATTGGGCCTGGAGGTTCTGATCCATTTGAGATCTCAGCAGCCATCGGCTCTACAAGTCGCCGTTTGATGGCTAAGATCTGACCACATGACCTTCTCATGTGGATCTGAGGACCAATGGACTCTTAGATCATCAGAGACAAGGAATAACAGAGAAGTGCCACTAACTGCCATGCAAAACCGTTCCCGGGGCCCGTTCCAAGCCATTGTGGTGCCAATTCCTGAGGGACTCGCATCTTGAGACAGAAGGGAAAAATAAAACATTTACATATGCAATGCATCTCATTAATTATAATTAATGAAAGTGCCGCCTGTTTGCTGGGTGCCCCTGTTAGCACTAGGTAAATTAGCCATTCGGCGCACATATACACAGGCAGCTATTTTCATATCCAGCGTGACAATCGCAGGGCTCTCCGAACGCTATTGATGCAGCACGGCCTCGACGGGCGAGGCATCTTTGCGTGGCTCAGGAGAACAGGATATTAAAAAGAAGTCCCCTATGTTCTAATGACAGCACTGCGCCGAGACACAGAGAACATGTTGACACTGAGGGGTTTTTTTATCCTGTCTGCGAGAGAAATTGAAAGTGAGCGAGTGTTTCAGTAGTCTTTCCAGCACGTGGAGAGCAATATACTGTAAGTTCTATATACCTGAAATATGGCTTCATCTCTCCACTGCAGAGTTGTTGTTGACATTGGTCATGAACTTCCTTTGTTTTTTACTTTTCTCTGTGGTCCACTTCTAATGTTATTAAGATGTTTAGCCTACATCCTAATTAATTTAGAAGTAATTTTCTGTTCTGTTTTTAACCTTCCTCATCTGAATGCTCTGTTTGAATAGATGTGGCGGACTGTAAACTCTGAAGTAAACACTTACTTCTAATTGACTAATAGTTGTGTATGTTTGGCAGCCTACATCCTTTCCTACATGGACACTGCTATGTTTTAGGTAAAACCACAAACTCAGTAAATGTCAAATAATTTATAATAACAGATAAAGCAATTGTGACCACGTAATGGAAACTGTTACTTGTAATGGTGCAACATTGGATCCAATATAGTCAGCACAGAATCATTTAATTGATATCCTGCATTGAATTATGAATAAAAACCACAGTGCAAATGAGTGAACAAAGTGTTCACAAACTGTTCAGCTTTATTTGTATTCATTACAAATAAAGCCGATCACTTGGTTTTTGCATAGACCCACATTTGCCTGCATTTCTTGTTATTTACGCCACATGCATGATTCAATGGGTGGGACTAAACAGACAGCGACGAAGAAGCAGGCGTTCATCTTCTGCGGAGGTGGTGTTTAGACACACTATTACATAGTGTAGAGTCATAAAAGTGCACATTCCACATCCTGGCATTTTGGCAGATTGACAGTTTCAGTTTTACTGTAGAGTGGAGGGGCAAAGATGGGGTTTACCAGCCAATGGCGAGTGAATTTTGAACAATAATAAATTATTTAGTACTCTGCCTATGTTTTTATTTGATTTGATTATTTACTCTTGAGGAAAAAGTAAACAGATTGTCAATACAACAGCAAAGACATGCAAGCAGTGGGCACAATAGAACCAGATATGAATGCAGTATTATATTTGCCGCGTTTAACCCAGGCTAAAAATCATAAGAAAAATTTTCTCCTTTCCTCAAACTTGATAAAACTTTTTAGGCTCCTATGAAACGTCAATCTTTGAAAGTGTTCGCTTTTATTCTTCCACTAGTTTTTTTCTTTGAAGGCCATTAAACACTGTCATTTTCTTTCTTAAATTCTTTGTGAAATTGACGCTGTGATCGAAGAGCTACGCAGACGCCTCCTGCCGTTGTCATGGCGACATCTGATACGACTCAAACCCTGCGCTCTGCCTCTCTTCTTTCTTTGTTTTAATTCTATTTCCATTTCTAGCTCCACTAATCAAGGACTGCCAGTAAGCCCAGAACAAACAGATGTTACCGATTAATTTTCCCATCACTTAAATTAGAAAGTAAATTAAAACAAAAAGATTTTCTGCTGGAGTTCAGTAAACAACCTCATGCCTGTTTCATTTTTTTTTTTTTTTACCTCCTGTCAAGAACAAATGTTACATTGCTAACAAGGCAGATGCATGGCTGCCTAATGGGAGGGTTGTTGGTTTTGATTTTTTTTTAAGAAAGCCACCAGAATGTGGCTCATTATGTCTGGTGTTAGTGTGTGCAAACGTGTGTGTCTGTGAGCTGTTTCACAAGCTGGAAAGGCTTGGATTATTGTTAGCAGTGCCCAGTGCTGATGCTTTCATATGCTTATGACCTTTTGGGGATTTTTGCCAAGGTTTCGGTTTCTGTGATGTTGTACGAAAGACTCCGCTGATGCTTTGCAATTCAGTGTGCGCTTCCCACACAAACACACCACCCAAATCCTAGCACGAGTGCATGTGGAGCCTATGGCGCACTGCATGTAGATTTGTTTTCTGTGTTCTGTAAATATACCTTGTCCAGGCCAAAGGTCTTGGTGAGGGCAAAGCCCCAGCCCTGCTCGAAGGCTCTGCGGATCATCGCTGCGCTGGTTGTTGGTGGAGCGCTGGCCAGCCCAAACGGGTTAGGAAACTTAATCCCGCACATCTCCACGCTGATGTCCACAGTATCGATGGCGCAGTGGAACAAGGGCAGTTTAGGAGTGCTGCTTACTGTGTTACCATGAAGAGACTGCAGAGAAAACACACACATAAACCCTTACTTTTTGTGCCTGCATTGCCAAGTAGTAAGTTACATTAATCAGTAACTCAGTAATGTTTATTATAGAATGCTTAATATTATTACATATATATTTTTTAGATGTGTTATTTATTTTATATAATTATAAATAATTCTCTTTATATACACTTACAGGCCACATATATGATAGATACACCTGTTTAACCGCTCATTAACGCAATTATCTTATCAGCCTCTCGCATGGCATCAACTCATGCACATGTACACATGGTCAAGACAATCTGTTGAAGTTCAACCTGAGCATCAGATTGGGGGAAGAAAGACGTTAACTGACTTTGAACATGGCCTGCCAGACAGGCTGGTTTGAGAATTTCAGAAACTCTTGATCTGCTGGGATTTACATGCCCAACATATCTAGGATTTACAGAGAATAGGCCAGAAAAAAATATATACGGTGAGTGGCTTTGGGAAAAATGCCTTGTTGATGCCAGAAGTAAGAGAATGGGCAGACTGGTTTGAGCTGATAGAAAGGCAACAGCAACTCAAATAACCTCTTGTTACAAATGAGGTATGCAAAGGAGCACTCATGTTAGCTAGCAAAAGGAAAGCAAGCCTACAATCGGGTTCACCAAACTGAACAATAGAAGATTGGAAAACGGTAGTCTGGTCTGATGTCTCTTGATTTCTCTTGCAACATTAAGGTGATGTAGTCATGGATCCATCCTGCCTTGAATCAGTGGTTTAGGCTGGTGGTGTAATGGTGTAGAGGATATTTTCTGGACAAACTTCAGTACCAACTGAGCATTGTTTAAACACCACAGCCAACCTAAATATTATTGCCGACCATGACCATGCCTTTTTGACCACAGCGGCTACTTCTAGAATGATAACATTGTATTTCACAAAGCTCAAATGATCTCAAGCTGTTTTCTGGAACATGACAATGAGCTCACTTTACTCAAATAGACTTCACACTCAACAGGTCCCAATCCAATAGAGCAAATTTTGAATATGGGAGATTTGCAGCTGAAAATCTGCAGCAACTGCATGATGCTATCATGTAGGAAGTCCATGTTTCCAGCACCTTGTTGAGCATATGATATGAAATATTAATGAAGTAGGTCAGTTTACAGATAATTTACTCAACCCCTTGTCATCCAAGCTGTTTATGTCTTTCTTTCTTCAGTCATCAAAGAAATTATGTTTTTTGAGAAAAACATATATTTTTTAAACTGCTAATCTTTTAAATGCTAATCTTGTCTAACCCTGCATGAAATATGTATTTTCCGGTTCAAGACAGTTGGGTTAGGTCTAAAAACTTTCATCTCATTTCCTCCTCTAACCTCAAAATCTTCCTAAATCGCTGTTTTGCCTATAGCTGGATAAGATGAGCTTTTGAGGTTAAACAGTATATAATAGGGATGTAACGGTATTGTA
The DNA here is from genome assembly GCA_032361145.1 of Enteromius fasciolatus. Taxonomy (NCBI): domain Eukaryota; kingdom Metazoa; phylum Chordata; class Actinopteri; order Cypriniformes; family Cyprinidae; genus Enteromius; species Enteromius fasciolatus. The sequence goes on from JAUMHR010000029.1 coordinate 1,205,826, forward strand.
AATACCGTTGTACCGCAATATCAGATTTTTTTCGATACTACCGTGGTCGCATGACTCGATAAAATGATAGGTCTTCTGAGAAAAGTTTGCTCAGATGAATGGAGCGAACGGGAGGTAGCGGGAACTACAATTCCCATCAGCCCAAGCGTGCCCATCATTCTTTGCGGTCTGCTGTTTTCGCTACACATCAGTCTTGCCAACTTAGTGTCTTTGTCTCTATATTTAGCAACTATTCAGACCCCCTTGGCGACATACCGTTACATAGTATATAATTTTTTTTATTTATGTATTTTTTATTTTTTTTGCAGAAAATAACTAGATAAGACCCTTCTTCCTTGGCTTGGACCGTTTATAACCCTTTGAAGCCGTATTTAAACTGAATTTGGAGGTTCAAACTCAGGGGCACTATTGAAGTGCATTTGAGGTTAAAAAGTATAACTTCCATAACTTTTTGACAACCTAAGAAAGAAAGACATAGGCATCTTGGCCAAGGGGGTGTGTAAATTATCCATTATCCATCCAAGGCAGTTTTAAAGGCAAAAGTAGGCCCAACCCAGTACTACACTAGCAGGGTGTACCTAATAAAGTGGCCAGTGAGTGTATAATATTCATATAATAAAGCTTTTGGAAACATTTTAGAACAATTAATGGTGACTTTCCCTCAATAAATTCTTAATTTACTGCTTATTAATAGTTAGTAAGGTAGTTTTTAAGTTTAGGTATTGGGGGTGTAGAATAAGGTCTTGTAGAATAAGGCATTAATATATGCTTAATTAGCACTAATACATGGCTAATATTCTAGTAATATGCATACTAATAAGCAACTAACAGGTGTAAGCATTAAATAAAGTGTTACCAAGCTTTTTAATGAATGTGCATGTGTACTTATTAAAGTCAAATTACTTCTGTTTAATAATCTGTTACATATAACCCTGAAAGGAAATCCTACACTGAAGCTACACTCAGTTAAAGTGTTAAAATTTGTAAAAATTTTTACACACTACACAAAAAATAAACCTAGCAAAAGAACAATTTTGTACATCCAAAAAAAACCACTTTCACACCACAAAAACAAAAAAATTCACAAAAGTTTAAATGATAGCACTTATTTTTCTCAGCCAGAGAGAAAGACTGTACTGAACATGTGCTGAGTAAGTGTCATCCCTCTGTTTGTGATTGAGGTCATTTATTGTGTTACAACTGCCTGCGGTCTCCCCTACTAGCACAGAAACATTTTTTGCAAGCTAAAAGGAAGAAAAAAACAAGCACGCTGCTCAAGAGAACATCTCATCCTGCCAAAAATCCATACACAAAGCCCAATAACCAAAATTTAAACACAACAAAATGTGATCTTATCTTCCAATCATTTAAGTGATCTTGAACCGCTGAACCCATTAGCAAATATTTGTACAGCTCTTTCTCTGTAGTCCAAAATTACAGAATGGTTTTTGGTTGGGAAAATGGATTTGCCGAACAAACACTTCACCGTGACTTCCTCTGGCCACAGTTACATTAGCGATTAACCTCTGCATGAACCTTCTCTTTATGCTGCCGCTTAGGTCTGTGTGCGAAATCACAGAAAATATTCTTCTGCTAGGAAAACCAAGGAAGAAACTTCTACTGTTTGAGTGTCGAAGCCAAAAAGCACTCAAGATGTCACCCTGAGAAAAAAAAAAGTCCCTGTGGAATAATGCCCTCGCTATAAAAACTGTGAGCGTAAAACTTTGAGTGCTACACTAATGCTGAAAATTGCTGGCACTGACACATAATGTGAAACAGGCTCTCAGAGCTACACAACTGTGGCCAAACACTAAGTATGTTGTGTAAGACGTCCAAATGCAGAATGAGATGGATTGGCTTATTGAGTGGAGAGCCCACCTGGATGTACTTGTGGATGTGCCAGGAAGCTTGTTTGCCATCGTTGACAGACTCCACGGTGGTGTTAGCCAAGCCGGCGATGTCTCCGCCGGCAAACACCCAGGGTTCACTGGTCTGCATGGTTTCGCTGTTCACCTCAGGTGTCCCCCATCCGTTCAGCTTTATTGGTTCCAGGGCCTTCTTCACTGTTCCAGCACAAAATATTAAAGAGATCAGAGTGTATCAAAGCTAGACTAAAACTAAAACAACATTTTGTATAACTATGTCAGGGCACCCTGCAAGGGCATAAAAAAAGATGCAAGATATTTAAAGTGTACCTTGCAATATTTCCACTTTAGCACAATCAAATATACCTCAGTTGACGTTTAGCAGTACAAAATTAGTTGTTCCAATTTAAGTATACTAGTTTAGTAAACTAATTGCAGGGGATTTTTATTAAGTACATACATATGTAAATGTATTTGTAATATACTTGCCATATACATTTATTTCAAGATAGAATTTCAAAACCATTTAAAATGAAGCTTACTTTTTTTTCTGTTACCAAAAAAAAAGTTTTTATCACAATGAAATTGTGAGAAATTGTGAAAGTCTAGACTTAAAGGTCAAATATTTAATCTTTATATTATTTCCTATTAGACCTGGAGAAGGGAAAAGAAACTTGGTTTATAATACATCCACTCCATTTATTCTTTCACAAACTATCAATTCACTTGCAAAGTATTGTGGGCTATCATATGCAGCTCTGTGCCACCTTCAACGGTCAAGCAGATGATGGCACTTTAGTAAACAGGATGTTGCATAAAAACTGAATTCAGACCTACACAGACTGATTTTTTTTCAGCTTTCAGACACATCCAAGGACTTTTTAATGGATGTATGTAGTTATTTCCCTTCACGGTCACACAGGTGTCCTAGCAGAGTAACCTGTTGTTCACTCGGAACATGTTCCACTGAGTTACGGTCGACAACCCAACAAACATTCTTTTTTGTTGTTTGTTTTTGTTAAATGCCTGGCAAGGAAAATGTGGCTGTTGTCTTTCAAATAAATGCCACTCGTTTTTCTCAAATTCAACGACATTCGAACATATTCTTTTGTTCGTTGACGTACATTCTCATTCTTTTGAGACTTTGTAGAGAAATCTGTAAATAAGAAATCTATATTTTGGTCCATTTTCCAACGTATTAATTCTATACGCTAGCACTGACATGTCTTCAAATCTGAAGCTGCGAGGTTTAATGCACAGATCTGATCTGCTGGCCATGTTCATTTGTTTTTATATGATCTGTTTACATTACACACAAGACATGACTCGAATCTGATATCTGACTTTACTGTTATGAGTTTATAAATCCATTTTAGAATAGTCTCACTGTGATCACTTTTAATGGCACTTCTGATCTTCATGTTTTGAATAGCCATATATAAAAATAATAAATTTTTTGTTAGATGACTATGACTTTAATTTACATCAGGTGTGATTATGCTGCTTATACCATTCTCATTTACCAGCATGGACAATTTACAGCTGTCACTGGTTTGACTGAATAGGTAAAATAAATGTAATTTTCATGAGTTATTTACCTACATCTTGATGGCTTGGAATTCCTACACAGTCTCACGACGAAATGCGTACGTATTTGTACGAGGTGGCAAATTCGTGCTAATTCGTACAACCTCACTCGTACTCGTACGATTTTATATGATTTGTCTAAACCCCAGTGACCCCAGTGGTTAGGTGTAGGTAATTCTTACAAATTCATATGAATTGGCAAATACGTACAATTTAGAAAAAAACCTTATGAGTGAGGTCATACGAATTTGTACGAATTAGCCACCTCGTAAAATATGTATGAATTGCCATGAGACTGGGCTGGTACTGTAATTCCAATAAGAATGGGATTTACACCTTTACATGTAGGTATAGTATCTGTTTGCATCTGATTTAAAACCACATTTGGAAGCATCTCAAAACGGATGCAAAAAAAGATAATTTTTGTATTTACACACACGTGAGTAAAAAAAACAACAGACATATTCAAAACTTAGATTTTGATTTTATAGGATCTTAATACTTTTTGGTGACACAGAGAACACATAACTGTTCAGTGACTGCTGGATATTGTTTAAGCTGAAAAATGAAGACATGTCTTTGATGGAGGAAGAAATGACAGTCCCTCTGGATTCCTGCCTGAGACAAGCAGAGGAATTTGTAACCCTGACTGCCCTGTTGATGCTTTTGCTGTGGCTGTTATTGTTGAGTATATTTTCCCTTTCCTTTTTTTCGAGACCAATCCCCTGGTCCCTCCGTCAGCTCTCCTCGCCTGACGCTCCAGTGATCATGAAGACTGCCGGCCTCATCACTTGCAGCAAAAAAAAACAAAAAAACCCCACATCCTCACACCCTCCTGTTTGTTTCCCTCCTCCCTGAACCTCTCTCTGTCTGTCTGTCTCATGCACACATGCGAGAGCTGTGGAGTGTGACAAATCTAAGGGACTCCTGAGATCTTCCCCTTAAATGAAATGGCCTCCTCTCAGAATCCAGTAGTAGTCTCCAGAGTAACTTCTCATACAACTGCTCATTGCCAAGCTCCATTAGAAGATGGAATGCACACCGCTGTGTGAAATACAAGCAGGAAGACACTGGCATGAAGAAATGCAACAGCTTACAGAAGACAAAGTCACTTTGGATAGATGAAAGTGAGAATGCAGAATGCATCACTGAAATTAAAAATATATGAATTATATGAAGCTGAAAGAGTGAAGTGAAAACAATATATATGATCTTCTCCATGGCAGATCCTGACTGATGACTTCTGAATGTGTGTTTACCAATTTGTGAACAAATTGTTTTCAAATTAACCTTGTTTTTTTAGTTTACATCACTAATCGGACAGAATGATTAGTTTACAAATAGAACTGATTCATTCCGTCAAATGAGACTCAATGAACTAGATATTGTTAGTAGTTCACTGGAGAAGAGAGTTATCTGTGAATAATGACATAAATTTCGTTCTGTACCTGTCCCGTCTTAGTATAATTATAATATTTTTAATGCAGATTCAGGCTTAAGACTACTTATTTAACTGTGAACATGTCTCAAAGCCGCATTGCTTTGAGGCCTAGGGGCCTCAATACAGACAACGCCATGCTTCATGGGGTTCAGCAAAGGGTCCCCACAGTGGTAAAAGTAGCCAGTCAGCTGCTCATCCTGCTGGCCAGTGGTGATATAATCACCGACCAGCCTGCCCACCCAAGATTGCATGGGGAGAATTTCTCACTATCTCAGCTTTTCTCTTCTCTAACGCTGCAACGCAACCCTCTTCTGTCTGCTCTGCCGGCCATTGGAGTGGATAAGTAATTCATATCTTGGGCAAGGTGCGGAGAGTGAGTGGCATTTATAAGCTTGCTATCTCTGAGCTTAAAGCTGATGATGAAACGACTCTCTGCTCAAAGACATTACAGTTTTAGGATGGATGACAGGTCCGCTAGAGAGCAACAACACTGGGACAACAAAACGCTAAGTAAAAAAGAAAAGAAAAAAACATCATGAGGAGATGAAAAATATCTGGTTGAATGTGTGCTGACAAGAAAACACAAAGAAATGCACCGAGGTACAAAAGTCTGAGGCCACATCTGGGATTTAAAATCTGATTTAAACCTGGAAATAAACAGTTTTAGAGCCTATAAAAATATAAAACTAATGAACATTAAATATTTAATACTGTAACTCTTTGATCATTAAAGCAAATCATACAAACCAAATACTAAGACCCTTTTCAAACTGTTAGAGGTCAAGGGTTACTCCACCCCAAAATAAAATTTTGGCATTAATTTGTTCGTCTTCAGAACACAGTTTAAATATTTTTTTTATGAAAAATGAAGGGCTTGTGACTGTCGTATTGACTGCTATCAATTGCTTGGCAGTCAATTAGATGGTCACATGCCTCCTGATTTTCATCAAAAATATCTTAAATTGTGTTCCAAAGAAAAACAAAGCTTTTACGGTTTTGGAAAGACATGAGGATAACTGATTAATTACATTATTTTCATTTTGGGGTGCTGTAACCCTTTAAGTTTAATTAAAGTTACATTCTCCATTAAACATTTTATTTTTTTTAATATTTATTAAAATTTGAAAAAATGTATTTAATGGATTTTGTAATAGTTTTAGGCATGGTTAATGATAAAAACATTGGTTTTGAGTCTTGCCTTTGTAACTATAATAAAAGGTTTAAGTATTAAAATATGAAAAACTACAGAGATTTAGATTTGTTATGAAGAGAGTAAATAATAATAATTTTTGTATGATTTGAGTATATGGTTCATTTTCTAGTGTTGGATAGTTTTTAAAAAAAACTAATTATATACTAAATGTATAAATATGAAAATATACAAAGTACAATAAAATATTGTACTTTATTATTATAAAGATTAAACAAAAAGACCTTGGTTACTATAGCGAAAGAGCACAGAATATGTGATCCAGACATAATATCTGAATGTGTGGTTGATGTTTTCAGCTAATCTGTTGAAATAAGGTTGTATTTGTGAGGATGGATTGATAAAGGATTCCCATAATGAAACAAGGCTCTCGTTTTGAGGGTCTTATCATCTCCTGCCTCTCTCTCAGAGTGATGGTTATCACGCTGTGGCTACTAAAATCTGCTAAGGAAAGATAAGTGGGGCGGTGCTGAATGCTTATTGACGAGAGAACAGTCTGGATTCTGTGATGGCTCGCTGGGGAAATCTTTCACATGGACCACAGGTATGCCAACATGTGCTCCTTTCAACTACATTAGAAATGGTTTTTAACTGGCCCAGTGTGCAACACAAAACAATACATACTGGAATTGTTCATTTGGTTACCACATTGCTCATGAAACAAATACAGTTAGAGCATGATGAGTAAAGTTATTCTTACTAAATGTATAAAAATAAACCCATATAAGATCATTAATACTAACTACAGCTTGTGTCCTTTCTGAGTCACCAGGCTGAGCCTCGACCTCACCTTCTGGATCGTTCAACATGGAGCCAAAGGCACTGATGATAAAGTCTGCTTTCAGGTGAACAATTTGTTCCTCATCAACAATCCAGGTCCCATCATCCTGCTGCTCTGTGCGGCAAAAACGCAGGCCTACAACACGTCCATCTTTCTTGATTACCTCACGAGGGGACAGGAAGGGCAGGAACTCACACCTTTCCTGTTTGGCTACCTCCATCTTTAAAAAAAATAGAGAAAAAAAGAGAAGAATGTGATCCTAATTGTTAACACTGGAATGCTTGAAAGCACATTGAACTTTATTTATTCATCTTTAGGTCTTTAGGTAAGTATTGGCTATACCTCCAACACTTCATAGAAAGCTGAACATCTTCCTGAGCCTGCTTACAGCATCAGCCATAGACCCAAATCTTCCCACTGAAAATCTCCTAAAAGTTTCTACCAAGCCAAGTTTCAAATCCCAGAAAGCATTTTTGTATCTTCTACTCTCTACTTAACCCTTCAGCTTATCCTACTCCTTTTACCGTGTCTCCCGATAACCTTTCCAGTACATTGCTTCTTTCCCCTTAAGAATCTCCAATAAAACACTCCAGTATAAACCACTAACAAGGTTCACAAGCACAAAGTCCAAAAACCCTCCTACATTCACTTTTAACCTCCTCTTCAACCATTTTTTTTTACTTTATCTTACATTCTTTTTTATCACCTTCACCATCACATGACCTTTCTAACTTCAGGTCCTCTTCACATCAGTTTGCAGTCATGAACATCTGACAGGTTATAGGAATCTTTACTGCCCTTTCTCAAAAGTGAAGAGCAATAGTTTTCAACTGGTCTGTTCTAATAGAAACGTGGATGGAAGAGTTCATTTGTTATTTTTATTTTATTTTACGTTTTGAGAAGCAAGTGTAGAAACACAAAAAACTAAACCTGCAAGAACAACTTCTTTGATGAAAATTAAATGGCATTTTATTTCAAATTATTTTTGAAATGGCACACGCCACATAAATAACAATGATTATATTACGGGGTCTGCACTCACATTTTTTTTTCATCGTACCTTCAGAAAAGAACCCATTTGATATAACAGGAAGGACCCAGTTCATCTCCAAATCCACTGGCGTTCCACAGGGTTCGGTACTCAGACCAGTTCTGTTCATTCTTTACACCTATCACGGCTTCATCTATCATTTTAACTGAGCAGATAATCAGTTAATTCTCACTTTCCCACCCTCTGACAACCACGTTTATCACAAGTCACCTCATGTCTGGCTAGCATTCCTACCTAGATGAACAGCTGTCATCTAAAGCTAAATTTATCAAAAAACAAGCGTCTGTGCATCCACCATTGCCAAGACCTTGTAATTTCAATAAACAACTCCACCGTCTCACCCACACAGAAAGCTGAGAACCCTGATGCCACACTGGGCAACCTGTCATTTGCACCACATAAACTACCAGTCAAGACACACAGATTAGTTCCAGCTGAATATCCAGAGTCAGCACTTTCCTTACCAGGGAACAGCGCTGTAGGTTTTATTCATACAATAGCCACACATCAGCACCCATAATCTAAACCTCCACCCCCCATTCTGCAATTTACTCCATGGTACACTAACATTTGAAATTGCAAATAAAGTTTCAAATATATTATAGTATTTAAAAATGAAACCAAACAGTGTCTTGTTTATTTGACTAGGTTTTATTTAATGTATATATAATCTATTATTTTCACTAGCAAACCCTTGTTTGTATTTGTACACAAATAATTTATTTTCCTAGCCGATAATGTGCTAAATTGTATCCTTACCATCTGTTGATCACAATGGTCTCATGCATCAAGCTAAACAGCTTTTTGCAAGTCGCTCTCAATAAAAGAGTCTGCTAAATTCTTTAAATGTACATGAGCTGAAGGTAGAAGTAAACCTAACACCTTTTATAAAAAATCCCTCCATTATGAAGAGGCTTAATTTACGGCCATGGTACTTTAGCACACCCCTGTTTGAACACTCGCAGAGCAAAGGCAGAGCTAATAGTTGCTGTAGTTACACATTTCTAAGTTTAACTTTCTTGTCACTGTTGCCATGGCAGCGTTGCAACAGTTGTCATTGAGAAAAGAATATGTCTTAATTACTTTGTTAAAACGCTTCACAGAAAAAAATAAATCTTATTTTATAAAGCTCAACATGGTCACCTTTGCAGAAACTTATCTTACTTTTTTCCTTCCAAACTCTTTTTCAACTGCTTTTACTGCAAGGTTTTATTCTTTCTTCCTTTCTACATACAGTACTGTGAAGGTTACTAAACATATATTTTTCTATATTTTTATTTTCTATACTTTATATGTATCCTGTGTACTACAGTGCATAAAATTTGGCTCATATGTTTTATAAACAATACTGTATATTCAGTTATGTATTAAATGTATAACCATTGTATATAATGTTTATTTGTGAAAAAAAAATTCTATAGGAAATAGAGGCAGAGTTGTTTTGCAAAAACAAGTTACCCTTTCAGTCGAATCACTTCGACGTTACATATGGGATCTCGCATGAGAGACCAATCGCCTTCGAGTCTTTG
>JAUMHR010000029.1:1226571-1237773 GCA_032361145.1 Enteromius fasciolatus
TATGCGCCAGGGAGGAGCTGTCACGAGGAGCATGAGTTCCGTGAACCAGGTCCGGGTGGGCCAGTATGGCGCAACCAACAGGACCTGTTCCTCGCCGTCCCTGACCTTGCACAGTGTTGTGCGAGCAGGTTCACTGGGGGGAAGGCGTACTTTCGTAGGCCAAAGCAGCCGGCGCCTTGTACAGGGTCCTAAAGCTGTCTGCCCATTGCATACTGCGCCCCAGCCCACACTGGAGGCATCTGTCGTGACGACAGTGTGCCGGGACACCTGGCCCAGGGGCACTCTGGCCCGTAAGAACACAGGGTCTTTCCAGGGACTGAATGTGCGACAACACTCCTAATAACCACTCGGAGTGTGCCGCAGTGCCATGCCCATCTCGGGACCCGGGAGTTTAGCCAGTGCTGTAGTGGTCTCATATGGAGTAATCCCAGTGGCGTTACAGCGGCTGCGGATGCCATATGTCCCAGAAGCCTCTGAAATTGCTTCAGTGGCACCACTCTCCTGCCTTCGAGGGAATTCAGGCAGGCCAGCACTGACTGAGCGCGTTCCTCTGTGAGGCGTGCTGTCATACTCGCCAAGTCTAACTCCACACCGAGAAAAGAGATTCTCTGTACTGGAGAGAGTTTGCTCTTTTCCCAGTTGACCTGAAGCCCCAACCGGCTGAGGTGCTGAAGCACCAGCTCCCTGTGATCGCACAACTGCTCTCGCGAATGGGCCATGATAAGCCAGTCGTCGAGGTAATTGAGGATCCGGACTCCCACTTCCCTTAACGGGGCAAGAGCGCCCTCCAAGACCTTCGTAAAGACTCATGGTGACAGGGAGAGCCCGAAGGGGAGGACCCTGTACTGCCATGCTCGGTAATCGAGAATCGAGACATGGAAGTAAGTGTCCTTCAGGTCGACCACTGCGAACCAATTCTGGAGCTGAACGCATTTGATAATGCGTTTCTGTGTCAACATTCTGAACAGCAGCCTGTGCAAGGCGCGGTTCAGAACTCGCAGGTCCAAGATGGGCCGGAGGCCACCACCCTTCTTCGGCACAATGAAGTAAGGGCTGTAAAGCCCCTGACTTCATATCGGCTGGAGGGACCGGCTCTATTGCATCCTTTGCCAGGAGGACAGCAATCTCCTCACGCAGAGGTGTCTAGGGCTGCCTCCACAGTCTCGAGCACACCACTTAACCTGGGAGGACGCCGGACGAACTGAATCGTATAGCCGAAAGTGCCTATCCGTGAGAAAACACTGTATCTGAGGTAAGAGTGGTAAAGGTACTGTAAATCGTTTCTGCTTCCACTGAAAATATGCTTTTTCAAAATTATGTAATAAATGATCTGTGGGGTATTTTGAGCTGAAACTTCACAGACACATTCTAGGGACACCTGAGAATTGTATTGCATCTTGTCAAACAAGGCATAGGTGCCCTTTAAGAAAAGTGAGAAAAAAAGAAAACTGACCATTTTTCACACCATCTGTCAGACCTTGTGAAGGCATCTAAGTATACAGGATATTACGTAAAAACTGAATTCATACCTTCTACCTCCATATTTTGCTTCAGAAAGAGGTATTTCTCCACAATCACATATGTACCTTCCTGAACAGATCCAGAGACATCAAGCGCATATACCTAACATCAGGTCTGTCCATCACACCCAGTGCTCTCAACACAGGACAACACACTGTCCTATTTAACCAGCACCAGATGATGAATCTGTAAGGCAAAGAACTGCAAGTTTGCCATCTCTGCAAGGTTGTCATGGCAACTCCGCAGCAGACTCTGGATAGAACGAGAGTGTTTCCAATCAATGCTTTTTTTCCCCTCTTAGATGAGTGAGAGAGCGCTTTGTGTAGCCGATGGCCTTGGCGGAGCCGCTTCTGAATCTGAAAAATAACATATATATTAGACACTATTCATACCCTCATGCTTGATGCAAGCAAGGTGCAAAAAAGCTTGTGCAGACATCTTGAGGTTAACAGAAGGACAGGACGCCTACGCTCATCCTCAGCTGAAGAATATTTTACACACTGTAGCTCAAGCCAGTGAATATTTGCATGTCTACAGTATATGCCTTCTCTTACAACACCACATTATAGTGCGAGGCAATAGAGGCAGGCAAATAAAACTGAACTTTTAATGGAAGCCAGCCCATTATGGTAAGCCTGGGGTTTAACCGCAAAATGAAAACTCTCTCTCGAGCTGAATGAGGAAATTGTATTTCTGTTTCCTGCAGAGTTTTTCCTAATTTAATGGGATCGCCCTGGGAGGTGAAAAGAGCTGCTTGGGAATAGTGATGCGTAAATAAGTTGTAAAACTGTATTCATGCACAACCTGGCATGTAAATGAAGTCGTTTGACTATTATAATATTATTCTTTCCCATGTGAATCTAGGAGAGACTGTGGATGATGATGTAGCTGTATTATCGGTCTAGATGTTTCCCCTGGGATGCTGCACTAATTTATCGCTCCTATTTATTTTAATCTTTATGGTTCCTCACAGCAGGAGCAGGAGAAACAGCAAGTCACTTTTCTAACGATGACAATATTCTTTGTGTGCAAAATATGGCATGAGTTGAAGGATTGAAATCCTGACTTTGTATTTGCATTTTGACATTAAATCTCACAACATGACCTAATTACCTAATTGTAACGATTCGGGTCTCACTTCTCAGCGGAGGGAGAGGCAGGGAGACTTGAACTTCAATGAACAAGGTTTTATTTCCAAAACAGACAGAATTCCAGGATGACTGACGAACAAGCAGAGACATCATCACACAAAACTACAAATAATGACTGACAACCAAAACTCAAAAGGACACGGATTAAATACACACGGGATGAGGTAAGGAAACACAGAACATCTGGGACACACAGCTGGGCTAAATGAACACTAATGAAAAGGGGCAGGACTCTAAACAAGGCAAAAACACGTGGACATAATCAAAACATGGACACACGACAGTGTGACACTAATAATCTCATGATTTATGTGAAATCTACAGTAATTTACTGTGTCTGTGAACAGGACATTAATGTATATTAGTTCACAGTAGAATACCGTAACTATAGACAAAATTGCAGTAATGTGAGAAGTACCATGAGTGTCACAGTAACCAGCGATATCTTATAGAAAAATCACAGTAACTTTGAATGTATTGTAGAAAACACACTAACTATTTATTTACTGTAGAAAGTCCAAGTAATTATTAATGTATTGTAGAAAATACAATAGCTATTTATTTACTGTAGAACATCTCAGTAATTATTAATGTATTGCCGAAAACACAATAACTAATAATAACTATGTTATATTGAATTAATGTAGAAAATCACATATCATATAATTATGACTTTATCACAATGACTTCATATCTCAAAACATTTATAAAATGTTTTGACTTTATTTCTTATAATGTGATCTTATATCTAACAACTGCAACTTTATTTCTCATGACTTTACAGTACATCACATAATTGCAACTTTATTTGCATGCTTTTGACTAAGTATCTTTTATTTTTCATTCACTTTATATCTCACAATGTGAGCTAATACCTTGCAATTTTAACTTTATTTCAATTTCGATTTTTTTTATCGTACAGTAAAACTTCATCTTATAATTGCATCTTTATTTTTCATAATTCTGACATATAACAGTGCTCCTTACATCTTACATTTTGCTATTTTATTTCTAAAAATCTTATGTCTCAAAACAGCTAATTCATTTTGAATTTCTATCTTGCTAAATGAAGTCAAAGCGCATCTGCAAAGTTGCTTGTTGATTGCTAGAAGTGTATTCAAATTCACATTACTGCTGAACTGCTAAAAAAAAAAAACAACTATCAGATAATTTTACGGTAACTGACCGAGCTGAATGTGTAAAAACAGCTAATGACAACCGTTTACCAGCAGAAATACTACAGGAGTGCTTCCAAACACCTCCCTCGACTCCAGTCTGGCTGCTGTCTGCCTGTGAATTTGTTGAGCCCATCCAAAAGCAAATGTGCTGGTAATGAAGTAGTAGACATCACCATTCAGTCTCATTCATTCTGCTGCAGGCCTGTTTTCCTCTCCTTCTACAGTGGATAGATCAATCCTGCTGCTTTATATGCTTCTCACCTCAGTGTGCCGCATGTAGTGAACACCATGTTCTCAGAACAGTCACAAGTTCATTCACATCACTGAGTTTTGTCTGCTTTTCACCTTTTTTGTCAGATCAACAGTCCATTTACGCTTTTCACCCTGGGCACCTGTTTTTGTTGATATGTTTGTTTCACATTTTTCAGTTTTCAAACGTAACTTCATAGCTGAAGGTCAAAGCAGTGTGTCATTTTGGCTGAAACACCTGAAACTAGTGATTGTGGAAAATGTAGGTCATGTCTTGTGAGACCCCCAAATCCTGTTACAAGGATTCACAGAGGCTTTGGGAATGCAGAAAATACCTAGCTGTTTACTGGCGTTGACTCCGAGTCCTCCTTGTCGAGTCTGTTCTTTAACTTTTGAGTTATTTGAGTTGTAGACATTTTTGTCTATTTTAATTTTAGATTTTTAAAAAAAAAATGTATCCTTTATTTAACACAAAAAAAACTTTCTGCATCCAAAATGTCAGAATTTTAGTCAATCCGAAGTCCAAATTGATTTATAATTGCAGTCTGAATCCATGTACCCCAACAGTTTGGGGCATCCGAGCATTTACCCGTGTGTGAGAGTGGTGCATTATGGGATATAGAGTACAGTAAGCAACAGAGAGTCCGATATTAATCAGAATGAAAGCTGAAAACAGCTGATAAAAATATCATCATATCAAATCATCAAGGGTTGAAATACGCATAAATCAAACACAATATGATTGCGTATTTTTATGAGAGAGGACAACAGGAGATGGACCTTTTCACTGAACAAAGTCTTTTTGTGGATTATAGACTCATATTTTGTCCATAAGCAATAGTTTAAAGAAAAAATGCCTTAATGAAGGATGTGTTTATTACAAACATGCTAGGCGATAATAAATTAATGGAATGGAATTTCTTGTGCATTTTTGTAATGTTTTTTTTTTTTTTTCAGTCGTTTAGACGGCACCCATTCACTGCAGAAGATCCAATGATGACAAATCACACAAAAAACACATCTTGGACGGTGTGAGGGTAAAATGTCCCCAAATGTTAATTTCAGGTGAGCTATATTATTAAAATGTGTTATATTTATGCTACAATAGAATACTGTACTGTATGTGGTTTGTTTTTATATTTCCACACTGATTTTGAGGGAAATTGTTGATTTAAACTTTGTAAATATATTGAGCATATGTAGCTATATATACTGAGTATTGTTAGCTAATGGTGGGCTGTGTTTACTCCAATACTCCAGAGTACTGACAAATCAGTTTACAGTAGTGCTGCACGATTAATCATATAATCGCAATCGCACAGCCTATGCGATTACATTACAGCAAATGTTGCGATTATATTAAATAAACAAATGCATTCATGGACGTAACAAGACATTTATTCTTGCGGTCACACTAGACACGAATGAAGCGTTAAGCGCCAGTGATTTACATGTTAAGTCAATGCCAAGACGCAATTAGACATCCTGCAGCGCGTTTCAGCAGTGCGGAAGCGGCGTGTATGCAGAGCAGCAGCACACGCCAATTGTGCTTTTTTACTGACAGCTTGTACTGCAGCAGGCTATAGACAAGCATCTTTCTGTCATATTTTCCAGCGTTCTCCAAACACTGTGAGCCATGTGCATTGATTTATGTAATTTCTCTGCACCTGCTACTGTACGTGCTTCTGCGCCGCTTCTGTGTGCTCTCATCCGTTAACATGGGGGCCGAAAAAAAATATGCGCTGCTTACGACTGTCACGCTCAGATCACAAGGACAACAGAAATGAGTTTAGTAAGTGATTTTATTTTGATCATTCAAACAAAAGGATTCCTCAGCGGTATATCAAAACAGGTGCAGTGATAAACATAGTATTCAACAAAGGAACATCGCTGGTAAGTTATGCACAGGTAAGTCTTTCAGGTGAGTATAGTTCATTTGGTTTTGGAGCAGAGAGATATAAACAAGCAGGTAAGTTGAAGGTAAGTATACTCAGTCTCAGGTTTCTTTAAAGTCCGTCTTTTCCTCAGTCATTTCAAGTTCAGAACCCCAGCGTATCCATACAAGTCACCTCAGGTGTGAACGCACTTTTAGCAAAGAGGGATTTGAGAAAATGATTGGCACGCTGGACAAGAGATACCAAAAGAAATAAGTATATGTTACATCCTGCTAAAATATTTTGGGACAACATGTAAAAAATATAAAAATGGGTATTTGTTTTATTTATCTGTACTTTTGACTTTTTAATTTTATTTTAATGTTAGTTTAATTCAGTAATGTAAAGATGTTACTGTTATTTAATTTTGTACAATTTAGTTTTAATTTGTTGTTACTAGATTGCACTGTACTGTATCTCAGTTGAGAAATAGAGATTTCAGCATTATTAGTAATCTGTGTGTGCATTTTCCTTGATAACAATCAAGTTGAGTCAAACCACTTATATATTGTATTGTAATCGCAAATCGCAATTTTGGCCTTAATAATCGCAATGTGACATTTTTCCCAAATCGTGCAGCCCTAGTTTACAGCAAACAAAATCCATTCTTAGCAAGCATTTAAATTTGAAGCTGAATGACAGACACTCTTGTTACTGGTTTATGTATCATGTTTTGTTTCTGTGCAGACCCTCTGTAATGTTGAAGAGAAATGTTTATAGTGTTTGTTTGGAATGATCTGCAGGCAGTTTCTGTGCCTGCAGGGGAAGAAACTGTTCTCATGCATGTGAACGTGCAGCATCCTTTTTGCAACAAAAAACATTTCTTAGCCTCCCCCCTGCTGGGCCGCACACACACAGAACTGCACAGAGCTGGCAGAAGCCTGTATGTAGGAAGTTACGCCTTGGCCTGGATAAGAGAAGAGTTTGAATTGAGTGGTAAAGTAAGTGTGCGTTACAGGCTGTGATGGAAGATCTCAAACCCACAAGGGCTGCAATTTGCCAGATATAAAGCATTAAATTATGTAAAATACTTTTTATTTTTTGCATTACCATTCAAAATTAATTCACGAGTTCGCGCTTCCTTAATAATCATAAAGCAAATTTGGCGTGCTGTCCGGGGGGCGAGCCGGGGGAACGTTAGACTCCGAGTCCTAGTGGTTTGAACCCTAGCGAGGGCCGGAGCTCGGCGTCCGGCTCGTTCCCCATCTGCCCCCCAGGAAGGCGCAAGCGGGATGAGTGGAGGAGAAGGGGTGGGGGAGGGATGTGCAAAAGACGAGATGTGGAAGTGAAGGAAATGGGTTTATTTATACTTAGTAATTGGGTCGGATAAAAAGGGGTTTGATTAGATAATGCGGGCCGGCTGAGATTAATCATCCAGCGCTTCCTCCCGAAACTTTGTTATTTGCAAAACATTCACTAGTTTTATTCAATATTATTATTTGTTATAATGATCACATAAATCATTATTATAAAGGGATGTGGGGACACAAAAAAAATTGTGCAGTATGAGTTCATCTAAGTGCATTCAGACTTTTTCAACTTTGTAAACTTGATGACCCTCTTGTATAATAAATAGAAAGTGGATGAAGTGGCAATGATACCCTGAGACTGCAGGAGACTGATAAGACAGGACACGGCCTGCTGAGATCCCTAATCATCTTCAGCTCAACCATGAATGACACTCATTAAGAATCTCTGAAGAACTTACACTGTGTGCTTGTGTCTTCGTGACTGTAACAGTCTGTGCATCTGCAAGCATACATAGTTAAATGAACCAGTGGCATTCACAGGGGGGTCTGAGGAGATACTGCAGGGAGTCCCCCAATTATAGTTTTGATCTAAAAGTTTTTTGGGGAGGGGGAGGGGCATAAACAAAATAAAACATAAAACAAAAAAATGACAACAGGTTTTAAAAAAAAAGTTAAGTGCAGACATTTTTTTTTGTCAATTCATCACTAAAATGCGTTATGTGAAAATAATGTACACTAAAGAAATTAATACTGAGCAAGGTCACAGGCAATTAATAATGGGAGTAAAGATATTTGCAGTGCAATAATATATTTATAATGTATACACAACTTTTAAATAAATGGTGATCTTTAAAACTTCTATTTCTCAAAGAATTAAAAAAAAAAAGTAGCAAAAACTGTTTTCAACATTAATAATAATAATAATTCATGGTCCTTGAGCAGCAAATCAGCATATTAGAATGATTTCTGAGGCATCATGTGATACTGAAGACTGAAATAATGGCTTCTGAAAATGTAGCTTTGTCATCACAGGAATAAATAAAATCTAAACTATATAGAAAACGGTTGTTTAAATTGCAAATTTAATTTAGATTTCATATATATATATATATATATATATAAATATATACAGTATTGTGTTAAAGTCTTAGGCCACTAGTATTTTCACCAACAAAAAAATGGTTTTAAGTTGGAAATATCAGTTTACATTAAAAAAATATCTATTTTTTTGTTTAATAGTAATAATGCAGTGAGATTTTTGTCTGCACAAGGAGTCTGACAACAGCCAGTGCTCCACACAGAAATCTGATCTGATCATCAACAAACCGAGACACACTAAATCCAGACTGTGACAACGTCTATAAGATGAAGAGAAAAAAACCTACCTGGAAAGCTGCAATACTGTTCAAAGTTTTAGACACAACGGTGTAAAATGAGGATGCTTTCAAAAATAATGCCATAAATAGATTTCATTGATCAATTAACTTCTATTAACTAAATCAAATAAATATTTGGTATTACAGCTTTTGGTAAAACAGATTCTGTCCTAAGGCACACTCATATTTCTCAGATTTCCAGGTAGCTTTCCAGGTGGGGTTTTTCTTCATCTTGGAGACGTTGTCATAGTTCTTCTGGATTGAGTCTGTCTCAGTTTGTTCTGTTACTTCATGTGATTCCAGACAGACTGGATGATGATCAGATCAGATCTCTGTCTGTTGTCAGCCTCTTTGTGTAGACAATAATCTCACTGCATTATTACAATTAATGACAAAAATAATGTTTGGAAATGTAAACTGATATTTCACTCTACTGCAAAAGATAGAAATAACCGACTTAAAACCATTTGTTGGTAAAAATAATAGTGGCCTAAGACTTTCGCACAGTACTGTACAGTATGTATTACAATTGTACTATTTGTATTGTATTTTTTATCAAACAATTGCATCCTTGGTCAGCATAAGATATTTACATATAATAATAAAAATTTTAATAAAACAGTATTAACTGTAATAAATAAGGACTATTTTAATGTAAACCATGTACAGTAAATGCATTAATATAGCTCTCATTTATGTTATATAGACCAGGCTTGAAATGCAACACACAGTTTAAACAATATGCAACATGACAACAACACTTTATCAATGTGTTTTTTTATAAATTACTCTTAAATGGGTTTCTGGTTTGACAGTTTCTTGATGGAAATCTAAACCAATACGACACAATTTAACAGACATGACTCAAGAAAGGATAAGGATAAGTAAGGATACTATAAATGCAACTTTACAGATGTGACATTTCACAGGTCACTGCATGCTGGTTTTCAATCAATATACCTCATACTTACCAATTAGTGTGACACGCTATAACATCTATACAGTATCCATAAAAATAAATCAATTACATTTCCACTTGCAATTACATGTCTCTAATCTTGTGATTATGAATAATGTTCATATAATCTGTCTTTAGAATTGAGATTCAGGAGCAGAGAAAACAAAGTGCTGGACTCATGTTTACAGAGAGAGGCATAAAAGACTGTTTCTTTTTTTTTTTCAAAAGCATTTTTATAGTTAGCTGCATGACATACTGTGGAGGGCACTAGAGAACATGCAATCCACCGTTGCCCATGTGAAAATTCACCATAGCAACCATGCCACTGAAGCAACTAGAGCGTCATTCACCGCAATAGACGACTCAGCTTGACACAGCACAGCCCAAATACAGTCACATCCCTGCATATTGCAGATTAATCTTTTAATATGTACAGTATACCTTTTAATTATTAAGAAATCGATTAATTATGCATTCATACATACAAAATTAGCATGCACTTTTTGGCATTTATTGTTTGTGCTGATATCAGTAGGCATGTTTTTTTTGGTGTGTGTGTGTAAGTGGGCATATGTGAAGGTAGGCAGGCGTAGGTGTATTATTATCACAACCCGTATCAAAGAACACTGAGGTGTTATTTGGCGCTGCCCCAAAACCATTGTTAAAGCAAACTGGAGTGTGTGATTAAGGCTACATCAGAGGCATTAGCATATTAAAACCGTCTGTTCCGGTGGTGAAGCAAATCCATTGTTATTTTTAAGCTCAAATGAGTCTGGACAGGCTGAATGGCAAGGTTAGGACCTTTTTGTTAAAGGTGCCATGACATGATTGTATTGTAGTCGTGCTTGCCATAATCCATGCCATAATAAGAGTAGCTCTTGATATATCAGTGTAGTGAAGCAGTGATTCAAAACTACAAGCTACTGTATCAAATTTTGCAAGGTCAACTCACTATTAGTATGTGGGACGTTTTATTTCCATGATGCTATTGCTGAACTGAGTCATCAGAGTGCTGTGGACAACAAAACTGTCAGTGTTGTCGATATATGCTGCTGTGCTGTATAGTAGAGATGCTGATGATTTTGCTTTACCTCTTAAGCAATCCAACTGGTTTGAGCATCTGATGCAGAGCAGTGCCATCTACTGGAACATTGAATAAAGCACATTCATAAAATATTTTCAACTGGGACATTTTCCTGAGCTTTACAAATAATAATTATTATTAGGTCACGCTTTATTTTAAGGTCCACTTTCTATTATTTCTATTTCAATTTCTATTTCCATTAACAAACCAATAAATATGATTTTTCCCTCAATAAATTAATAATTTGCTGCGTATAAATAGTAAGCAAGGTTGTAGTAGGAGGAGGATGGAGGGGATTCGCCTTGGCATCGGAAAACCCCACAGCACAAGCCAACACCAGCCGGTCTTCCCGCTACTAGCTCGTCTGATTTAAGACACGGGAACACACAGCCTCTTCGCGGAGGTCGTAGAACCTGGTGAAGGTTAGAGTGCGGATCGGGCCGCATTTTTCTGTCCGAGCCCGGCCCGTGTCCGACAGAGCAGTAACCGAACCCGACCCAA
>JAUMHR010000029.1:1242010-1252433 GCA_032361145.1 Enteromius fasciolatus
CATGGAGCTCAACTAGTGTGACCATCAGGTTCTTGGTCACCAAGGTAACCAAAGCCATTCAGTTGCTCAGTTGCCAGGAAGCTAGATCCAGGAAAAGTCCTGGTTGTTTCAAACGTCGTCCATTAAGATTAACGTAGACTACATGCTTCTGTGACCCTTCAGTGAAGCAGTTTTTCTTTACTGAACTCTTCCACAGATGCGTGGCTTGGCGCAAACCTGTTTCTCATCTTTTCAGGCAGTTCCTTTTGACCTCAATGCATGTTTTTGCTCAGATATGCACTATAAGCTGTTAGAACTTTTTATTAAGACGTGTGTGCCTTTCCAAATCATACCCATATTGAATTTGCCATATGCCAATATGAATGCTCCTGAGCTAAATTTCAACTATCCCAGATAAGGGTATGAATATTTATGCAATGGAATCATTGCTGTACAGTTATGATGTATGGAATGTAGATTGATGTGGGAAAAAGTTATTTAAAGCAGTTTCATATGCATTCATTTTGTGTGGAAGGACATTTCATTAAAAATATCTTCATTATATTTTGAAGATTAACCAAAGTCTTATGGGTGTGGAGCGCCATGAAAGTCAGCAGATGACCAAATTTCACAATCTCGTTGAAAGAATTAACAACCTAGTAGATTTTTGTATATTTTAAGAAAAAGCAGAGAAACACCAAGATGGAAGAAAGAGGAAATGTTTTAAGAAGCTCCACAGAGAGCTGACCCTAAGCATGTGAGAAGATGGTGAGGGGATGTTGTTGTCATGCAATGAGCCGGATTGAGAAATTCTCCTGCTGGGCGTATATAAACCCATCATGCATGCACCCTCTTAAGAAGACATGTCTTCGCAGTAATAGGGGCCACTGAACTTGCCTGGAGAATCCTCTGGAGCTAACAAAACATACAATAACAGGCCATAGACAGTGACCCAGAGGCCAGTTCAGCTATAACTCTCTAACACACTTCAACTGAACTCCATACGAATGAGGTTAAAGATGACATGCAGAAAAACAAGGTAAGTTGAGCATGGGAGGTTGTAAATCCCAGCATACCGTCAAGAACTCCTAACTACATTTGGGGTTTAGACTGGTTCTTACTGTGGGCCTCTTCAAACTCAAACCTACCAGGTGATTTTCATGGACCACTAATGCTAGGGCCATGAAAAAAACAGCTTCAGGCTTTCAAGAGCGTCTTTATAGACTATGTGAAATGGCTTTACAATGTCCTTTCCTGTGTTGACACATTTCCAAGTGAAAAAGGATGTTGGGGGACGTTCCGTATCAATTTATTTAGTCCTTATGCTACAAGGATTGCAGTCACCAAAGATATTTAGCACATGTATACTCAGTGGGTCACTGAACTTAGAGAAACTCTGAGCCAATTACACTCAGCCCTTATGGAAACAGTGCCTTGTTGGATGGCTGTATTTTCACAAATACTCTCCAACAAGGCCTTTAGGTCCAGATTTTTATTTCCAGAGCAGCTGGGTTATTACCAAACCAGTGCGGTCCCAGTCTGTGCTTTCTATCACTGCAACAGTGTATGTGCTCTGGCCATTTAATCACTCCGTTAAAGTTCTGGGAGAAGAGCTTCTTTTCTATAACCTTCAATCAGGAGGAACTGTGTCTTGTCTCCTCTGACTCACAGATAAAATGACTGGCCATCCAGACCTGGAAAAGTTAATTGGGTTTAGGTTCTTGTGCCACATTGTTTACACTGTAAATCTACAAATGGCATACGGTAATTGCATGTGCATATTAACGTAAGCTGGAAATGGAAGTTGTGAGTGTCTTTTTCCTATTGTGACCTATATCCGAGTAAAAGATAAAAAGACCTGATTTAGTTTTTTGATTTTTAAGACATAACTGTATTAGCAATTGCAAACATTAAGGAAAACTACACATATGCATATAACCCTCATAGTATAACTGCCTCTCACTGAAAAAGCCCAGAGATTGAAATCAGGCATGGTGATTTTCTCTCTTGAGTTCCCAAGAGCCCCTTTCTGGCATATCATCAGACAGAAACACATTCGTCTTCTCATCTACTAGTCATCGGCTTGAAATAACGCTGAAAATCAGGTCTGAAACTTCAGAGGAGCTGTCTGAATAGGGCTAATTGTGGGAGTGTTATCCCTGCATGGCATTAGGACTCCTTTCACTGTTAGACTCAATGGTGATTTATCAGATTAGCATCAAGAGAATGCTTTTACCAAACCTCATTGGACTGTTTATGCAGCCATCAAACACACAGCATTCCTGGAGACCTTTCAGAGGGGAACTCAACACGCTGTATCTGTATTAGATCAGGCATTACAGATAATTCTTTGAAGTGAAACCAATTATGCTCATTTGGGCTGAAAGGAAGGCATGCTTTTACTAGCACTGAGCACTGCAGGATACAGAAGCCATAAAAGCTAGCCAAATTTGTTTGTTCTTCTTCTTTTTAAACTGTAATCAATTTATGGCATATTTCAGGTTAAGGTATATTTTCTTTTCTGAGATAAGTGTGTCTCGTAATTCTTATTGGTATAATGTCCTTCCTATCCAAATGCAGCTTCAACTGAGGTTGCTGCAAATAAACTTTAGTGTCTCATTTCCATCGGTAAGATATGCATCAGCAATGGCCGGAGCTACACAGTTTTCTCTTCCAACACAATGCTCTCAGCAATGGTATATTTCAGCCCTGCATCTGTAGCCAGATGTGTCTAGACTGAACAGGAAGGGATCTGGAACAATCCCCTGAAGGGTCTCTGTTTTGCTGACCATTCAGTCAGCCTTTCACTGTATGAAAATGTTTCATGCAATGATCAGTATTTCAGAATTCTTATCTAGTGATGAGACTGGGAAACATTTCAGGTTAAACAGAAGATGTATGATCAAAGAAGACATGTAGCCATCAGCCAGGAAGTTAAAATGGAAAAGACGATTCACTGTTCTGCATGACAGCACAAAACAAAAGAGCAACCAAAGTACAGTAACTGTACATTTATTCAGTTTTTCCATATTTTCAATGCTTCCACAGTCATCCACCTGTTACAGTATAGCTCCATTTAATTAAAAAGTAGCATAACAAAATTATGGAGCTTGCAGACATGACTGCATAAGAGATTATTCTCTCACTCCACATTGATTATAGTACAACTTCACAAGGACAAAGAGCTTTTTCTCCAAACTTCAAACTGAATAATGTTACCAATTTAAATTAAAACAGAACATGACATGAAGTGTTTTGCAATGATGGTTAAGTACTGATTATAAAATAAAAATGAAATAAAATTAAAATGTTTTTAAAAAGCTATTTTAAAAGTCAAGGGGAATGCTGGGGCTTTGGTACTTTTAGATTTAAGTTCTCCTTCTGACATGATCGATCATGAGGTTTTGTTATCATTGTTAGCATTTAAAGAAGTGGACAAAGAGGAATAGACTTGTGTGTATATATATATATATATATGGAAATGAATTCAGTACTTTATCCCCTATTTTTTACAGTTATACTAAACATTTAAAAATGACAACATTGATTCCTTTTAACTAATAAATATACTACTATACTACAGTATATGCATAGTTTCAGATTATCAGTCTCTAAATATAATTATTTACACAAATTATATCTAAAACTTATTGTAAGTCTGGGCACATTTGGGTCGCGCTAAATCAACACACGCTTCCTGATTTGGAGAAATCAGGCCTCATCACATCCAGGATTTCCACTGACATTCCAGGAACGTCTCAGGACTCTCCCATTCCACCGAAGAGCAGGATTCTCACAAACCCTGTGTACAGTGTGATTAATGAAATAACAGCAGGTGGAGAAATAGACTCCCATGTAGAGTCTCATCTGAGAGATCTCTGGCTCTAAAAGATCATTTGTCAGTCTGATGATTGCCTGACATGGAAAGCTCTAATAGCCTGATTAAAATGAAGCATCTTCTGTCCGATAGCAGCGAAAGAGCTCTTCTGGCCAGCTGTGTGACTCGTCACTGCTATATACCGCTTGAATGCATGATTTTGCTATATATTAGAGTTACGTGCCTGCTGGGGCCCATGGGAATGTTTAGCACGGATGGGAGTGTTTTTCAAGCACATGTGCATACGATTTTTCTTTCACTCGGCTCCTGCTCTCATCCAAGTTGACTGAAAAAGGCGACGCTTATGCTGATTTACAAAGAAATAAAGTGAAACGCTCCAAGCCTGTGCTTTACAGAGCATTTCATTGAGCTCGATGGGGTGTTGAAGACCAATAAAAGCTTGATGTTTGTTAAAGTCATTTACAGGGTAAACTCCACCTGTAAACTTTAGCTATAGGGAATTCATATTATACCAACAAATTAGTGGAAAGGCTTGGATGAGGTAAGAATGTGGTAAATGTCAGATTCCCACAAAATAAATTTAAAGTCTTGATGTTTCATCCAGACATATATAGCCCAGCAGTGACTGGCTAACTGTTGCTAATGTAGCTTAAACTATAGAAATTGCATCACTCTGGGTATCCATGCATAAAGAAATAAATCTAAAATTATTTTAATGTCATTTTTTAAACGTTTTAACAAGTTTTACATGTAAATAATAGTCCACACAGAAATACAATTTTGCTGAAAGTGTATTCAGCCTTTAACCCACACTTTAAGACGTATGTTCCAGTGGATCCTCTGTAGTGAATGGGTGCCGTCAGAATGAGACTCCTAAAACATGTGCCTTCTTGTTAGGAGATGCATGACAAACTAAAACAATCTGGTCTAAAAATATTGGCTCAAAATACTGGATGGAATCATAGTCCGAAGCTGAAAATTCCTGACTGGTATACACTACACAATTTTTGCGCCAATTTTACTGAATGGACCACACTTAAAAACATCGGCTGTTGGTGCTTGTGTTCTGATGCATTGCGATTTGGTGCTTTTGTTGCCTAAAATAAATAAATAAATAATAATAAAAAAGAAAAAAAAATACCATTAGATCAAAATAATGAAGACAATAAAGAATGACATTAGATGATACAGTATTATTAGCGCAAGAAAACGCACATTTTGTGGCAGAAGTTGCATAAACTGCTAAGGTTAGTTTTGTGAGTTATCTTTTTTTAATTTATGATATGTCATAAAGATTTTGATTTTACTGCTGTTTGACAGCATGCTTATATATTCTGCAATGTGCAGAGAGCTGTCCTCATTTGCTCTGAACGGTTCTAGCAAAACACATCAAAATAATAGAAGGGTTCCTAAGAAAAATGGATCCAAAACTAAGTGGACCAGCATAACCACACTACTGTTAAGGTTTCTTAAACAATACAATCAACGGCAAAGAATTACACAATACCTCTTTGCAGCCATTTCCACTGTTAAATCTAGCTCCACTGTTGACAGATCAAACAATTGCGGCTTTAAGCAACAGATTTCATTGTTATAATGAATAAACTGTGTACACTATTAAGCTGACGCTAAAGGAGTTTAGGGATGAAATTGGGGAGCAAAATGACCTTGTGACTTAAAAAATGCTATCATTGAGATTCCTGTACAGTATGAAGGTCTGCGGTGCCGTCGGGGAGCAGCTCTACAGCAGTAGCCCTGCCAAAACTAGAAAGCTGGGCCATTACTCAGAGAGAGGCTCACATTGGTTACATAAGCAGGTTCTGCTCATAATGTGTTCTGCACACTCCACTTCTCCATCACCCGCGTTCACACAGACCAACTGCATTACAACCTTCATATGTCACCCAGACGCCCAGCAAACGCCCCCCTGACGATTAGTACACAGAGATTTACCAAATGTGCTGATAGAAGGGGAAAGACTGTTTTAAGATTGGGAATCCTTAAAAGGGCTGTTGTGAAAAGATTTCATAACCGGCTAAACTCATGAAATTAATTATATTTAGTATATCTATTAATATTTTATGAATTAAATATATATATATGTACACACAACAGACAGGTTTTGACTTATGGTGCACCTCTATTCCACATATACCTTTTAGCTAATATGATCCAAAGGAAACGATAAATAAATAAATAAATGATATACCATAAGTCGGGTCCTGCCTGGTGTTTCCTGCTCTGGCCCAGCAGATGTCTGCTGTTATCCAGACTGTCTGTGTCCGGAGCGTTTAAGAACAGAATGCAGTGCAGGGTGTAGTTTCAGAGAAAACTCACAAGGGAAATGAATGCACAGACAAAAATGACAAGTCACATGACTGACCTTCGGCTTTGAAGTAATCATGAACACTTTCTATTTGACTGGGGTACTTAACAAAACTTCTAATGGTAAACTCTGCAGGGTTTTGTTAATAAGCAAATACTTGGCAGTTAGTGATGAGAGCAAACAACAGCGCTTGCCGATCAGCAGCACAGCCAGGAAAAGCTTACAGTACGTTCGTTCTCTCGTTGTAGTTTATTTAACAAACATTGGAGATGGATTGGAATGAAAGTGGCAGATTGCGTTCGATTGAGCACTTTAGTTCTAAATATAAGTGCGTTTGTTTCATTAAGCTGAGCTTAGTTGACGTATCAGCATTCAGGGTTCCGAGAAGCCTGAGCGCATGGAAAGTCCGAACAGCCCGGAGCTCCAGTGGGCCAACTTTCCAAAGCATCCATCAAAAACTGCCGTTTCAAAGGTGGCTTTTCCACACGTTTGGGAGAAGAAAGAAATGAAAATATGAACTTAACTCAAGCAGTTTGTTCATGGAACCATGCACGACATGCAGCATTGAGCCTATCTCATTCATTCACATCACGACTGGAGCAGACTATCAAGAAATCAGACTTCTCTCAGGGTTTCCACTATTTTCAAGGCATTTACATAACTGAGGAGTTTTAGAATTAGCATTTCTGGTAGAGGACCCGTGGAAAACAGATGAGCTTCCATGTGATCAATCCCTCTGGAACAGAATGCAAATGACATCATGATGATGGCATCACAAGATCACACAGACAAATACTGTATATTTCCCAACAATGTTCCGTTTTATAATAAAAGCTTTCCAGATTTTATTGTGGTGTCAAAACCTATAATGCAATGCGATAAAATTGTGACAGAGAAATATTCCTTAAAAGCCTAATGCATCAAAATTGATATTTACATTTGAAAAGAAAAATGTTGTACGGATAATCAAATGGCTTCAATGTTAATTTTTATATACTAGCAATATAAAAAATGATTCTTAAGTATACTTAGTTTAATTATTGAAGCTGCACCATGACCTGAAGGGAGATGTTTTTAGAATTATACTAATAGTTTTTTGAATTGCTAAACAAGTATAAATAAGCAATTAAATGACAGAAGGCATGTATATTGTGTACAGTTTCTGATCCTGTTGCATATCAAACATTAAACGTAAAATGCCTCCTGAAACAGAATCAGACACTTGTGAAGCATCTACAATAATTATATTTAATATTATCACCATGTTGTTCGCACTAAAGATGTATTACATTTGAAAACATTCATTTCAAAAAATTCATTTTAGAGAATATCAAAGCGTTCACGACATTTTGGAAGTATTCTAATGTTTTTCCAAGCTATGTTAGTAATCTTAGCATTTTCCATGACTGTAAAACTGCATTAGTGCACCCTGTTCTGTGGGGTGGTTTGTGAAAAGCAAAAAAATTAATACAGCTCACTATTTTCCACAATTTTCTTTATGGTTGTCAAGCCTTATTACAAACAATCAAGCTGCATTAAAAAGTTCCTGGCTTATTTTAGCTCGGAATATTGCATCGTTGTCAGAAGTTCAATGGTTGTTTAGGTTCTTTTCATGTGGTCAGTGTTTTCAGTCAGGGGGTCTGGGTTTGAAACAAAAGACTCACGTACAAATCAAAATCAGAGCCTGTAAAGCAGGATAAGTGTGACTGACAGGTGATTTCTAAATTATTTACAGAATCTGAGTCTCCTGTATCATCAGACACATATGCATGAGAGATTTGCATGAAAAGCCTTTCGCATTTTTAGAATTGAAAAATAAAGAAATAAACAGACAAATAAATAAAAATCAATGTCGGTTTAAAGTCAAAGCAAGTAGGAAATTTAAGTTTCATGTCATCATTTTAATACAATGTGGCAAATCAAACTGAACCTAGAACTGTGGCAAGACCGCAGCTAAATCTTAGCCTGTGTATGTGTCTTTCTGTCTTTAATTTTTCCCAAATATCAGAATATTAGAGTGAAACTGGACATACTGTGAACTGAAAAAAATACTATAATCCGACCAACATGTGGTATGATGAGTTACAGAACCATTCTAGGAACATATCACAGGTAGCAGTATTTTAAAGCCAAACACGTGCAGTGATTTGTGTTCCAGCTGCTGCCGTCCACCGTACAGCACAGCTGTGAAAAACAACACCTAACAAACAGGTGCAACTGCAGCAATGGAAAGAATTACGTATGCAATCATTAATTACTGCAGCCTGTTATAAATGAAGTCATTTTCCAAGTCCCATAGATAAGTATTTGATCACTCTGAAATTTTGCAAGTTCTCTTACTTAGAAATCATGGAGGGGTCTACAATTATGAGCAGAGTGTAGCTGGACTAATTAAAAGCAAAATAACAGGTCTTTGAGGGTCAGAAATCTGGCTGATAAGCAAATGATCAAATACTTATTTGACACAGTAATTCCCAAATAAATCGTTAAAAAAAATCATACAATGTGATTTCCGGATTTTTCTTCTCACAGTGGAAATGCACCTATACTGAAAATTGTAGACCCCTTCATGATTTCTAAGTAAGAGAACCTGCAAAAATCAAAAATACTCTAAAAACATAATTTAAAATCACTGTTATCTATTATACTTTAAAAAATCTAACTTACTAAATCTAACATTAAATTACAGCATCATAGTTTTTTAATGTGCCCTTTCAGAGTAAACAGCATTAATTTCTTTATAGAAAAAAAAAAACTTACTGACTTTTTTTATCTCTATATATAGAACTTTTCAACACAGCCATGACTGGATGTAAATTTTATTATGGAGTGAACTTTGAGAGGGATTTTTGTTTCAGCAGTGAGGGAACAGGAAATGGAAAACCCAGAGTGGACAGATTACACAACACTTTTGGAGGAGCTGCCAAATTGCTGGTGCGCCAATGCATTCATATGCTTTCGAGCAGAGAGGAAAAAGAAAAGGACCATCTTAAATATTCAACTCTGTCCAAGCATCGTAATCCATCATTTAGATGACCATGCTTCAGTGGTCATCTTACACACATGAAAAAGTCACAAGAGAATGTCTTTAGTGTCCTCCTGCAGCAGAAAACCCTCAGTCAGCTCATCTTCAGACTAGCTCTGGGGTCAGTTTGTGTAGGCCACCTAATAGCATTGGCTTTAAAGCAGTTTGGGTTCCAACCACAATGTTGAATTTGGTTTCCAAAGAAACCTTTTCAAATCTGGGAGCACGGCCATCTGTGAGGTCCGTAGGAAAAAAAATTTTGCTGGAATTGGAACAAAGGACTAATATGTATGAGAAAAAGCCTGTGCAATCATGCTCAGCAAAAAACTTACCATTGTAAATATGGCAAAGATGGAGACAGGAACCTTATTCTTCAAATAATGCTTCTGTAAACATTGAAGAGAGTGAAACATCCAAATCATATGAAATCAACATTTTGCAACAGATTAATATTTATATGTTGTGAAGCAGACATATTTTTTTTCTTCTTTTTTTCTAACTCTTTACAAATCCAATACTCAGTTGAACACAGATAGCAAAACCTCACACATCCTCTTTGTGGCAGCACAAGTTTCTTAAATATTAGACTCTCCGGAAGGCTCTCCAAAGACCTGAAAACTAATTGGTCCAAGATGTACCACAGATAGCGAAATGTTAAAACACAATTGCATTTGAAAATGAGTGAAACGGTTTATAAGACCACCCTGGAAGCCATTTTCCCACGTGCATTCTGACAGATTTGATAACCAGAATCAATTAAGCTGTACTGTAGCACGAAAACTGAATAGAAATGTCTTAACCACAGTTTAAAAGCTGTCACAGAGGAAAATCCTTCTTTTAGAAGAGAGAATTACTGTACTTTGGGGCTTTCATGTCTACCTCCTAATAACCACAGCAACAAATCTATGTTTTAAAGAGAAAGATGCTATAAATTCTGACGCAGAAAAGAGGATCAGAGTGCTTTTCCACTGACTGCATCCTCCATTAAAGATCAAACAGCTCTTAAGAAAAAACTATGAAGGACTATAAGAGTATACTAGACTAAGTAAACAAATGCAATAACAAAAGTAAAATAGACGAGGCTTGGCAGTTTCACTCAAATTACCTGATCTCATGAACATGCGTATAAATAAATAAATGTGTATACTAGAACCAGGAAGTTTAAGCATATTAGCCCGGTTCTGTCAACACTGCACTGACTCCCTATCAAACATTGTATAGATTTTAAAATCTTGTTAATTACTTATAAAGCCCT
>JAUMHR010000029.1:1258294-1275476 GCA_032361145.1 Enteromius fasciolatus
TTTGAAAGTTACCGTCATAGAGAGAGGTGTGTAGGGGAGTGACATATTGCTATTGCCACTTTTAGAACCAATCAGGATTGTGTTATAATAGTATGGGGCTCGATTGCTGTGTATGTCTATCTACTCAGGTAAGTGCGTTTGTAACTGCTAGTATCATAATGGCAAGTAGTCAGGGATATGTATAATAGAACAGCTTAGCTCTAGTCGACCACGTTTATAACTAGCAACAGCCAGACATCACAATATGTTCAGATAATATATTTAATATTATATAATATATTACTCGCTTCTTTAATTCATGTAAGTATTTTGAATATGCAATTGTGTTATTTAAATAAAATTGTGTACAAGACACACTATTAAGTTTCTTATGAGTGTATGTACACTAGCAGTACAATCAACCACGAGGCAACGAAAGACTTTTTCACTGGAGAAAGCAGTTTTATTGAGAGAGAACTTTGGGTTTAGCCAGAAACAAATTGAAGTACAAAAACATCTCTTTTCACTTTAAAAGACAACAACTGATGGGCTGTAGTTCTGTGGGTTACTTGTGAATTACTGTGTGGACTGATACTTTCTTAACTTAATCCAAGACTTAACTTAAAGAATCTTAAGGCACCCATTCACTTCAGAAGATCCACTGTTAAACAAGTAATGTACACTACTGAAACATTTTTCCAAATCTCTTCAAAGAAACAAACTCATCGACGTGTCGTGTTGAATGGCCTGAGGGTGAGGGTGCATTTTTTTATTTTTATTTTTTGCCAAATTATTACTATGGTGTTGTTATTTCGCTCAGTCAGCCACTTGGAGGCGCTGTTTCCTTTGCAATTAAATGCACTGTACGTTTTATATGATCTAGTAAACTTCTCATATGAATGTGGGTCAAATGCAGTGGCATCATGTGACAAGTTCAAAGATCAATGGCAATATATTTGAAGTGAATGTCCGTTTGAAATATTGATAAAGAAGTTATTTAGATTTATTGAGTTTGTGATTTCAAGCACTCCTTATTCCAGGTCATTGATCCAGAGCAATAAAGAACTAAAACAAATCAATAACACAATGTATATTTTGATTTGATTTGAGCCACACCCAATTTGGGTTAAATGTTTAACCCCACCTCTGTGATAGTAACCCAACCGCTGGGTCAAAACAACCCAAATGCTGGATCTGTCCATGCTTTACCCAGCACTGGGTTGTGTTCTACCCAGCATTTTTTAAGAGCGCAATGCATCCAAAAAAAATATTATAGTGAGAAGAGGTACTTAAATGTGGCATTTCTGATGTCTTATATAAGACAGAGAACCAGAGCAGGAGTGGGTGGATAACTATGAATTAAATATACAGTCTTACACAATCCAGCAAGATCCGCTGCTGATGTAAAACTGGATTTTATAGAAAATAATTAAATGTTTTAGCTCTGTTCTCAAAAAGAAGATCTGTTTGTATATTAGATCACAAACAGTTATTTACTGATGACAGTTATGACTACCAGGAAAAGAATCACCTGGAAATTTCTTCACAGTAACAGGAATGACAAGGGGCTTTTTGTTCGAATTTTTTCTGGATAAAATATTACCACCAACATTTACAAAAAGCTGATAGAAATATCATCATACCTCAGTGACAATGGTCTGGCAAGTACATTGTATCGAAACAAAAAATAATAAAATAACACAAAATTGCTATATGTATAATTTTGGGAAAGTTCGGGATCAGTAGGACTTTTTATAAGTATGTATTTATTTGATCAAAATACAAAGGAAAAAAACTGTAATATTGTGAAATATTATTGCAATTTCTAATATTGGTTTCCTATTTTAATATACTTTAAAATATCATTTATTTCTGTGATACAGTACTGAATTTTTTCAGTGTCACACGATCCTTCAGAAATCATTTTAATATGCTTATGTATTATTAGGGTTGAATCTGTGGCGTAATACTTTTTTGGAAACTGTGATACTGATTTATTTTTAAAAATAAAAAGTTAAAAAGAACAGCATTTATTGCAAATAGAAATATTTTCTAACAATATAAGTCTCATCATTTTTATCCATTCAATAAATCCTATAGCTATATAAATGGTTTAATTCCTTAAAACTAAATGAAACATAAAAAGCATTAACAATTTACTAACCTGGAACTTTTGAATAGTTGTGTATATTGTAACACAAAATTACTATTTTGAAAAAAAAAAAACTTTATTTATTAAAGAATCTTGAAAAAAGTATCACAGGTTCCAAGCAGATTAAGATTTTTTAAGATCAAAGATTTTTTTTCACTTATTTTTTGTGTTATTTGCTTCTTTATGATAATTTGCTTTGGATAAAGTGTCTGCTAAATAAATAAATAAAAATATAAAAGTACAAATGGCAGCATGAACTCTGAATTTACACACAATCTAAAAAATAAATAAACAATTTTAAAAAATTGCTATAGTGTGTTTTAATAAATTCATATTTGATTATCAAAAAACCACTGTATGTCACATAGCTCATTTTAATTAGACCAATGAAACCTGATTAAGATCTGAGTTCACTTGAGAAGTCTTGAATATATATGTGTGGCTCAGGACTGTCCAAGTATGATTCAGTAGTAATGTCACAGGTGTATGTCTGTAAATGTTCCTACAAGTAATAATCCATCACCTGTCCTGTCAGAAGCAGCAGAGGAGCTTTCACAGCTCATTGTGTTGTATGCGTGAATTGGCATTGTTTTCTAACAAGCAATGTTTAAGTGTGTGTGGCAGTCGCTATGGAGACATAAGTGCACAACATTAAACCAAAGCAATCTGTGCTTACAAAATAAGGGACACTGTACAGTTGGCTTACCATTGTTGCAAAATAAACCTAAATAGGGTGAGTGGCGTCATCTCAAAATATAAAAACAATGCAATAAAAATAGAGAATAGTAAAATGTGAGTATATACACACACCCATTTGCACTGAAAATAGCAAGCACATTTTTATAAAAAGACTTGTTAGTATCCTATACATTATGCAATACGTTATTAAATTGTTATTTGACATAAAAAATGAATAGGGAAATAAATGTTTAATAATATTTAATATTCTATTAAATATTATATACTATGATGTGAAATCTGGTGAACGATTACTCCCATTATTACTCTTTTTTTTACTACGTTACACCAAAAACACATTAATATGTAAATTAGATTTATTTTATACATGAGAATACAATGAGAAAACCCATTTATTAACATAGTTGAGAATCATCTTTACATAGAGTAAAATAAATAACTTAAATAAATTAACATATGAAATATATTACATTATTTACAAAAACAAATTACATTATTTTTAATGCTCTAAACAATGTAAAGACTTTTTTTTTTATTTACGACATTTACAAATAAAATATATATTTTATAAAAATTTAATAAAATTAAATTGGTGCCAGAAAAAAGCATTAGTGATTAAACAAATATCAACTATGAGGCATTTAGAAATAAAATGACAATATATTTTTCAATTAAATAAAAATAAAATACAATACATACACTGTAAAAAATAAAATAAAATGAGAATTTGCATGGTCCTTATTTTATATTCCACTCAGACTCAAATTTGATCAGATTATGATACTCTTATACAAGCCTAACATAAACAAAAATAAAAATATTCATCAGATTAATCGCATATCTATTGACGCATATCTATCATCAACAACATAAGTTTTTAGAGGCCTGGATTTGAGTTAGGAAACTGACTCATGTTGTCAAACCATGTTCAGCAGAGTGCATTATGTAAGCCATTCTCAACTCAACAACAGTCTGCACAGGGCAGGAGGAGGCATGTCTGTCTACATATTCATGTTTCTGTTTCTAAGTGGCTGGAAACCATGGAGACGGCAGGCTGAGGTGGAGGCAGTGATAAGGTGGTTATATAAAACACATCTCCACAGAGGAAATGGAACAAATTGCAAAATGACATCACAGGAAACATGACATACGATTTCTTAGGCAGCCATGCACATTACAGTCTTCTTCACTGGTTTTTATTTTTGTGTTTATAAAACTGACCATACTGTTTGCCTCCCGTCTGAAGTGCAATTATGCACTGAATAAATTACCACAATATTCTAACTACAGAGAGAGAGCTTCTGGGATTTTATTCTATATACTTTAAAATAATGAAGAGCTATAAATGACACAACACTATCCTAAAACCCCAAGCATTCGCTCCAGGGCCAAAATGTAGACGTAAAATATTTATATAGGCAGTGTCAGCACTCATTTGTTCTGCATGAATAAACTGCACTGTGTTCTGGTTGCTGCGGGGCAAGAACTGGGCTGCTGTGATTAAACTGAATAATGGCTAGTGATACATAGACAGTCACGCTCACTGCATACACAAGCGACGCCTTTCTTTTCATATATATGTATACATATATATACATCCAGGTACTCTACAAATAATCTTTATAGAAACATGTATTTTACTTTTAAAGTGTCGCATTATAAGCAAGTTAGCATTATAAGCATTTGTCCCTCCCATCGTTCTGCTACGCTGTCGTCATCAGTGACGCAGCATAGTTAAGCGCGCGCTCTTCGGAGTCATTTGGCACATTTCGTAAACGGCGGTTCTTAGGATCGATAACTATTTTTTTAAGTATAAATTATGGTTTTCATGCTAAACAGACAAAGGAAACGGGTAAGACGTTTAACTTAGTTTGTGTTTAAAAACGAAAGCAAATGTTAAAGTGTTGAAGTTAGTCGAGCTCGCGAAGCTGTTTGTGTTGTTGTTGTTGTTGTAACGTTACGTTAGTGAAGAGTTGTTTGAGGAGAAGCCATGCTTGCAGTGTGTTTGCTGTTTGAATCTCGGGTGAAGGAGAAAAATGGCATATGGCTGTTTGTTTTGGTGAACGGGTAATCGCATCTCTGAAACAGATTAATAGCACTTTTGTGGTTGAAGAGGTAATTTAGTTAACGTTAAGTTAAAGATGAAAATAAAAAGATAAGGCACATGTTATAGACTTTTTTTCTGTCAAAATTAAAATTGGGGTTTAGACAGAACGTCAGCCCAATCACCGTTTTTATTTCACCGTAAAGCAAAACGATGCATTGAAAGTGAAAAGTTGAAAGTTGGTGGCTGAGGCCGTTGTTCTGCCTAAAATGTATCGTTACGTTACTTGTCTTTCAGTTCCACAAATGACTGAAAGTCGGTCGGGTTGTGGAAACTTTTGGGTGAATAATTGACGCAGTGTCTGTTTGGTTTGAACTAACGCTACACTGTTAAACAATACAGCTGGTTCTTTTCCGGTATTAGTAACGTAATTCATTATTCACAAAAATGTGATGCCTCAATAACTAAACCGTATGTTTTTTTTTTTTGTTTTGTTTTTTTGTTAATTTTGTTTGCCACTTGATCCGCGGACCTACCATAGACTTGTAATGTGATGTTTATATTGCAGACTTGTTTCCACTTTACGGTTTTGAAAAGTCACGTGTGTTTGTTTCAGCGGGACTGGTTTAATCTAGAAAGAGCAGTTCCTCCTCGTGCTCCGGGTGGCGCGTGCTGTCTCGCGCCTTCAACAAACATTCAATCCCGGAAATATAAATATATATATATATATATAAAACACTATCATTTGTCTTTTTAAGCTACTAAAACAAAACAAAAAAATCCTTACTGACATTAAATGTAGGGTATGAGTTTAAGAAAAAAAATGTGTGTTTTCTAAGTAATGTTATTGTTTATCCTTGCAGTTAAACTAAGTTGTTTAAATAAAGTAATATGAAACGAGGATATTGATATGAACCAGAAAATACAAGTTGGTGGTTACAGTTTTGGTAAACAAAAAATCAGACGTCCCACGTCCTTGGAAAATGTAACAATATCAGTGTTTTAATTAGGATTTTCCAGGCCTGGAAAAGAGAGTGTACTCTTTAATCAGTACACAACTTTCTAGTCAAACACAGTTGTAAAATATTTTATAGAAATTTAAAACTGTGGCCTTTTATGCTTCCCGAGTCCCAAAATGTATTTTGTTTCTGTGACCTGTAAGAATTTTCAGCAGTAATTACTCATTGGTATACTTTAGATCTCATTTTAATATAATTCAAGCTCAATAAATAGTTCTTCTTATTAGCTGTATTTGAATTTTCATGTTTGAGTTGAGTGAATTTTTTATTTTATTTTTTCACTTCTTTAGGTCATCATGTGTCAAGGTGGTAGAACTTGTATTCTTTAACCCGCTGAGTGACTTCAGGCAGAATCTGTCACGCCACTGCCTCTTATCCAGAAACATCTGCGTGTGGTACCCTCTGCTGAAAGTGCCTTAGAGCAAGACTGTTCTTCTATTACCTGTTAGGTAAGTGTCTCTCCTCGCCAGACCTGCATGGAAACTGTGACCGTGTAGGAATTTCTGCAGAATTTCAGAGATCTCTCCACATCCCCCACTCCTTTCATGTTCATATTAAATATTTAGCTACTTTTGATACTTCTGATATGCATTCAGAAGCTCAGTTTACACTTTAAACCTTATTTAAACATATTTTAGATATCCCCATACAGCCATTGTAGAAAATGTGCTACAAAATGTGTACACCGTCATTCTCATTTTGCTGTGCTTGATTCCTTGACTTTGATAGATCCAACAAAAATGACTCCCAACGGATATTTAATATTTGAAGATGAGAGCTTCCTTGATTCTACTGTGGCCAAAATGAATGCTTTGCGTAAAAGTGGCCAGTTTTGTGACGTCAGACTGCAGGTAAGAACCCCCACCCCACACACACACCTTATAAAATAAACAATATCTGCCAAAAGTTATTTTTTGTTGTTGTTTTTTCTTTTTCTTATGCTCACTTTGTTTGCATTTTATTTTATCAAAACACTGTTTAAATTTTTTTGTTATTATTTACTTTGTTGTGTTGGTATGTTTTCTATATTGGTACAGTTCAAAATTTAATTTGTTTCTATGATGGCAAAGCTGAATTTCCAGCCGCCATTACTCCAGTTTCAAGAAACATTTCCTATTATCATCAAAACAATTGTGCCGTTTCATTTTTTTCTGATACAAAACCCTGATACATTTTTCAGAATTTGATTAATAGGAATGTTTTGTAACCTGAATGTTTTTACTGATACTTTTGATCCATGCGTCCTTGCTTAATAAAGAATATTTGTTTCCTATGCTTTTGAACTGTAGATAAAGTCTCTCTTTATGTGTATTTACAACATACTTTATACTGGTTCTTCTGTAGGTCTGTGGACATGAGCTGATGGCCCATAAGGCTGTGCTGGCCTGCTGCAGTCCTTACTTATTTGAGATTTTTAATACTGACTCTGAGCCACAGGGTGGGGTTTCGCTGGTAAAAATTGATGACCTCAACCCTGATGCTGTGGAGATCTTGCTCAACTATGCCTACACAGCCCAGTATGTATATTAAACTTTACTCTTAACTTTATATTTACACATACTTAACTCTTCATACGGATCATTTAATTTGATATATTCCAATAATCTCCTTTCTGACAGACTGAAGGCCGATAAGGATCTGGTTAGTGATGTGTATTCTGCAGCAAAGAAGCTCAAATTAGACCGGGTCAAACAGGTATGTACAGCTATTTACATGGTAGATCTCCCATGTGTACCCTACTGTGATCTCTGATCTGTTGAGTCCCGTTTGCAGATCTGTGGAGACTACCTACTATCAAAAATGGACTCCCAGAGTGCCATTTCATACCGCAACTTTGCTAGTAGAATGGGTGATGGGCGGCTTCTGGGCAAGATTGATGCATTTATACAGGACCATCTTCAGGAAGTCTCAGAACAGGATGACTTCCTTAAACTTCCTCGGCTAAAGGTATATAAATATATTATACAAAACATACATAGAGAACATATGTTCAATTTGTTATAATCATACATATTTATGTCTGTATAGCTGGAGGTTATGCTAGAGGACAACCTGAACCTGCCAGGTAATGGCAAACTGTACGCAAAAGTGATAAGCTGGGTACAACGCAGCCTGTGGAAGAATGGAGATCCCCTAGAGAAACTGATGGAAGAGGTCAGTATTATGGTGTTTTCTGTACCTATTTCTTTCACTTTGCTCATGTCTCCCAAACTTCTGTTCAGTGGTTGACTCGGAGTCCCCCCCATCCCCTGCCCCCAGAGTTTTTACCCATAACCATGTAAATTTTGCAGTACGTGCTCCTCAAAATACTGAAAAACTGGTTTTCCAGGTGAGCCAAAGGTTACGTCTGTTTTTCCCCACTTTCTTTCTCTGGACTGTGTTGACCTGAACTGTCCTTAACTCAACGTTTTCTCCTCAGCAGGGCATTTTGGACTTTTATTAATTTGATTCTAATGGCTGCTCCCCCCCCGTTGATCTCCCCATGTCTCCTGTAGGTTTAGTAATACACATCAACAGCAGATTTGTCCAGCCCTGAAGAAGAATGCAAGATCCCAACCATCAGTGGTACTAAGTCAACCTACCAAAAACCGTACGATCCCATCTGTGCACACTGTTCCTGAGAGCGTTGCGGCTTTTTTCCAATCCCACTGTGCGGCTATCATTTGTTTAGATAGCTCTTTGACCCAAGGCGATGTTACTTTATAATAGGAATGATTTCTCCCTTCCAGCAATTTCCATAATCTCAGTGACCATAGACATGCAAAAGGTCATGACTCCCTCAAGGTCCAGGCACCACACAGTTGTCAAAGGCCTCCCTCATAGCAGCTGACTCCACTGCTTCAAGGAACAAGACTGAACAATGCTTTGTTCTTGTTATGGAAACACCCACATGGGTCTTGTTGGTGTTTTGTTGTTGCAGGTGCAAACGCTGTACTACTCAGCAGATCACAAATTGCATGATGGGAGCCTGCTTGAGGGGCAGGCAGAGGTCTACAGCTCTGAGGATGACCACATTCAGTTTGTGCAGGTACCTGACTGGTTTTCAGTCCTCCTCTTACAGTGCACTGCATTCTTTGCTGTAGACTAGCATGGCTCCCATTTAATAAGTTTCTAGTGGTTTGCACTAAAAGGGAGTTTTTAGCTGTCTGTGCACTGTGGAAGACCTCTTAAATGGTGGTATTGGCACTGGATGGAATGGGTTTAGTCTTTGGCCCCAAGCCTGTATGCATGCAGTAGAGTTAGGGGATGAAGTTTGGGCAGGTTTAGAGCTGCCTGGTTTGGTTTTGCAGAAGAAGCCTCCTCGAGAGAAAGACGAGATGAGCTCAGGTACTTCTGGCAGCCTCTCTCCTTCCAACAGCCAGCTCAACAAGCACGAATGGAAGTATATTGCCTCAGAGAAGACCACCAGTAAGTCTATAGTGCTTCATCTGACTAGCTTTTATCTCTTTCTGCAATTATTACTATGTTTGTTTGGTTTTTTTAATGTTATTGATTGAAATTAATTTCAACAGATTGACATGCATGCAAATGTTGTTGTTGTTTTTTCTTATTTAACTGCTCAACTACGTCAAATTTGTTTTTTGTTTTTTCAAAGCGACACCTAGTGGCAAATAATGAATTAGCATTTTCATTCAGACCAACGCGAAAATCAAGTTTTTCCAGGATCTTTTCGAAAAATCCATTGGAGAACGTCCTGGATTCCTGTAGTAGTGTTTTATTGAATTAACTGGATATGAAGGAACTAAGCCTGTCTATTTGTTCCTTATTTATTTCATTTATATATCTTTTTGTTTTGTTTTTTTGTTTTTTTTAGACAACGCATACCTGTGTTTGGCTGTTTTGAGAGGTGTACTGTGTGTGATCTCGCTGCATGGCCGCACCAGTCCTCATACTTCCCCATCTGCTACGCCATGTGTGCTGAAGAGCCCAAGCTTTGAGGCTCAACCAGAAGATCTGCAGGAGAAGCTGTTGAAGCCCATGCATTATGCTCGCTCAGGCCTGGGAACCGCTGAACTGGACAGCAAGCTCATTGCTGCAGGTATGTTTGCCCAGAGAGTGATGAAGTTGTTTTTAAAAGGAAATTAAAGGGTTATAAGGATAAAAATACTTTAACTGAACGCTAAATGTATTACTGAACTTCTTTCAACGTATATTCTATTTATGTATGTAAATCGGTTTATTTTACACTTACATCTATTTGGCAGAATTATTTTATTTATTTTTTTAACTTGTGACCAGAGCACACAGATAACATTGTGATGCCATCCATGCAAATTTTGCAAAACAAACATTCTAGTGTTTATAGTAGTGAAGAAAAACAATACAAAACGAAAGTACCACATATATGTGTGTGTATATCTATCTATCTCTATCTCTCATGGCACAAGAAACAGCAGCTAGGTTTGCAGATATGATGTACATATTGTTATCTGTCCAGGAGGCTATAACAGAGAGGAGTGCTTGAGGACTGTGGAGTGTTACGACCCAAAGAGGGACTGCTGGACTTTCATTGCTCCCATGCGCACTCCACGAGCTCGCTTCCAGATGGCTGTGCTCATGGTAAAGGCACGGTTTCCATTCCAGGAGCAGCATTGGTGCATTTGCCATTAAAGCTAAATGAATGTTTTTCTCTCAGGGCGAGCTGTATGTGATGGGTGGCTCCAATGGTCACTCAGATGAGCTGAGCTGTGGAGAGATGTATAACCCCAAG
This sequence comes from Enteromius fasciolatus, assembly GCA_032361145.1. Taxonomy (NCBI): domain Eukaryota; kingdom Metazoa; phylum Chordata; class Actinopteri; order Cypriniformes; family Cyprinidae; genus Enteromius; species Enteromius fasciolatus. Next base: position 1,268,899 of record JAUMHR010000029.1, read on the forward strand.
ACTGATGAGTGGATTCAAGTTCCTGAGCTCCGCACTAACCGTTGCAATGCAGGTAGGCATCACTTCCTGTTTAGAATATTTGTGATGTATTTTAGTGGGCTTTTTGAGTTTAAACCTTAAGGCTAAAAAAAAAAGCTAAGATTTTATTCAAGCTAAATATCACCAGTACAAGTAGGCACAGTAAAGCAGTGAGTAATCTCTTTTCCCATTTCTTCTCAGGTGTGTGCTCTTTGCATAACAAGCTTTTTGTAGTGGGTGGATCTGATCCTTGTGGCCAAAAGGGCTTGAAGAATTGTGACTCCTTTGACCCAGTGACAAAAATGTGGACCAGCTGTGCACCCCTCAACATCAGTATGTCAATTCAGTTTTATGTTCTGAAATGACTTTGATTAAATGATGACTCCAAGTGATTTACCATGTACATTGTCTCTTGTCTGTGTTTAGGGAGGCACCAGGCGGCGGTGTGCGAGTTAAATGGATTTGTGTACGTGATTGGTGGTGCGGAGTCCTGGAACTGCTTAAACTCAGTGGAGCGCTACAATCCAGCAAACAACACATGGACCCTGGTGGCCCCCATGAACGTGGCCCGTCGTGGAGCTGGGGTGGTTGTGTATGAAGGTAACTGGAGACTTGTGTTTTAAAGGAATAGTTTACAAAATAAAACGCCAACAACTCCCCTTCAGGCCATCTGAGTAGGGATGCAGCAATTAACCAGTTTCGCTAATAACCGGCATTTAAATCATCACGGTTAATTAACAGTAAAGTTCCTGCTAAACTGGTTTTCTGTTACACAGAACGGGACTGTTGCAGCTTGCACAAAACTAAAACAAAGTTACACTAGCGGTGCACTGGCTTAAATGACATGCTTATAGAGACACGGACCACTGAGGCTACTACATGCAATATTAACTGTGACAGCGGACTAAACCGATTATATCCACTGGAGAAATGTCTGTCAATTAGCGTGAGACCATTTTGGGTACTCCAAGAAGGTGTCACTTAAATATGGCCATAAAAAACTGCTGCTAAAAAAATGAATGCATAATGAATAATAGACAGCTAGTTGTACTTTGAATGATTTTAATGCACGGAGTGAACCACCTGACGCAAAGCTATGAGCTCTTTAGCTCAGCACTGTGACCACTTCATATAAGAAAGAAGTGAAAGTGTGGTAAGATAGGGATGCTCATTTTAACCGGTTAACCATTAACTGACCGATTTGGATTTTGACCGATTAATACAATCAGTTAAATGGTTTAAAGCGTTATTTTATTTATTTCAGTATTTTACCTACTCATATAAAATCTCATTTTATTGGCCACATTCTCACAGCAGCAGAACACAGTTGTTGAGTCCTAACACAGGGAGTGACAACCGCGTTCTGTAACGGAACTCACCTGGAAATGATCAGGACTCACAACCGCGTCCTCCGAGCACACGCGCTGTGGTAACTTATAGTGATGGAGAAATGAGCTGTGCGTCATTTGAAAGTTTTATTAGATCTCGTCAGTTTTCCACAGGAGCCGCTCTCGTCAGTTTTGTTTTCTGTACGCGATTCATATGCTCTGCTTTCCGCGCAAAGCTGCTGTCAATTAATGAAGGTTTGATGAAAGCACTCACTCCTCGATTGGACTACTGTTATGTCAGAAAGTGGTAAGACTTAGTTTTGTGGACGTTGCCATGGTTGATATTAATTGGGTCACTGTTGCTAACTTTTTTTTCTTTTGTTTTCTTCGTCTTCTGTTTGCTAGTTTTTGCGCATGTACAATGAATCCGCAGAAAACAAATATTACTACTTTTAATGGGTCACAGGCGCTTATCCTTTCTAATTGAATTCAATTCTCATTTAATATAATGTTGTTAGTTAACCGCTTTATAGTCGGTTAACGAGCGTCGGTTGTCTGTTACAAGAAATAACTGAAATGAGCATCCCTAGTAAGGTGACGTTTTACTTAAATCGTTTGAATTAAGTATTCGGTCGATCGATGGAGGGAGAGGTGACGGTTGCATGTGTGAATTAGTTTATTCTAACTAGGGCAGTTGATTATAATAATATTTTAGTTCATTTCCATCATTAATAGGGCTGTAGCTATCGAATATTTTAGTAATTGAGTATTCTACTGAAAATGTCATCTAGTAATCCAATAAAGCGTTTTTTGCTTAAAGTGCAATATTAAATATGCAAGAGAAAATGAGGTCTCTTAAAATGAACAACGAATTGGTTTCTTTTTTGAAAAAAAAATAAGCTGGTATAAGCTGATAAATATTCCAGTATAGTGTAACCATGCGCTTTTGCCGCCCTGCCAGATGGTGGACTGCATTCTGATTGGTTGCCGCGGATCCGCGTCATGTCTCATTACCATAAAGTTAATCTGATTTCAACTCTCCTCGACGCTCTCGCCGTCCATGACGCACCGCCTCTCGCTGCCAGCTTACATTTAAAATGAATGAATTCCGGCCACTTTGGCGCTCCAATGAAAAAGTCCTCTGTTATTCTTTTATCTCAAAATTCTCCAGCATTTTTCAGAAACCTTTGGACCATTTTCCTGTTTAAACGGTGTTTGATCTTTGCATATTTCTCTTGATCGAGGCAAGAACTATTTCAATGGAGAAAGCAATATTTATGATGGGGATTTGTAATTTAACCGTTAAAAGCGTCAAACAGTGGATTATATTCTAGCCATGCAGCTTTCGCTTCAACCAAGTCGTGCATTATGGATGTTTTTATGTGCTGTTCTGACGGCACACATGATCCATTGGTTATAATGAAGATACACATTAACATCTTGCGTGGCCAGAGGGCTAGCATATTTTCATCAAGTTTTTGACCATTTATGCCAGCAGGGTTATAAACTCTCTGGTAGGAAAATGACGAATTTAGGGCTTGGCCTCAATTAAGTAATTTTCAACTGCTTTCAGGGAAACTGTTTGTGGTCGGAGGGTTTGACGGCTCTCATGCTCTGCGCTGCGTGGAGGTCTATGACCCAGCCAAGAATGAGTGGAGGATGCTGGGAAGCATGACATCAGCACGGAGCAACGCAGGGCTGGCTATGCTGAACGGAGTGCTCTGTGCAGTCGGCGGTTTCGATGGCAATGAGTTTCTTAACACCATGGAGGCGTATGACCCAGAGAACAATGAGTGGAGCCCGTTTATAGAGGCATTAATTAAAAATTGAAGGGTGTCGGGATCTCTCCCGTTCTCAAACAGACTAACATTGTAATGTGATTGTTTTACTGATGTCCATCTGTTAAGGTGCTGCGGAGAGAAACTGATAGATGCTTGTATGAAGTTGCCCAAAGCGACATAAAGCCTTTGCATATTGCATAATTACTATGTAAATAGATTTTCTTTATTTCCTTTATTTTATTTTTGTTGTTTGCTATCAAAACCAGTACCCAGAGAGAGATTTGAAGCTTGTGTGCCTAATGACGTGAAAACAGGTTTATTAGATTGTGAATTGTGGCAGAGGTTGATGGCACAGTGCTTAGTTAATCATGAATGATTTGACATTGATTTAATGCTTTTTTTTTCATAGAAGATGAGATCTATATATGTATAACTGGATAGTTTAAGACCACAGAATACTTAAAGCTCATCTGAAATGGAGCTGTAATGCTTCAGTGGGATTGTATCTATTGCCTTTTTATAGCATTTTTATACAACTTATGCAAACGTCTAACATGGAAAGCTGACAAGCATACATCCATTTACAAATGAATTTATGCCACAGGCCTGTTTTTACATAGATGTTCATTCTGTATCTGCTTTATGCTTAAAAAGCCAATGATGATAATGTCACTTACCAATTAATGTTTCATCTCATTCATTTCTGTATTTAAATCTGTTAGACCTGATTTCCTAATGATTTTTTTTTTGTCTTTTGATACAAAAAGGTGCAAAAATTAATAAACCATTTCAACTTGGAATAAGTGTCACTTTAATGAGTGAGAGGTGAGATTTTAGTCTAAATGCACACGTATATAATTTTTTAAATCTATTTTTTTGTCCTTTAAAAAAAATATATTACTTTGGCTAGACTCTGCTTTTTTTGTATATTCTGAAAAGTAAAGCATGTCTCAATTAATATGGAGACATTTATTTAGATAAATATTGTAGCTCAATTTTTTGTTTTTTAAATCCATTAATTCCAAAACTTTGTACTTTCTGCTTTGTGCAAGTGTAAAGTTACCAAAAAAAAAATTATTTAAGTTATAAGTAATTGTGACTTGAAAGGTCATGGAAATGTGGGAACAGTGGTAGTGTGGAGATTGTCCTCATGTCAAAATGCAGATTACATGCTGCATTAAGAGGCTTAAGTACATGAGTAGTGGAGAGCACTATGCCAGGGAAATTTGTGTGAAATGGTTTCTTGGCAGTCACAATGTGCCTCATTCATAAAAAAAAAAGCAGAGCAGTGTTAGTTCTCATTATCTGTGCTAACGTTAGGACAAACCACTCTTTTTAAGTAAATGTGTCAGTGTCACTGTGAAATGAGTGAACTTGAGAAGACTGGAACACCAACATAGTTCATTTAAACTGTTAAAAATCCTCCACTGATAGATCCAGTGTGGCAAAAATGCTGACCTTGGATTCAATCAGTTTAAGAAATCTTAAAGATACTTTGTGTCTGTATTCTTAAATTATTGAAAAGGATGCCATATGAACTAGGGTAATTTTTATTTGATATGCTATTAGATTTTAACCATTTTAAATTTTTTCTGTTTTCATTTTGATTTTAGTTTTAGTAATTGTGTTTTTTGGGTACATGTCTAATATAGTTGTTATTTTAGTACATCAAGGAAAATGTAATTCTCTGGTCATATTTTGTTCATGTTTATTTTAAAAGTATGGAAATTAGCATTCCATTATAATTTGCTCACCCTCAAGCTGTCCCAAAACAAATGTTGGCAACCAAACAATTGACAGGAGCCATTGACACCCATAGCATGGTGATATGAACAGATATATATATATATATATATATATATAATCTATGTTTTTTAATTAAAAGACGAAAAAATATTATTGCACCTCAATATATTATCGCTTTGTTCCGTTAAGGACTTTTATATTTGAAATGCTTGATACAACTCTGCTCAGCTCTGTTAATACGTGTTGAGAGCCACAGGATGTAGTGACTCACAGGGAAACCACACAGTTATTACCACAGCGCAGTAACTACATTTTAGTCTTTTCACAGTTAAACCACAGTATTTGTTCTATACTCTGAAAAATGTACTAAAATCACCAGTATGTTAAACATTCATAAACAGAATCAGGTTTTTAGTTGTGTGCAAATATAACCGCACACTAAACCCTTTTAAACAGCAGATTATGTAAGAGCTGTGTCATTTTTCATAGTTGTGGTGTCTTACATAAGGCAGGCAGTGCCTGTGAGCACAGGTTTTAAAGAGTCTTATGTATTAGAGCCTCAAATACCTCACTTTTACTGACACTTGCTATTTAGAGATTGTCTATTCTTAAACTCATTTTATTGCCAGGATGTACGTCCTTGCAACTCACCCCAAAACAGGTGTATGATAAACAGGAAATGATATGTTTGTAGCCCACAAAGTAACACTCTAGAAGAAGTGAGGTTAATTTTTCACCTCTCCTCTCTTTAACAGCCTTTGAAGACTGTCCTTCAAAGCCATTGTGCCTCCTAGTATAAATCACACTGTGTCCTTCTGTAGATATAATAAAAACTAATGCACTTTTAAAAACAACTTAATTTTGTAATCATTGTTGGTTCCCAGAACATTCTGGGAATTTTGTTTTATGGTTGTAAAATTGAAACCTAATTAGAAAATTCCTAGAATATATTTTGGTTCCCCAAAACACTTTAAAGTATGGAAGCCTGTTTCCGCCACTGAATTAAAAAAAAATTATTGCGACTTTTTTTTTTATCTCACAATTGTGACTTTATATCACGCAATTTTGACTTTATGTCTCGCAATTCTAACTTTATATTATGCAACTGTGACTTTATATCTCGCAATTGTGACTTTATATAATGCAATTGTCACTATATCACGCAACTGTGACTTTATATCACACAATTCTGACTTTATATCATGTAATTCTGACTTTATATCTCGCAGTTGTGACTATATCACGGAACTGTGACTATATTATTCAACTGTGACTTTATATCATATAATTGTGACTATATATTGCAATTGTGACTATATCACGGAAATGTGACTATATTATGCAACTGTGATTTTATATCATATAATTGTGACTTTATATCTTGCAATTGTGACTATATCACGGAAATGTGACTATATTATGCAACTGTGACTTTATATCATATAATTGTGACTTTATATCTTGCAATTGTGACTATATCACGCAACTGTGACTTTATGGCCCGGTTTCACAAACGGGGCTTAGCTTAAGCCAGGACTAGGCATTAGTTAAACTAAGATATTTAATCAACTTTTACAAAAATGCCTTATAAGAAAATATTACAGGTGTGTATCTTTAACACAGAACACTGACACTGACATGTTTTAAGATATGTCAGAGCAAGATATTTTCATCTGAGACAGCTCAAACATGCAATTTAGTCTGG
>JAUMHR010000029.1:1282479-1303684 GCA_032361145.1 Enteromius fasciolatus
TACATATAATGGGTTTCCATGTTTTATGGGGATTCAGTGGTTTTTATACTGTACAAACTATTTTTCTATTCCAGGGGTGGGCAACTTCGGTCCTGGAGGGCCGGTGTCCTGCAGAGTTTAGCTCCAACCATAATCAAGCACACCTTCTTGTAACTTTCTAGTGATCTTTAAGACATTGATTAGCTTCTTCAGGTGTGTTTGATTAGGGTTGGAGCTAAACTCTGCAGGACACCGGCCCTCCAGGACCGAAGTTGCCCAGCCCTATTTTCTATACCCTTACCCAAACCCCACCCCTAAACCAACAACTAACATAAAATGTTCTGCATCTTAGGATTTTCAAAAAGATCTTTCTGCATGATTTATAAACTTGTTTTCTCATGGGGACCTAAAATGTCTCCATGAAGGTCAAAATTTACTGGAGTCCTTGTGGGGACATTTGGTCCCCATAATGTAGGGAATACCATGTACACATAAAAACACACTTGTGCATATAGAAAGTGAGTTTTTAATAAAAAAGGGAGAACGTTTTCCATGTTTGTCAGGTAGAAATATAAATCTATTCATCTATTCTTGAGTCTATTGTGACCAAACATCTTTTCAAAAGACTTTACACATACACAAAAAAATGTCAGTGTAACAAGTTTGAAAGTGTAAATTTAAAAATTACATGTGATCTTGAATCTTCACACCTTAATTTCCATTGTCTAGAACGTTACAGCACAGTATACTCACAAGCAAAGTTTGATTTTATTCTGTAATTACCAAAAGTGGTATAAAGGTGTTTACCAGCCAGAGAGAGAATGTTTTCAAAAAGTATTGCTGTATTGAACTCAAAAAAACAACAACTCCAAGCTAATTTAGTTCAAAATCATGTATCGCACATTTCATTTTAAGTATATAAGGGCATCAACAGCCTATATAACAGCCTGATTTTCATTTATGTAGAATTCACTAGTGTTTCATATACCCTGTTTATGGTCTATAATAACATCCATCTAATACTATTGACGGAATAATACTATTATGAATAGATGAATATTAGGCTCTGGATGAAGCTTAATGTATTATATATTGCATATTGTATTTTTCTTTTTTTCTAGTTTTAAAGTAAAACAATAACTATAGTAGCAACAACCTTTTGTGATATATAGACCAAAAATAAAAATAACTTTTGAAAAGGCTAAACATTTATTTTCTTCACATTGAATCTGTATGCTCTATGAGTCTTGAGATTTGATGTTTGGGCACAGCAGAGATGAACCAGTGGACTCACTGAATCACTGGAAATAGCCTTGAGACTCAGAAAGAGGACGTGAAATGTTGTGGAAAGCCCAATGCAGGATCCCATCTATAGAGCTCTGCGTTCATCAAGACAAATATGCTGTTAGGCATCTCATCTGTGGCTTTTGCATTTATTCTTTTATGTGTATGCTATTGAAAAACATAACCTCACCTCGCCTATTATAGAGTCCATTTCATCTCTGTTGAGCAGTTGCTCTGATGGCGTTAAGCCCGGATCAGTCATGTGTTGACTCACCTGTGGGAATAAACCAGACTAGTAACATCTGTGAGGACAGCTGGCCCTGAAGTGTTGCTTTAGTGTTTATGGATTACCTGAAGACTCCTCGATGATGTTTCACTTTCAGGGCCCCAAGAAGACCTGGAGCAATTTCTACATCTTGGCTTTCCACTGAAAAGACAAATAGGGGAAGATAGGAGGATTGACAAGAGATTCCAAAGAGTGATAGAACTCACAGTTATTCTATTATAAATAGCATCAGTACTTCGAAAAGTTGCAGAGGGCATGATAACTCTGCAGGCACTGTGGGCAGGTTATCAGCTCTCCTCGGGTAAGGTGGCAAATTCCACAAGCCATCCTCGTCCCAACCATTTCACTATCTGAAGGCTAAAAGAGACCAAAAAAACATGTCAGAGCATGATTTAAACAAGAAGGTGTGTAAATCAGATACATTATTATACATACATAGTAAATGCATACCAAAAACTATAATGATGACTATATTAGCATCCAAACCAATGCGCAATCATATTTTTATTGTGCAGCAGTTTTATGGCCTGCTGCTTCAAAGGCTTAAGTTCTTTAAAGTCGTGCAGATTCTAATTAACTGTCAATGTTTTTAATTGTTCATCGATTTAAAAACAAAATGGTAGTAATTCCTGTGACACTGTTTTTTCAGTGTCGTTATCCTCATTATCTGTGTTTATTATCCTCAAAGAGGCGTGTTCTGGTGAAGCACAATAACTATAAAGATAACTTCAATTACTATATTAGCATCCCCACCAATGTATGACAACATTTGGTAGCTGTAGCTGTTTAATGCTGGGTGGATTTTCATTGGCTGACTATGTTTTTATAGTACATCTGTATAAAAGTCGTTTTGAAAGTGGTTCCAGTGATTATTAAAATACTTTAGTTGAGTTTATTGTTATAGCTATCGCCTTTGGGGTGAAAATGTGGTGCTTTCATGTACTCAGTAACAGTGTCTCTCACTGAGTCACATGGAAGTGTTACCTGGAAGCCCAGGGGCTGAACACTTTTGCCTCCTGTGACTGTAGAGAGTGAAGTGGAGGACAAAGACGAGAAGAAAGAGAAGTCCACAGCAGAGCTGGAGCTTGTCTCTGTCACTGGAGGGTGAACTGCAGGCTAAAAATAAGAGCAGAGACGTTACTACTGTCACGACTTTTAATAATCACTAAACATGAGGTTCATGTGTGAATGTAATGCAACTTCAGTTGGTAGGGATATGCTGTCTTGTTAAATATTATGTTTTACCTGCAAAGGGGTGTATGTTCTGTCTTTCATTCTGATGCTTTGGCATAGCTGACAGCGCCAGGTTCCACTGACAACAAACAAATTCACAGAGTTTTATACAGAGCAGTGCCTCTTAACCGTTTTTACTCATAAGCTTCCCAAAGTCCAAAACCATCTTTAAACCCCACGACCGATAAATGTTAAAATATCTCTATTTTATATAATTATAACAATACAACTTGTTTGATATTTTATGTATGGTTTTATACATTTTTTTAGCAATTTATTTAAGTGTAATTTATTGAAAAAACATATCGTATCAATAAAAAATATTAATTTGACTAATAATGTTAGTATAATTAATTAATAAAATTAGTCTGTAATTTTAAGGATGTATTAATTTAAGATTAATGAAAAATATAACTCAGATGAATTGTAAATCATCCCACTGTTCCAGTAAAAGTTTGCTGGTGGGTATTGGCCTGTTGGTTGAGGACCACTGGCTCTGAAAGTCTAAAAACCTGGGATTTAAAAAATCTTTTAAACCTGCAAATCAACATAAATCATGTTACAAGTAAATTTGTGACACTGAAAATTAACTGGCAAATTTGTAACAAATTATTTAACATTTCATTACAATTTTTATTCTAATAATTACATTTAATTGTGTGTGTGTTTTTTTTATATATAGATTGTACTATGTAGAGTACCTTACAATGACTTACGCTTGACACAGCTAAAGAATAATGATGAGCACAACCATAGATCATCAGCTCTAGGTATGATAGGGTCAGTGGCCTGTGTGTCACATGACTAATCTGTACCTGGGTATGGAGGTAAGGGGCGGCACTAGGCAGGTGAGATGGAAAGCGCGAGGACATCCGTCACAGCAGATGAGCTCCCCACCGTCTTTACATACGGTACATTCATCATCATTATGCTCGATCTGGAACATACAGTATGCATCACAAACTTCTTAAAATGGTTAAAATGACTGCTTATCCCTATAAATTTTAGGTTTAGTAGGTTTTCTGGATCTTCTGGAGTCCACAAATTTTGATCACCTACATCCATGACTCTGGTGCTTGGCTCTCCCTGCTGGTGACTATAGGTTTGTGCAGTCTGTGTCTTGTGCACTCCAGCTGTCTCCTCCAGTTTGCCAGAAGAGTAGAATTCTCCTCCAACCTTGATGCATTTTTTGGCACCTCCTGCGGGAGAGAGCAGCTGAGACATCTGTGCTGCCAAAGTGAACCGGCAAAGTGTTTACACGGCAAGGTTACACTATCAAAACACACACTAAGAGCTAAAGCATTAGCTAAGTAAAGGCTTTCATCACAGTCTGTCAATACTGTATTAGTGTGCTGAGCTTACCAGACTCAATGACCTGCTGGATCAGAATCCCCTCCACTGTCCCGCAGCCAGTGGGATGCTCACTCGCAGACACAGTCACAGCCCTCTGGACTGAGGTAGATACAGCCTGGACCCCTGTAATTTGGGAATCACATTTATTCATCCACAATCTCATTCATTTACTACAATGCATAGCCTTCTAATGACACACTTTACACAAGCATGCGATTACCTTTTTCCACCGAGACCTGAGAAAGTGCTGCACCATCTGTCTTTCTCATCGGCTTTCCTTTGCTTCCTGGAACAGTGAAGACATCCAGTCATCAGGACTGTCATGTTTGCAAACAGAAGCATCCTGTCGCGGCCATACAAACTTACACGCCTTTTTGATCGTAAAAATATCACATGATTTGTGTAGATCTGATGAGGGCTTGCCTCAAAAGATTGAACTGTCCAAATAAACACTGCTAAGTAGTTTTAGTATTTTACCATATGATAATTTTATATGCATTTCAATATCTTAGGTAAACATTTCCCTTTTGTTCGGCTGATCGTTTTTGAGTGCAGAGTGAAAAACCTTTTTTTGTTTGTGTGCCAGTGTCCATACCTGAGCTGGAGGTCAAGGCTTTCTTGGTATGTAGTTGTTTTTCAGCCACCCCTCTCTTCTTGCCTGACTGGCTGCGGACATGCAGCTCAAGCCTGGGGTTCCCTGCATGTCTGGCCACCTGCTTTAACCCTGCCAAATCAGATTATCATCACTTCAACTGTAATTGTTATCCTCCAAACCACTTATGTTTGCCAGACCTGTGCACTGTACCTTTGGGAAGGTTCATAAACAGGGTGTCTAGTTTTGGGTAACACTCCTTATTGTACTCTTTGCAGAGATTGCTCCAGAAGCCCTGGAGGACTGTGGCATCCTGGTCCAGTATCAAAGTGAGCAGTGAGTAGACAGCTTTGTGGATCCCATCCTTTTTCTTTCTCTCTAAAGTCTCCTTAGGTGTTGATCGGTAATAGTGTTAGTTTCTTGTTTTAGCGTTTAATGAATTGTTTATAATTATGCTGAGAAATGCATTTCTTATAAAAATGTTCACCCTTAGGATCTGTTCAGAGATGATGTCGTGATCGGCCAGCCCGTACAGCAATGGGAAAGGGTCATGGATCGCCATAGCAATCTCAGTCCTACATGCTCGTAGCTGTGAGCGCAGGTCAGACTCTCCGTAACCTTCCACCCTAGACATGCTTCCAGAAGATTCCTGCATATTGATCACGAACTACATTTACACTGAAAATCTGGCTCTGGTGCTCTGAGAGCGCTAAATATATCTTCAGATGCTTATTTAAAAAAGATTTTAAAAAATGTATCGTGTGCATAAAATATACTTAAACAAATTAGAGGACTTCAGCCTTTTATAGAGAAGTGATTCCATGTAATTCCATGTTAAATATTATATCACATTTCATTTAGCACTTTAACCTGGACTTCCAATACAGTAAAAGGCACATAACATCATATTTACATTTTTAATGCAGCAACAAAAGGAAACATTTAGCTGAGCTTTAGTTTTGATTGAAATGATTTTCTACTAAATAAACCGGCTGATGCTGAAGACTCATAACCATAATAATTAAACACTATCACTCATCTTGCAACCTTTAGAAATAATGGTACATACTGATTAGTTTCCTGAAGTTAAGAAAATGAACATAGTACTTACAAAAGATGCAGGTGATGAGGACTAGAGAGACCTGTAATCTCCAAGCTGGTTTCCTTTTATTTGGTGTAATGGTTGTCAGTGATTAGCATGGCTTTTTTGTGACTGCTAGACAAATGTGCTCTCGGAGCCTCTAGGGGCCATTTTTTCTTGAGATTGCTGTGATAAGTGGTGACGATGAAATTCTATTTACAGTTAAAACATTAACTTGCACCTTGTGGGCTTTATTAAAAATACCTGCCCCTTGTTTGTTCGCATTTATCCTCATTTGTGTGGTACGGCTTGGAAAGTCCACAGTTGGGCAAGAAACGATTGTTCAATCATGTGAGCCTCTACTTTCAGTCACCTGTCTCTCCAGAGGACCACAGTTTCCATGCCAAGGGGAATCCCAGTCTCTGTGCATCGCAATAAATGCACTGGATCTGGATTAGCCATTAATTCCACATTTGTAATGTTGCGTGGGAATTATTAATGTCTTTGAGATTTTCCAACAAGGTTATACTTAAACTATAATGGACCTTTTTGTAATGACTGACCTTTAGAATGAAAACTAGAAATCAAATCAATTTATTTTTGCATTTGCATCGATAGCAAAAGAAAAAAAATCACCTTGAAGTTTCTGTGACTTTCCAAAAGCAGAAAAAAAATGTCAAAGATTGGTCACGTTGGTAAAAAAATAAATATGTCAAATTTGCCATTACTTCCTGAGCCTTGTTATTAATCATACTCACATAGCAGGGACAACTAATTTTATGCAATTACCAAGGTAAGAAAACACCAATTATATTTTACATTAATTAATAATTGAGACAACTAAATAACAAATATTTACAAAATTAAAAAAAAAAAAAAAGTGTCCATTGATTTCAACTTTGAACATGATATAACATCTTAAAATGTCTTAAATTGTGTTTTTAAAGTTTTTAGTAAATAAAGAAATCATTAGAACTTACTTAAAATAATATCACACTCAGTACTGTAGCAGTAGACAGTTTGGTATTAAGACATGGATTTTATTGATTTTTTTTCAGACAGATGTCATGCTCATAAATGTCCTTACAGAGTGAATAAAGAGCCAACTACACTGCTCTACACAACCCTATGGCAACAGCTCTGACAGATTAAATCTCATCACACTATCAGCAGCAACTTCCTGTTTTACATACAACCTTCCGCTTGCACCGGGCTGTTCTGCAATTTTTCTCGACCGCTGTGAATTGGCTAGATGGTGTGAATACAACAATTTGATCATAAATCCTTCAGTTGTCTGGTCGACCAGTCAGTGACCACCGTTCTGTAACGTATGTGTTCTCAGGTAGCCATACAATGAAAGCTTTGCATTGTGACGCCACAATAACAGAAGGCACAACTAGTGTACAAAAGTGAGAGATGACAAAGCGAACGAGAGGAAACGGAGGCTTGAGAAATAGGAATGTGATAGATGCCGAATTCTGTGCCCTGTCAATGCAAAACTCATTCTCCTCAATCCCTCCCCACAGTTAATATCAGCGGCCCCTTAAAATACCCCAGAAGCTGAAGTCAAGCCTAGTACCAACAATTCAGTCACAGTTATTCCTCATGTCCATTTTTTTTTGTTTTAGTTAATAGAATTATTGGCACCAGAAAGAAACTCGCACTAACATTAAATATATTATAAATACCTAATATATCCTAAATTAATCTCTATACAATCAGTGGTGTTAATCAGTGCATTTATGTAAACAATTCAAAATAGAAAAAAAAACAACAACAAATACAGTAAAGATACTATGTTTCCAGAGATTTGTAAACAACTCACATTTCTTGAACGTACTGTTGCGATAACCAGAATATTGTGAGCGGACGACAGGCGGGTACATTCTCTCTCAGCTCAGTGCTGTTTTAAAAAGGTTTTAGGATGAAAGTGTTCGCCTGCGACTAGCTTTTCGAATTCGAATCTACGCATCCATTCAGCATGTGCGGGAGATTACGAGAGCTTTACTACAAAGGATACGACAATCATTTGTCTGTTTCATCACTTCAGGATGTGGTGAACCATACACTTCCTTGTCAGAACCCAGAAGAAAGTGCATGTATTTGAAATGAAAATCTGTTGTTTCCTAAGGCTCACCTTAAAATCGCCTTACTCACCTCATTTAACTCATTCGTTTTAGTTCTAGTTGGCTGCAAATACAAAATTATAATTAAAAACTAAAAATTACATATTTCTGTAAAACATCTGAAAGGGGTTTAACAGGAATAATGTGTTCTTTCAGGGGGAAAAAAAAAGATGGATAAGTAAAACAGTATAAGGCAACATTAAAATGCCCAAACCATAAGTAATACTTCACTACCAGTGTATGGCTACAGGTGAGACAGAGAAAATAAAAGTGAAGCCCTTGTCATATTAAAAAAAAGAAGAAAAAAAAACAACAACATTTGTACAAGTGAACATAAACCACGTCTAAATGATGGATGTTCACAATAATATAAATACTATATACAATACAGTACCGCCTGGCGGATCTAAAGTGTATACATGAAGCTAGCAGAAAAATCCATTGGTTCTTTGCAACAGTGCCACGGCACTTTAAAGGTTAACCGGGTTAGTACACACACCTCTCACGGAGACTGGTACTGGATTAGCATGTAGGATGTACTGTATACACAGACCCACACTAAGACCTCTCTCTTTTTGTTCTTTTTTTCATTAATTCGGAGTTCTTCTTTTCGTTGCTATCGATGTGTATGGACCAAAGGACATGACAGATTCTAAAAGTTGTCTTACATGCATGCTATGGACGAAAGACAGTTACTCTGTCCCCCGTCTTGAATCTTAAACTCTTTTTTTGTGTGTGTGTGTGAAGGCATCATTTAGTGCTTTTTGTAATGTACAAAAATACAAAACATAACAACCGATAATACACTCTGAATGTTGTTTGTCCGAAGATGGTACACATGCCACTTCCTGTCTTATATGAATCTGTTAGCTAGTCACTTTGAATTACCTATGATATTATTTTGGCAATTAAACAGACGGTGTAGATTTTTTGTTTTTTGTTCTTGCAACTGAGGAATATAATTTTAGACCCATTCAGATGTAAAAAGCCTATATCCGATCATAAAGTTCAACTGGACGTGGACCCATAGGAAGCAACAGAACAAGCATGTGGTGTTAATGAAGGTCCGAACCACTTTCTACTAACAGGAGCACCCGCTTTCAGTGGCCGGAGGATCTGGCTGTTTGTCCAGCTTAATGTCAATCACTGGAGAAGGGATGCGTGTCAAGGAAATCAAGGTGTTGCCATATTAAAGTATTCAGCTCGACTTCCCAGTATTTTTATTATCTCTAAATAAATTCATTTGTCACACTTTATATTAGGTCACCTTCACTACTATGTACCATGCACTTATTGCAAAACATGGTAGCACCTTATTTTCTTCATGTACATACTATCTACTTATTGCAATAATTACAATAACGAACACTTTTTCAATCAACACAAAGAAGGACACTACAATTGAACTGTTCACCCTCAAGCAATACATATTTTGACACTACTAACTGGACTCCCACTTCTTCAAAAGACTCCATAATAACAACACAAACTCTCACAAATGCACTATAAACTCGACCTCAGTCACATGTTTACTGACCTCATCTACCTCATGTAGTACTGTATTTGCACATTTTACAACTTGCACATGTTTTGTCTTGTCTACAATATCCTGGCCATAACATGAACCTGGTATTAAATACCACCTGCACTACATTTCACTTTACTGTAATTGCACACAATCACTTTGTATTGTCTCTTGTCCTGTCTCTGTTTATTGTATTTAAAATGTAGTAAGTTTTATTTATATTGTAAATTGCATTTATAGATTTCTTGTAGATATTTCTTTTTGATATTCTTTATAAATGCACCATGGGGGGCTTGGGGTGAAACGGCATTTCGATACGCTCTATACTGTGTATATTGTTGTATTGACAATAAAAGATCTTGAATCTTGAACTATGTACTAACCCTGAACCTACCCCTAAACCTAATTCTACCCCATGTAGTCACCTTATATTATCAGTACGTCCTTGGGTAAGTACACTGTAAGTAGATTATTAGAACATGTAAGTACACATACTGTAAAATAAAGTGAAACCCAAAACACTTGCTGCTGTGACCTAATATAAAGTAGTATGTCATGAAAAGTCTGTGTTTTTGAAAAAGGAGCCAGACAGTTAAATAAGGCTTCATATCAACAACAGATGAAAAAAGAATATATGTATAGCTATAAATTCTGCACAAGAAGTAGGTTAGTCATTTCTGTTTCACTAGTGAAAATGTGGATGGAAAATGACCTACTGTTTTCAGCTTTCGAACTGTTCATCAACCTCATCAATCTCCACATTAACATGCGGCACATTTTCAAAAATGATACTTATCTGCTTTAAATGTCATGCATTAAAGGATACTTCCTTCTTTGTTGTTATCATCCAGGCTCTCCATTCCGGGCAAAGCAGCAGCCACTCGCCGAAACAACTATTAAACCAAACAGAAAGAGAATGAAATCAGAGAGGACTGGTACAGTTATAGCCCTATGGGCAACAACTCTGACTAAATCAAATCTTTTCAGAGCTTTCCATGTGTCATGTTACAGGGCATGATCTCAATTAAATTACTCTATTGGATCAAGTCCATTTGCCACTGAGCAGACATTGTAGCGCTCTTAGGCTCACCTGTTTAACGTTGCTGCCAGTCTTTGCACTAGTCTCAATAAACATTACATTCAGCTCTTTGGCCCGCTGCTCACCCTCCTCTATAGTGATTTGCCTATCAGAGCAAATCAACATAATGCGTTACAATTTTAATAAAATTTAAACTACCTTTTTCTAAAAATTAATACAAAAAAGAGAAAAATTCAACTTGATACAACAGTGACACATATTAAGAATTCTAGCACAAAGTGTTATATAAAATGTTAAAATAAAAGACTCCACCTCTTTTCTTCCAGGTCTGTTTTATTGCCCACCAGCATGATGATGACATCACTTCCCCTCTCTGTTCTGACATCGTCAATCCATTTGGAGGTTAGCTGGAATGAATTGACATCTGGAAGAAGAAAAGGAAAATAAATCAGTTTTGACAAATGCATGTTTTTATCACACTATCGGTCAAATGTGCATGTTTGAGGTGCTCACTTGTGATATCATACACCACCACAGCCACCGTGGAGTCTCTAATGTAGCTCGGGATAAGACTCCTGAAGCGCTCCTGCCCTGCGGTGTCCCATAGCTGTAACCTCACCTGCAAGAAAAACAAACAAGGCATTTTTGTAGAAATAATGCTAGATTTTGATAGTTGCATTAATGTGATATACAATTCTTACAGTTCGGTCCTCCAGATACATCGTTTTTGATAAAAAGTCAATTCCAATGGTTGCCTGTAATGATAATAAGATTCAAAATAAGATCCAAAATAACACAGACGTATTGGAAAAGTCTTTGGTGTCTGTACTAGAACCAATAGCATACCTGATAAGTGTTGTCAAAACTGTCATACATGAACCTTGTTATCAGCGACGTTTTCCCAACTGTAAAACAAACCAACAAAACCAGGAAAAGATTCAGATTTTGATGAATCATCATATGCATTGAAGGGATTAATAACTTGTTTGTCCTGACCAATCCCATACACTGTGTCTTTAGTAATTGAATTACACTACCCTGCTGCCATATAACCTCCGTGCTTCAAATGACGGTATTTCTTAAGGGATTACACAGAGAATGTCATTCGAACTTCACTGTCATTTAGAGTTATGACCACAGGGAAAAATGACTTCAAAAATGCGGCAGTGCATGACAGCAGAATTCCCGAGTACACATTTCAGAGGATTGCTCTTTTTTAAGCCAGTCTGGTCGAGCCTGTTTATCAGGCTGAGCCGAGATACTAAAATCACCACACGCCACAATGCCAATGGTTATACTGGAGCTCATAGAACAAAAGGGCATAATGGTCCCATTCTTCAGTGACTTCACTGGTTGTTCTGCCGAGGTCTTGAGACAAGATCAACCAAATCTGAACAGCAGAGAGCTTCAGGACCATGGACAGCAGAACACAAGTGGTCTTCTGATGATAGTCAGGACAGTCCATGCAAACCATGCCATCAGTTACTCTCATGTTGCTCCAAACGTGCATGACTTCCTTTCATCAGCCACGATTCACTTTCATTACATGGGAAAAAAAAGATAAGTGGCGACCGAGAGGATGTTGTTCTTTCTAACATCTCCTTTTGTGTTCCACAGTAGAAAGATGGTTCGAAACAACACGAAGGTGAGTAAACAATGACAGAGCGTTGGAAAATGGAAAAGATAAAGGGGAAAATAAATGTTTTTCTTTGCAGGTGTGGTAATATCATATTCAGGCCGCGTAGGATTTATTATTTAGACAGGCCAAGACTTAATTTGCAATTATCACTTATCACAATCTAATGCTGTTTTCTCCAGTACAGAGGGCCCTCTGTCTGACCGCCTGTCCATGTTTTCAGTGAACGATGAATGCATAACCACTGTATTAGGAGCTATAAGCATTACTGGAAATTTAAAGGCAAAAATATCTCAAGGGCACGTGAACTTTACGGTGACGCCATGTTCAGTGTTATTATTTTCAATATTTGGATGTCCAGTCATCAAATGACAGACATGATCTCAAATGCCCGTCTGATTACGTCTTCACAAACACCGACAGTGACACTGATAAAACCATCATCCGCCCAAATGAATAAACCACGATATCTAGCCATATCATACAGCCCGATCTTATGACTGCTCATAAAACAATGCATGAGGTTTTAATGTTTGCCCTGCTGAAGAATCCCACAGACACTGACTGCCAACCTGGGTGTGTCTCCAGTAGACACACGGGAAATGCAAAGCCTCTGCGCTTTTCTGCTCCATGACATTAAATCAGTGGATATTTTACATGAAGGTACATACAAACACGGCGATATGCGTGTCTTTCGTTTGAATTATTTCGTATATATCGTTTGTTTTGAGTTATTTAGACTGCGCTAAAATAACAGCGATCAATAATATTATCAGCCCTTCTGCTTCTAATGGAAAATACAGGTGACAATCATAACAGAGTTGTTTAAATAGCGATTATATCACGTTATATTCACAGATGGGTGTTTAGTAGCCTAATGACGCTGCATAGATATACATTTACATGACTAATCAAAAATGAAACATATGCACGCGACTACTTTGACAGGCAATCGACGGAGAGATAGCATCGTTTGAAATAACACCAGCGGATACACAAAAGACTCATATACATCATACTAATGCACTTCATGCATGTGTCGAAAGGTTAATGGGTTCGTCTAAACCCAGTCGTGGCAAACCCAAAGACTCACCGCTTTGCTCCCCTAAAAAAACAAGTTTGAATTTCCGTAAAGGGTTCCCAAAGTCACTTCCCATGGACATGATTGCTTTAATGACACAGTTGGTATGGATTAATATGTACAGGTGGCACCAGCCTTGCGAGAATGCAGATGGATAATCTTCGGTCCCGAATCGATGGATATTGCAGTGCTGCTCCGCGATGTCAAGGCTCCCGTCCTGTGCGCATGCGCAGCGGTGGCGATACGCCCGTCTGATATCACTGTGTGTTTACGGAAACGTCCCTCATAAACTCTCTTCGCACACTAAACCGCAGGCCCAGCATCCGTGCAGCAGTGTTTGCAGCTGCATCTGGAAGTGCAACACATATTTATATACTTTTAACGCTGAGTTTTGTTTTTTGTACATACCCCAGGCTTTATGTATTTCTTTCTGTTTTGTATACAAGTTAATGCATCCTGTGAATAAATAGCCTGATGAATGGAAAGTGTTAAACAAAGGATTGTATTTTAGATTTAGATTGTATTTACATTTGTGCTGTTTTTAAAATATATAAAATATTATTATCTTATACAGAAACTTAAAGAGTAATTATATAGTATAATCAATTAAATAAGGAATATATATATATATCCTTTATTGCATTATTTTGCTTTATTGAGAAAGATTCACAGTTCAAACCAGTATAATTTTGAGTACACAGCTTGTCATTATGTCTTAGTGAAACATACAAATAATTTCACCAAGCACTATCCAAGCATGCAAGGTCCAAGCATGACCTATTGGACATAAATCTATACATCTTTCTCCTTCAGCACATTTTGTCCCAGTCTGATGAGATGTTAAATAAGAAGTGTTTCAGAGGACAGAGGTATTTCATGTTGATTTAAAAAATTTCAGCAAAATAACAATGACCAATGGAAAACATAAGATAAATATTGTGCGACTAAGAATTAAAATGTATCCAAATTAAATTGTAGATTATGTGTCTAATATTAGTGGTGAGATCATTACTGTGTCCTAGAAATTTCAATGCATGTTATATCCTGACAAGTCTGTTTGCAGACTGCTTCATAATCTACAGCCTGGGGCTAAAAAATATACTGAAGAAATAAATATAAATAAATACATTCCTCAAACCGTTTAAATGTGTTGCAGCTAATCGTAATAAATACTGTTAGTAACTGTTATTAATATCTTGAACATCCATGAAGTGAATGGTTTCTTCAGTTCAGTAGTTATTTACTTTCATGTAAAGAAGGAGAATGGTGTTTACAGGTTACCATTAGCATGCCACAGCAAGAGTAATTTCCTTAGCTCAAGTTAAGGTTTCGTTGTTTGTGTAATGTGTGTGTTTGCCCACAGCCATGTTGAAAAAGAGAAAAAGAACCGCATATGCTGGTTAGGTAGGTTCTGAAGCATGGATGCTGGTTTAATCTTGTCATGTGCTGTCTTAAACCAATCCAGAGCAGGGGCTAGTTGCTTAGGACCAGCACATGACCAGCTTAGCAGCCACACTTCAAAACCTACCTTATCAGCATAATCGGTTTTTTTCAACAGGGAGCAGAAACCAAGCTCCCTGAACGTGTGATAATAGGCTATACACAACATTTTCTTCCTGCCACAATGTACTGAGTGATTTGTTGCTTTTATATACCATAGATGTGTTATGTCTAGTGTTCTTCTGGTTTAGATCATACCATAGCACTACTGCTATATATCAAGTGTTACACTTCATCTTATACATGTTTCATCAGCCCCTCAGAGTGGTTTGAACGTCCTCAGGTCACACACATTTTACTCACCACCATAAATGTATATTTATGTACTATACTCAATCGATTTATTTCTTGTGTAAAAACAAAAATATAAGAGTTATAAGGCTCTCCAGAATGATCAATCTCACAAAACAGCTATTTTCAAATAAAACAAATTTTTATTTATAAAACAGAAAGGGTAAACTTAAAAATTTGTGGAATGCATGGCTGAACGACTCTTTTGGCCAGATTCATCATGTAATTGTGGTATTTATTTAAATAAGGTACATTTTACCTGATGCTGCATTACAAAGCACTTAATTAACAAACGTTATTATATAACAAACTTCTTTTTTGTCATATCAATTATCTGTAACTTCAAAATTATTTTGCATTCAAAATCATTCTCAGTTATATAGTCTTCAGACACATTATAAACCATCACTGCATTCCCAAACCTCAAAAATCAAACAACTCTGCTTCTTTCTCTTTCCAGAAGGTGAAACTGCGATCAATATATTTACAAATTTCATCATTACTAAACATTGAGAAATCACTGCTTCCATCTCTGCTGGGATGCCCTCCATCCTTTGATACGTTATTCTCGATGATAACCTGTGGCACGGATTCCTTAGCGATCCCATTTTCTCTTTTCCCAAAGTATTGCATTTTGACGTCCTCAAAACCATCTTTCCACTCACGTCTCCCAGCTTCAATCTCGCTGAGGACAGTCCGGTGAAAGTCTCGGACCGTCTCCCAGGGGAAGTTCCCCACGTGGTCGAAGACCTCAAAGCAAAGCAGGTGCCTCATCTTGCGCTCCTCAGCTGGGAGGTCCTGCTCAAGAATGTGAAAATAGCCAAGCATGAACAAGTCAAGTGTCAAGCTGTCGTAAGCAACAGGAGCGCCGTCCACACGAGGCAGGAATTGCTCGGGGGAGTAGGTCACTTGCTTCCTTTGGAGGCTCCGGATCTGTCGTGATGGGACCCCTGAGGCGATGCGTTTCCAGTTGCCAATCATCTTCTCTATTGTGGTTCTTTGCCTATAAAGATGATACAGTGATCTGGTTCCTGGCTTGGAGACAGGAGCTGTTATTCCTTCTCCTGTGAGAGTGCCAAGCTCTTGTTTCATCTTGGCTCGCATTGATATTGCATACGCAGACCTTTTCCAATGGCTCAAAAACAGGACAACTATTCGCTCCTTTCGCAAGCAGGTGGTCTCCATCACTTTATTTGCATCTTTGCCTGGTGCCTGTAGGCACTTTATGGCACCATCGCTAATGTGATTTATATCAGTGCTTTGAGTTGGCTGCTCCTTACTATTTGTCGACGTAGTCAGTTTTTGCTGCCTTGTGTCTGATGTGTTGTTTAAAAGCCCAGAAAATGGGTAGATGTTTCCCATCTGACCCTCAAAGTTGGACCTCAGATTTCTCACAGAAACTCCTGATTGCTGGATCTCCATTTCCACCTTTTGCCTTCGTCCTCTGATTGAACTTTGCCTCTCTGGCTGGTATGTGAACACCGATGCCAGATCTGTGTTTGGCATCTTACTGATCCCATCCTCACTGTTTGTTTCGGAGAGGTTTGTCAGGAGCAGTGACATGCTCTTTACTATATTTGAGATGCGATTGTACCATACAGGAAGTGGTAGAGAGTCCTCCATGTTTGGGAGCTGCTGGCACTGGGTGTTGACGGTGATATTAACGATGGGAGCAGGAAGGATGGTCCTGAGTTCCTCCGCCAGTCGCGCAAGCTCTAGTTCATAAACCTGGCATCGTTTCTGAAGGGACATAGTTTCAATCTGTCCCTCCAAGTAGACCAGGTCATCTTCAGTTAGCAGTTCTCCAAAAGGGCCCAAAATGACATTGTGGACTTGGGAATACCTCCAGCCATCCATCTCCATGTGTTGGTCACTGTTGTCCTGTTTAGGGAAACAATTATATTTGTAATGTTTTATGACTTAGTACATTATGCAAGGACTTTTATGTTGGAGGGGGTTGAGAAGTTTACTTTTCTGCTGTGGACATCTTCGTCCTGCAGACGAGCCTGAAGCTTGCGTACCATAACCTGTCTCTTCCATTCAGCAATGGGCCTCCCGTTCTCGTCATGAGTTGGGATCAGAGAATCAATGTCTGCAAGATTTGCCTCCAGTGCTTCAATGGGAACAATTCTATTCTGTCCTTTCTGTAAACAGATTCATACAAACCTATAGAAATCAATATCGCCTTACGATCTCACTTAAATAGATAAATACATTCACTTCAAATCAAAATAAATGTAATTGCAAACTACTTTACATTCAGACATGAATCTCCCTGAAACACCACCAACACCCTTTTTCTTTAGGAAGGGCAAGTTAACAGGTTACCATGATTTCACCAAGTACAACATTCCAAACAACCAATCAGAATTGAGGGATAATTTTTCAGGAAATATCTGTTTTTTCACAGGCTTGTGATCAGGGTTAGGTGCTTCTACACCCTTGTTAATTAGCTATCATTTCCCACTGAATACATTTTGGGTAGGGTTAAAGTAGGTTTAGAGGTGCGGATTGGGATAAGTCTATATTTTTGGACAGTAATGTTGATTCAGGATTATGTCCTCGGTGACCTGAAGAGTTATTTGATTTATTATGATTTCAGCATTAACAAAGAGGAGATTTCTGAGATCATGTTTCATCAATTATTTTTATTCATTTTTGTAAAGGGAAACTTAGCAAGAGAGTTATCTCTAAATGATTAAGATCAGCTGTCAACAATTTGTAATTGTGCCTATATAAGGTTGCTTTTTTGGCCTTATGAGCCATTAAGTAAGGGCTGAAACATCTGCTTTTGGTTTTAATACACTTTGCTTTTGTGACTTTTCACTTTTGAGTATGAAAAAAAAATTACAGTTTGATAAGACCTTTTTTTGAATTTTTAACTATTGAGCTCATGTTTCACAACAAATGCTTTTTTTATTTAATATACACTGCTCAAAACAATAAAGGGAACACTTAAACAACACAATGTAACTCCAAGTCAATCACACATCTGTGAAATCAAACTGTCCACTTAAAGCAACACTGATTGACAATCAATTTCACATGCTGTTGTGACAACTGGTGGAAATTATAGGCAATTAGCAAGACACCCCCAATAAAGGAGTTGTTCTGCAGGTGGTGACCACAGACCACTTCTCAGTTCCTATGCTTTCTGGCTGATGTTTTGGTCACTTTTGAATGCTGGCGGTGCTTTCAGTGGTAGCATGAGATGGAGTCTACAACAAAACAACGGCACATCAATGCGAGCTGTGGCAAGAAAGTTTGCTGTGTCTGTCAGTGTAGTGTCCAGAGCATGGAGGCGCTACCAGGAGACGTAGAGGAGGCCGTAGGAGGGCAACAACCCAGCAGCAGGACCGCTACCTCCGCCTTTGTGAAAGGAAGAACAGGAGGAGCATTCCCAGAGCCCTTCAAAATTACCTCCAGCAGCCCACAAATGTACATGTGTCTGCTTAAACGGTCAGAAACAGACTCCATGAGGGTGGTATGAGGGCCCAACCTCCACAGGTGGGGGTTGTGCTTAAGCCCACTGGCGCCCTGTGCTCTTCACAGATGAAAGCAGGTTCACACTGAGCACATGTGACAGATGTGATAGAGTCTGGAGACGACGTGGAGAACGTTCTGCTGTCTGCAACATCCTCCAGCATGACCAGTTTGGCAGTGGGTCAGTAATGGTGTGCGGTGGCATTTCTTTGGAGGGCCACACAGCCATCCATGTGCTCGCCAGAGGTAGCCTGACTGCCATTAGGTACAGAGATTAGATGAGATCCTCAGACACCTCGTGAGGCTTTGGGTTCCTCCTAATGCAAGACAATGCTATACCTCATGTGGCTGGAGTGTGTCAGCAGTTCCTGCAAGACGAAGACATGCTATGGACTGCCCAGGTGTTGTAGGGAGTTCATACAGGCACGTGGAGGCCACACACACTACTGAGCCTCATTTTTACTTGTTTGTTGACATTACATCAAAGTTGGATCAGCCTGTAGTGTGTTTTTCCACTTCAGTTTTGAGTGTAACTCCAAATCCAGACCTACATGGGTTAATAAATTTGATTTCCACTGACAATTTTTGTGTGATTTTGTTGTCCGCACATTCAGCTACAGTATGTATTTAATTCATTCAGATCTAGGATGTGTTGTTTTAGTGTTCCCTTTATTTTTTTGAGCAGTGTATAAAATTATATTTGCTTTAATTTTACACTTTCTTATTAACAAACATGTTTAAATGTTTGCTTTTTTACATGATTGGTGCAGCTTTTATTGTACAAATCAGCACTGAATTACTTTACTAATTGTCAAGGTTTTAAAAGGCTGCATAAGCTACAACAACCAATCAGTGGATAGGTATTGAGGGAGATGTGTAAAAGGATATTGCAGCTCTTTTTAACAATTTTGTCAGAGAAATTTCTCAAAATTTATCGAAATTTCTCAAAAATCTTGTTTTCCCAAAATTGTAAGCAATTTTATTCTGGTAGAAATAAAATTGCAGGATGACTTTTTTTTTTTTTAATTGAAGCTAGCGCATACATTTACTGTTTGTCCAGTGAAGACCGCTGTGATTCCTGCTTGTCTTATTGACCTCATGGACTTATGGGACAAAACTGTCTCCTCTTCCTCAGGGTGTTTCCTCATGTTGAACGAAGTTACAACTATCAACATCAAAGACAGAGAGAATGAGTATTAGTTAACTCCAGATTTTTAATTTGTATTCAGTCGTATTATAAAAGTTGACATTTTGTCTGTAATGGTTCCAGATATGTACTCTCGTCTGAGCCGAACACATGCAGGGTCGCGGACTCTCACCTGTAGAGGCCACTTGCATGTGCTGAATGGTTCCAGCTCCAGCTCTCTTATTCTCTGAAGAGGCTGGTAATGTGGATGAGTTATCCGGGTATGTTGATGAGGAACGAGGCTGGGGAGGGACTTCGTTCACTGGCTGCTAGGAACACCAAAACAGCCAAAGCAATTAAGAACAAGCATGTCCTGTCACATTTACTTCAAATCCGTACACAATTAAAAATCATCACCTTGCTATTTTCCATCTTGAGTTCACAGGACAGGTCCTTAAAATCCTGGTGTGGGTCAGCTGTGCTAAACAAGGTCCTTTCTTCCTCTATGAGAACAATATCTGCAGACTGCTGAAGTAAAGCAATAAGAGAACACAGTGATTTCCTCGATTTAAACTCAACTTCCTTTTAGCAAGTGGCACAAAATACAGGGCTTGAAGAACAATGTACACCCAGATCTGTGAACAGCCCCCAGTGAGGGGAAAAGTCAAGAGAAAAGTGAAACAGGAGCTCAAACTGTTTAGTATAGCAGACCTCCCACTTAGTTAAGAAAGGAAAACTGCCTATAGAGTTCAGTCATCTGATCGGATGGTTCAGATGACCCTTACCTGCAACTGCAGTGATTGACTTCTCTTATGGCCACTTGTGAACTCTTGCTCTTTCTGTTCAGAGCTCTCTTTTTTAACATCACTAATAACACGTGCCTTGCATTGGACATATTTAACATTGCCATGCAGTATGTATTCTACACATGTATTCCTACGCTAACAAGTTTTGGGTCAGTGAGATTTTTTGTTTAAAGACAGTAATGCTTAATTATTCAGTAAAGATCTTAGATTTTATAATATTACTAAATAATTATAGCCTTTTTGTATTGTTTTTTTCAGTAAAAAAGCAGCATAACTGTTTTCAATAATATAAATAATAAGAAAATCAGCACACAGTATTGAAATAATATTATCATGTGACACTGAAGACCGTAAATTGCTCTCACAGGGAAAAAATACATTTTAAAATATATTAAAACAGAAAATGTGTTTTTAAATTGTAATAATGCTAAAAAAAAATATAACTCTGTTTGAATCAAATCAACGGAGTCATATAGTGAGCATAAGAGACTTCTTTCAAAAACATTTTTAAAATCTTACCAACCCCAAACTTCTGAACAGTAGGGTACATCCAGTGTACATCCATTTATCAGACAACCTTAAAACCAATCGTATTAGTAGTAGTGTTAGCAGTGTAATAGTAGTGTTACTAAAGCAGTAACACAAGGATAAGGGATGTGTGTGTTAAATGTAGCACTTAAGAGCAGCGTCACAAATTCTGCACATGCTCAAAAATATCACTTCACATATAAATGAGGCTTCACACACTATAGATTGTGCATAAGCTCTGTATAATAAAATGTGC
>JAUMHR010000029.1:1323736-1336636 GCA_032361145.1 Enteromius fasciolatus
ACAGCGCAAGTGAAATGTTTCTTGAGCCGGAAATCACCATCAGAGCTGAAGGATCATGTCACAATGAAGACTGAAGTTTGACACGTTTCACAGTTTTATTATATTATTCATCAGCCTTGGTAAACATAACAGGCTTCTTTCAAAAACATTTACATTTAACTGACTCCAAACTTTTGACTGGTTCAGGGCCAAGATGACTATATAGTGTTCTCTCATGTGCTTTGTAAACAACAGAACCTGGATTCTTATAACTGGTAAAAGCCTCAAGCGAAAAGAGTCATTAAATAAAACCAAATGGTACAATACCTTTGAGGAGCCATTTGAATACATCTGGATCATGTTCTCGGCCCCCTGCTTCACCTTCAATTCAATGTCGTTCTGTTTTTTCAGGGCTGCTAGTCTACTGCTGATAGTGCATGTTCGTGCTTCACTTTTAGGGCTGTCCAGCGTAAGAGGGCACTCTGGGAAAGAGACGGCAGAGGTTAGTAAGACCTAAAAGGATCCCAAAAACAGACATCCTGAAGCAATTTAGAATTAAGAAAAAAAAATTTAAATGCTGTATTCACCATCATATTACTCAAACCTGTACGACGTAAAAGAGAATTTAATGTCTCTGTGTTTTTTTGTTAATACAATCAAAGTCAATGCACTCCATTGTCGTTTGGTTGCCAGCTCATTTCTTTTATGACTTCAAAACACCAGCACCAACTATAAAGATACAGAAGAGAGAGCTGCCTGGTCTGAGAGCAACAGAAATTAAGTTTTCTGTCTACTTCCAGATTTTTGGCTTAACCATAAAAAACAGGAAGGATGTTGCAACAGGAGTACCTGATTCTTTGTTTGAACTTTGAGTAACATTAGGAGTCAAGTTTAGAAGCTGCACTAATTCAAGTAAGAATATTTATGCTTTTGATTCTTTTGAAACAATTTTTACTGTTTAAAGAGCTGGTCATATGGTGCAAGCACTCTTATAAGGGCGATTGCTTAATTCTGTAGGTTTTGTAGTTTTCCAGGAATGTTTTCTGGTTGCTTTGATGAAGGACTGTGAAAACGGAAATGATTTCAATGAAGCACAGCACTACTTTTCAGGTCCAGACAAGCAAAAACTCCCCCACCTCTACAGATAAATGAAACCTGTTAGACTTCTGCTAATAACAAACAAAAACATCAGCTCTCACAAAGGCAATTCATGTGACTGCGGAGCTGGGTAAAAAAAAAAATGGTGGTAGGCAAAACACACAAAAACCCCCAGATGTTTTTGGTATCATCTATGATTTCAGTTCTTTAACATGAATCACTTTTCTCATCTTCTACCAACATGTTATTACAAAACTAAAAACACAATTTTATGCAAAAAATAAGCTCATTTCAAATCTGATGCCTGCTACAGATCTCAAAATAGTTGGAACGGGGGCATGTTTATCATGGTGTAGCATTTCCTCTTCAAAACAGTCTGAAGATGTCTGGGCATCAAGGTTATGAGTTTCTAGGGTTTTGGTGTTGGAATTTGGTCCCTTTCTTGGCGGATATAGGTTTGCATTTTGGCATCTGCAGACAGTGGTTTCTGGAAGTATTCCTGGGCCCATGATTTGCAATTTGATGTCGTTGTTAAAGTATGCCACAATCTTTCTACGCACTTATTCACAGATTGGAGAGCCTCTGCCCATCTTTACTTCTGAGACTCCTGCGCTGTTATCTGCGCCTACTGGAAACCTTTTCAGGCTTCTGATTGGCCAACATGGCTTTATGGTTGACATTATATCGCCATCTGTTGGTTTGGCATGCTACTGACAGTGCTTAAAAGCATGCGTTTACATTTTCATGTGGACAGAGATTTTTATTTTTTAGTTTATAAAAATACCTGTGTACTTTTCTAGCTAATCATGTTACAGATCTGATGTCAATTAACTTAATTAGTTGCTAGATGTTCTCCCAGCTGAATCTTTTCAAAATGTCTTGCTTTTTCAGACCTTTATTGCCCCCGTGCCAATTTTTTTGAGATCTGTAAATTTGAAATAAGGACATTTATAATTTTACAAAGAATCCTTAATGATCTTTTGAATTTTCAGTCCAGTATTTTTAAAATGTAATTAATTTCTGTGATGAAAAGCAGCCATTACAAACTTCTATAAGGTTGTGGAGTTTCAGAGAGGAAGCAAGAAGGTCATCTACGTTAAATAAATCTTGCTAATGAAGAACAAGTGTCTTTTGTTAAGCACCTGGAGACTCCTGAGTCACATCACTACGTAAGGCATAAATACAGATGCCTGTGTTGTGGTTATTATAAACAAAGTCTGCAGGGTAAGGAATAACGCAACCACACAGCAGGTATTACAAGAAGACTTCAGAGGTGTTTAAAATAGATTAAAGCCTATAACTGTTTATTTCGTATGTGTTTGCTATACGCAAAACATATGTGTCTGTGCAATGGATGTAATAAGAGATGATGGTATAATGTGGTGCAGAAGGCTTGACCCGTCAGCAGCGAATGGAACAGCCTGACCAGCTCCAATGTCTGGACTCCCAACAAGTGCTGCGCAACCATGACATCACCAGCGAGGCACGGGCACTGGAGCACTGTTGTCTTCCAGCTGCATCTGCTGATTTCTGCTTAGCCAACACAGACTGAGGAGGTCAACACAGAGGTGTGACACGCAGAGACATTCCTCTTGCGCTGAGTCACCAAACAAAAGCCCCTTCTCATCAGATAATTTCCATGCCAGGCAACATTTGTCCCATATAAGGATGTGGAGTAGGGTGAGAGATCCGATCAAGCTTCGGTAAGATATCCTCACAACTCAATATTATAGTCCAGAACTGCTACACCTGTACTGTGTCACTGTCTAGGCTCACATCTCTCACATGTAAAAACTATTTATTTTCAAAAAAATCAAAAAGTGTTTGTGGACACCGTTGGAGAATCATGTTATATGAAATACTTGTAAAGTCTTGGCAGCATCAGTAAGAACGGGTGAAATTGGCCAGCTATTCAGTGCGCTGTGATTGGCCAAATACTGCAAGCATGTGGCGGAAATGTTATGCATCCCGGTGCTATGATATCAAAACAATTTAACAGATTACAAACGAGGTATTCGTAGCATCCAGTGGAGACATAATTACTGATGTGAGGTTGTGAGTGAGAAACGCCAGACTGTCCTTGCAGGGGTAGAATTGCTCCACTTTATAGTCTCTGTGCACAGCCCAGCTTAGGCTACACTGCAGGTTTTAGGAGTCAGTCCTCCATAAATGCGCTGAACAGTCTAATATTTTTGTTGAACTGTTCTGAAACAGTAGTGGATACAATTTGACCACTAATTTCTAGTTATGCCCTTTTTTTGGAAGCACAAACAAAGTAGTTTCAAATTTCACAATGACACACCGCGCATCCAGCAACCACCGCCTTTCTTTGAATAAACATTTGGGTGGTGTTTAAAAATAAACCCACTCTGTGACGTAGAAAAGTGGGGGCTTGTTTAAACAAGTGGCGTGGCCAAGTCATAACTTTTAGAAAGAATATCTCTTTGGTTTTGAAACTTCAGGGATCTTATCTATGCACTACTAGCTTTTAACACCCCAAAGAGAAAGAAATTTTTGTGAAATCAGTTTGATTAAATGTTGTACAACTTATTTATATTTATTTATATATATATATAATATATATATATATATATAAACACATATTATATATGAGTGGGTCGCAGCTTGATGCTCAAAGGAAAACGTGGGTCCCAAAGCCAAACCAGTTGAGAAAAACTGGTCTAAGGTAAGATAGTCTTGTCAATCGACTATTGTAGGAGGGGCCTGTGCAGAACTACATTCTGATAGAGTCAATTTGTAAAAACAGATAACTCAGTTTTAAACAATTCTCTAAAATCATGTTTTTCCATTGTGCATTTCAAATAATCGCAATCAAAGTATATAGTTGGGTTACTCTGATTAGATTACAAAATAACAACATAAATACAATAAAACACATTAAAAACATAACATCATAAAAAAAAAAAAACATGCTTTTTGGAAATGGAAATTATCTTCAAGTTCAAAAAACTGTTTAACTGAAATAGAAATCTCACTTTATGCATCCTTGTTAAATAAAAGTATTAATTAGTTTAATAATGTTTCTTCCTGACCTCACGCTTTTGAATAGTAGTATACGTGTACAAATACTGATGGCACTACAGATGGTTAAAGTTCACTTATGAGAGGTTTGCTCATACCTAAGAGAAGATCCTCTGGATCCTTCACCACAATATGAGCGTTGAGCTCCTGCAGCTCTTGATGTAGCTCCTCTAACTTCTTGTTGGACTTTTTGAGCATATTATCAACATATGCCAGTCTCTTTTTTTCTGTGGTGACCTTCCTAAGGTTCTCCACCCCTTCTTTGATCTTCAGCTCTTTGCGGATCTCCCTCTTGATCTGCTCCTTGATTTCGTCTAGCTTCTGCTGAACCATGGTATCAGACAGGTCAAGGTTGTGCCCCAAGCCCAGCCGGTCCGAAACCATGTGAGCCTGTACAAAATAAACATGTATTAATATTTTGATGTCAATAATCCTTATCTTAAACAATTTCCACACAAAAAAAAGAGAGAAAAAGGATTCTTAGTAAACACCTGAAGGAAATTCCTTCCTAAGGCATAATTGTCACCAGTATCACGATTCATGATGTACTATGCATTTACATGCAACCTGCACACTAACCTCTGAGCATGAATGACACAGAGGCGCACATACACATAAAGACTGACATCAGCAGGGAGGATAACTGGTCTGAGTGGGTGAGCCAAATCCTGCTTAGCCCAGCTCTTCATGAGCTCACTGACAACATGTAAGAGAACTGACATGGCTCCTCTAATCTTCCTCCAGGGGAAAGTGGAGCCATAAATAAAGCTTAAAAACATAACTTTCAGCAGAATGTGCTCATTCAGGTCTAAACGAGGGTGAAGGTGAGGTTCATCAAAGAACGCAGAGACAATAAACAAAATATATCTGAATCCATAATGGTCATATTATTCAAACACATCAACATTCAAAGAGTAAAAATAGAGATGCATTGAAAATATTACGCTGGAAGATACCATTGAGATATCAACTGATAAAGGGCTAATTCTGAACGCAAAAAAGAAAACTAAGAAACTGGTTCATTCAAGTGAGGCATTACAGCATTATAATGCACAACATGAAAAACGTATAGTATGTTTTCTATTACAAACCAGCTAGTTATGTAGTTAATGTCCGTAGTGAAAGTAAGTTAACAGTGTGTATTATTTTTCCCTTTCTACCAGGACCAATTTATGTTCTTAAATTTGCCAGCAAAAATCTGCCAGATGGCGTGAATCAATTTAAAAAAAAAAATTTCTTTACTGCACAACCCGCCAACTTTTTATCAAAACCCCCTCTTGCCAACGGTGATTTGCACCTTTAAATATTCAATGTTGACAGATACAGATAAATTGAAATATATTGTGCATTTTTAATTCAAAATGTAAAGCAGAACTGGAGTGAACTTTCTGAGGTTTTAGCTTCGGTGAGCCTCTTTGTTCATTTCCTTCATCATCCATAACTTTGAAATGTCACTGTCTGAAGAAAGAAGTCAAACCAATAATAAAATAACTGACATGCGTGTTTTGACACTCTGAGTCTGCTTGCATGTACAGCACTAACTCGTGGGTCAACTGAAGGTCACAGAAAAGCAACTATCCTACATTTTAGGAGCCTCACTTACGCCGCTACACTCAGGTGAAACACACACAAAACCAATATCAAAACAGCAAGTCTTCCATTAAATAATTATTTGTTTTAATGATTAATACTCAAACTGATGTGGGTTAAAATCTCCCTTTATAGTCCTTTAACTAAAATCTTTATCTCTACTAGATCTCTCATTCACCACATAAAACCAAATTATGCCGCAGTGTCTCTTCCCCTTTGCATAACTGGGACTTATCAGTTCTGGGGAAAAGGCCGACAAAATGTTTCAGTAACAACAGTGTCATTTGCAGAAAACAAAAGATTCCTGGTTGTAATTTAAATGCACTGGCAAAATGACATCTGACAGGACATGGTTTAACAGACAACCGAATTCACAAATGCTCACAAATGGTGTCATTGTGAATAACAAAAAAAGTGAAAAGGGTGGACTATAAGAGTAAAAGGCTAGAAGTTGCTTTTTTTAAGTAAAGTTATAATGTCTGACACCTTTTTGAAGTTCACCCATCCACCAAAAACATAACTATATTGTTCAACGCAGATGAACATTAAACAATACTCATTTTATTAAAATGTTTATAGAAAAGTTAAGTTTGTTAGTTTACTTTAACCAACAAACCACTCGGGTTAAGAAGACAATTTACACTATCTTGATAACTAGTTTCAAAGAGTTAGAAACAAGCACTGAGCAAAAAGACAAGCCCGAAATAATTTGTAAAAAACAAACCAACAACAACGCAAGAATAAACCAATACAACAGAACTTAACTTCTCAGTACTGTAAACTGAACTAGGCTACATCTCACAGTAGGGACGCTGTGGTAATGCTTAACTATTGTACATTAGCTATATTTAAATCGGTTTCAAATAACTGTGAAATGCTGTCTAGGTAGGCAGCTCACTGGGGATTGAGACACAGCCAGTGTGTACAATTCCGATACATCACAACTCCGTGTTTCCACAGGGCAACATGGCATAAACTCTAAATTAAATTTTATGTGGAGACGGTTATATGGCTGTACGGGGGGAATACAAGCTCTAAACTCCTGTCATAAGCGCTTTCGGGCCCCATTCCCCGTTTTCCCGTTTCGTGAGGTCCTCGGCGGAGCGAGCAGCTCGTCCCAAATGAAGAAAAGCAGTGGTTTGAAAGTGCGCGAGAGAGCTGCGCTTAGGGCGCATACTATATTTTTAAAGCATATAAGCCGCCGTGCACACTTTAAGATTCTTTACATCTAGGTTGTATGAAATAAAAAACTTTTCCTACCTGCATGGGATCGGCGGCCATCTTGGTTGTGAACTCTTCTTTTTTCTTTTTTTTTTTAAATCAAACTCTGGGGAAGGGGGGGTGAGTCACTCCCAAAAAACAAGCCTGTTATGTTTCCGTCTCAAGCGAAAAGCTCTTTATTTGGGGTACGATCCATAGCATGGCCGGGATACGGAGGGGGTCCCATTGTTGAGCAGTCGGATGGCTGTAAACGCAAGGGCTCAGAGCGAGATCCGCGCTTTTGGGGTGAAGGCTGAGCTGTGCTGCTAATATCGGAACAAGGGGAGGCGGGTGGCAGAGCGACCCAAGTGCAAGTTTCTGTTCCCGCACCCAGTTCAGCCACGGCCAGTTCACCCTCGATCATGTGATCAATAACAGCTCCACAAACACAGAGGCTTTAACACAACCGTTTAAATCTATAGGAGCAGGACCACGCTTTCTATCAGAGCACGCGAATTTATAAAACATTTCAAGTTATATATTGCTATTATTGCATTGGGGCTTATTTTACACCAGTAGCACACTGTAAAGATTCATTCTGTACTTACTCTTTATGTTGTTACTGCAGAAGAAAAATTAGTTCTGTCAGATGTACAACTTAATTCGTTGTAAAATATTCTAGGAGAAAACGTTGTATAGAGCTTTATTTAATGTATTCTAATTAAAGAAAGTAGTTCTCAACTGGGGACCAGGGCCAGGACCCACAAGGGGGCATCAGTCCATTTAAATTGTATTCAAATTGTAATAAAATAGTGTAAATTAAAAATCAAGAAGCTCATTTATCTGTTTTAATTGTGACCCTGGACCACAAACCACCCATTTTCTTAAATTAAAAAGTTATACATCATCTGAAAGCTGAGTAAATTAGCTTTCTATTCAAGTATGTTTTTTAGGATAGGACAAGATTTGCCTGAGATACAATTATTTAAAAATCTGGAATCTGAGGGTATGGAAATCTTTTTTTTTAAATGGTTTTATATAGGCCTATGTATGGTAGGAAATTAACAAAATATCTTCAGGGAACATAATCTTTACTTAATATGCTAATGATTTTTGGCACAGAAGAAAAAAATAAATAATATTGACCTACAGTATGTATTTTTGGTTGTTGCCACAAATATAACCATGATACTTAAGACTGGTTTTGTGGTCCAGGGTCACATTTGTCATTTTTTCCCAAGAATGTACAGTTCAGTCACAACATAATTGGGTGGGGGGGGGGTCTTCAAATGTGTTGGACAAAAAAGCCCTTATTTGACATAACACAGCAATCATTCTATTGTTATTCATTGTGTAGGACTACTGCAACTTATTCTACAGAAGCAGCATTACTTAATCTATAAGGATTTATATGCAGTAACACAGAATTCATATTGTGAGCAGGACTACATTCTATATTTTATAATGTTGAAGCACTGCAACTCATTTCTTTGTTTTTTTATATGATCATGAACAACATTCTGTACTATTATTATTATTATTCTATAGGGACATATTCTGTAGCAACAACTAATTCTATTCATCTATAGGCACATGACCACATTCATTTGAGGGTTTTTTTTAACAGGTCAATTAATCATTTAGGATTTACTTTATAAAAGCAACACCACTTATTCAATGGAGACATATTTTATAACATCACCCAATGTATTTTACTACTTTACTTATATTAAAGGATAAATCCTTGATGATTCAATATTTCTCATCAGAAACATGGAGTCAGACTGGTTAAGAAGGCAGAAGCATAAGAGGTACATGAATCAGTTACAACAACAAAAAAAAAAAAAAAAAAAAAAAAAGAGAGATTTGGACATGATAGAATGATCTTAAATATGACATTCAGCACAACTTTGAGGCTTTAAAAATGTATAGGGTGTTTTTTTATTTATTCTGTAAACAATAAAATTCTTTTATTTCCCTAAATTGATAATTCAACAGATTAACTCTGGAAAATGCAAAAAAACAACAATTTTTTTTTACCAAGGAATATAAAAAGTTCCTACTGGAAGTGACAGATTTACCTTCAGCCAACAGAGGGAGGTGTTCTCCATCAATTCTGTGTCTGTCAATATATCGTTTAGAAAGCATCACAACAGAAAACACCGCTCACATCACTGAGAGATCCTTAACGGGTTTTTAATTCTTTTGAATAAAGCAAATATTACTTCACACACAACAAACTTCAAAGAAGCTTATAGTAAGCTCTGAATGTTTTCTAAAAAAATAATAATAATAATTGCTTCCCAAGAAGTCATCTGGAGGTCTGCTTCCAAGGATATGGAGAACTTGGACTCTCTGGATGCTGCCAGGATTGGTTTATGGACAGGTTCGTTGCAGAAGAATAGCCATCCCGTGACCAAAAGATAACTCACACACTAGTGGAAGGTGGTGTGTTTTCACTGCCTGAGAGTAAAGTACACAGCAGTATATCAAAACTAACAGACACCACAACTAAATTGCAGGTCCACACAATGCAAGGAAGGTCATTCTGTGCAAAACCAATTCATAATTGATTATGATACGCAAGGATGCTCGCCGATATTGCTTTTCAGCTCCAATGGTTAACCTCATTTACTGCCAGATATTACCATATACGTTGAATTTCCACAATATTAGACCTTCACAAAATGGTCTGTAGCTGACAAAGCAACTACCGGGTTATATGAGGTCTTGAATATGAAACTAGGTGCTCTATTAGAGTCTCTTTCTCAGAGCTCAGCAAAAAAATGATGAGCTCAGGACTTCTGTTCGGATATGTTGTGCTCCCTGAGTGAATCCAAGTGGTCGTTTCTGTACGCAGAAGCTGTTGGCCTGTCCCGCTCACAGTACAGTTTTCCATTTGTGTAGTGAAAACGGTCACCGGGTACTAGTTGGTTATGGCAGATGGAGCATAGAAAACACTACAAGAGTAAAGAAAGAGGTGACTGTAAGAAAAACATTACAAGATACCCCCAAAACACACAGCTGAATATCAGCCCATAAACAAGAAGCAGAAATGTAGATCACTTTTTAATTAACTGTATTTAAATGGGTCAGTTTAATGGAGTAAATTACCTTGACATGAAAAACATTGCCCTGTGCTCGCATAACCATTTCATTTGCTGGGATGGACTTACTGCAAGCCCCGCAGGCTCCACTGTGACCAAATAATCTGTGAATATCATAATCAAAAATGTGTCTTTTAATAAGCAAGTCATTAGAATTTAACAAGCAAGTATTTTTCCTCTCTCACAAAAGCAGGAAGTCATTTAAGCTTGCAGTATAGCTTTTTGAACTATTGCTTTTGCTTTGTTTCCTTAAAAATGATAGTTTAACCAAAAACATAATTTTGTAATTTACTGTATTTTTTTTTTTTTTTTTTTAACCATGCAATGCAAAAGAGTGGGGTCCCAAATTACTTTAATTGAAAAAACAATTGAAAGTTCTTCATTTCAACATTTTTCATAACATCTTATTTTGTGTTCCACAGAAAAAAAAGAGCTATGTAGGCTTGGTACAACATGAGGGTTAGTAAAATATTACCTTTTATTTTCAGACGACTACTTCACTTTACTATACTCCCAGAACACTTATTACTGCTTTCATTTATCTAGTATATTTGTTAGCTCAGAGTGTGAATGATGGTAAATTATCAAGGATGGCTATAACAAAACAGAGTGTTGTTCCTGCAGTCTGACCTTATATAGTCACTTTTGCAGAGGATCAAGCCACGCTTTGTGAAACACGATGAGCCAATTTCTGCCAGCTGGGCTTGACAGCAGGAGCACTTGAGACAGTGGCAGTGCCAGTACCCATCCAAAGCAAACAGGAGGAAGCGGTCTGAAATCTTGCATCCACATCCAATGCATCGCTTCAATGCCAGGGCCCCCATTCTGACATGAGGCAGCTGAGCATTACAGGCAGTGTTTACCATAATAAATGGGTCACTACCTGGAATAGAATGCATGTAAACTGAACAATGTTCCGTTTAACCGCACAACAAATACAAACGTACTGAACGGTTTTACAATTAGGCAGTAAATTAACTAGAGGCTATAAGAGAAAATAATTAACTATCTATAAGACACTGACAGATACACAATATTGTTAAAGTAAACAAGTTTAACTTACTCACCTGCTTCACAACTTCATGCTTTCACAGACTCATCAATGCAGAACAAACGGTCAGACACCCGTGCATTTATTGTCTTTAGGCAAAAAAGAGAGGTCGTAAACACGAATATAACTTCGTTTACCTACATTTAAATGTCGTCTCGCTTGCATCTCCTCATGAGGTCTGAACGCTGTAAGTTAACGCAGCTCTATCACCGGACTTCCATCCCCTTTAAACGTCCGTGAGGTGACGTCAGGCGCGCTTCAGCCAATCAACAGCCACCTAAATTTTAGTCTCGCGCTGAAGCAGCCCAACAGATGCAGATGCTAAATTATTGACGCTATCAACATCTGAATGGCGCATTCGTCACTTGCGCTGGCATTTCACTCAATTTTAATTGTAAATCACAAAATTAGCTGGCAGAAATTGATTTGTCAAAGTGACTTGAAGAAGTTTAGAAGAACTGCCTCACGTTTCTCATTCGGGGTCATTTACAATGGGGCCTTAATCACCCATATTAAAGACCTAATTACAGCACACACACAGCGTCATGGCCAAATCACTATGAAAAGAAACCTTGACAGCAGTCTGATTGGGTGGTAATAGAAAATCATCCGTGAGAAAAGGATCCTGTCTTTCTTATCATCTGTCTGTCATTTAGCCATGATTACCATCAGATTAAATACAATCAAAGCAGTTTGGGTGAAAAGTGGTAGTCATGGGAACCAGCAAAAACTGTTTATCTTGTCAAATGATCTTAATTCGAACCTGCACACTCTAGATTACAGAGATGTAGGAGCTGAGAGAGGAGAGGGTTGTGTTTGTCAGCTTCTGTCACTCCTTATGGTGTATTATGTCACTATTCAATGCAGAAAATTAGTCTCTGATGACATGACGAAGCCATAACGGTGGCTTAGTGTTGATATATAGTGTGCTGTTTGCTTTGAGAAACTAAAACCTTGTAACATCATGATTAGTTTTTATTTTGAGCCTGATAATAGTTGCACCTTGTTTTTCACATATGCTAGTTGGTGTCTAGTTTTGGACATTTATGTTGAAGCTTAGGTGTGGGTTGTCTTCCCTGGTGTTTAGTTGGTGTTCTCTGTTCTGGTTTTTATTTGCTTTCTGGTTTCCAGTTTTCTAAACTTTTTTTAATTATTTCTTTTTATAGCTTATCTCTTTCGGATCCAGTTCTCTGTTGTTTTTGCTGCTGTTGTTGTACGAGAAAAAAAAAAAAATACATTATACCCTTTTATCTATATATAATTTTCTATTATAGATCAGTGATTATACCACTATAGAAACTGAACTGTCAAACATAACTCTGCCAGGCTGCCAGAAATGTATCAGGTATTATTCTGGTGACGCCTCGTTGCATCGTGGTTGATTCTACTGCTAGTGTACATACACTCATAAGACACTTAATAGTATGTCTTGTACAAAATTTTATTTAAATAACACAATGCATATTCAAAATACTTAAATGAATAAAAGAAGCTAGTTATATATTAAATAATATTACAAATATTATCTGAACATATTGTGATGTCTGGCTGTTGCTCGTTATAAACATGGTCGAGTTAGAGCTAAGCTGCTCTATTATACATATTCCTGACTACTTGCCAATATTGTACTAGTGGTTACAAACGCACTTACCTGAGCAGATAAACATACATAGCACTCTACCACTATTACGGCACAGTCCTGATTGGTTCTAGAAGTGGCAATAGCAATATGTCACTCCCCTACACACCTCTCTCGATGACGGTAACTTTCAAACTTTTATATAACAAGACTGCAAATGAACCAAACCCACTCAAACTAACTTGAACATAACA
>JAUMHR010000029.1:1362121-1419005 GCA_032361145.1 Enteromius fasciolatus
GAAATTAGTGCACATGCTCTGCTGAAACAAGACATAAATGACTTGACATGCAGCTGCAAGCTCTCAAGTGACAACAGTATTAACTGGTGAGGACAACAGGATCACACAATAGGCAAGCTCAAACTGGTTGCCAGTCAAATACAGGTCAGAACAGTGGCTTTACGTCTGTTTTGGTTGTGGTAAAAGTAAATCTGACTAATTATTTATAACAAGCGATTGAATTGGTAGCTTTTATGTCCTACTTTTTTGTGTTTCTGTTGCTGGAGTTGCCCAGCACTTCCAGAAACTCTGCTGGCAAGTATCATGGCTTTGGCATGTCTGTTATATTCATGGTTTAAGGGTATGACAAAAAGAGTTGTCCTTAAGGAAGTACAATCTTAGCACACTTGTATGAACCTGTAACTGTGATTTGGTTTCCTCCGAACTGCAATACCGAGTTTCTGTTTCACATTTAGATACATGCTGTTCTTTTGATCTATTAATAAATAAAAATAATCTTCAAAAACCACAAGAGAAATATGCATTGATATGTTTCTTCAGCAGCAAAGGAGCATATTCAATTAATTACTAAAGGATCATGTGACACTGAAGACTGGAGAAATTATGCTGGAAATGATCACAGGTAGCCTATAGATTACATTGAAACAGATTTGGACATTGTGATAATAGGAGTAGATGTTTCCTGTTACTTTTTTATTAAAACGGACACAAACTGAGCCTGCTTTGAGTCCCAATGAGAGAAAAAATGATTAAAAAAGGGGTAGGTTTAGGGAATAGAAAATATGATATAATTTGGTTTGTATAAAAGTGATAGAAGCCTGTGGAAAATCCCAACAATTCACAAAAACAAAATGGGTTTGTGTGTGTTTTCATGCTTCATAGATAAAAAAAAAAACAATTGATTGCCTAAAACGGCCTGTGTTACCATGGGTCAGAAAGACATAATTGACCCCAAAACCTCCAAAATCTGTATGAATTTCTGTCTTCTGTTGAACATCGCACTCTCTTTGAAGTGTTACAAGCATAGATGAGATCCCTGAAGTTGCAAAGACTACAGTCTCAAAACCAAAGAGATGTTCTTTTTAAAAGTTAAGACTCGATCACGCCCCCTAAACGGCTCGTTAAAACAAAGAGTGGGTTTATTTTCAAACACCACCCAAACGGTGTTGCTACAGCAAACTACTTTGTGCTTCCAAAAGAGGACATAACTAGAAATTGTTGGTCAAGTTGTATTCACTACACCATTGGTCTCAAATTCCTGGAGGGCCACAGCTCTGCACAGTTTAGCTCCTACCCTTATCAAAAGCACACCTGATACAGGTAATCAAGGTGTGATTTGGGGCTGGTTGGAGTTCCCTCCAGGAACTGAGTTAGGACCAGTGCACTACACAGTTTCAGAACAGTTCAACACCAATATTGTGTGTTTTGAAGCTAGACCCATTGCGCTTTATGTCGAGAGAGGTGGATAAAGTGACTGTCCAATGTTGCAAGGACAGTGTGGCACTTCTGACTCACAACCTTTAAGTTACATTTTTCTTATTAAAAGTTTAAACACGATTGTGAAACACTGAAGGGTAGTCCGACAAAAAGACATAATAATCAGTAATTATGTCCCCACTGGTTGCAACAAATGCCTTGTTTGTAATGTGTTTTATTGTGCCGGTGTAGTGCCGAATTTTGACCTTTGCTTTTGACCTCTGCTTATGACTCCCCTAGTATTGGTAGGTTTAGTGTTAGGTGTGGAGGAGGGGGTAGGATCAGTATTGATTTCAACTAGAGTCGTCATGCAGTAATTTGGCAGGGAGTCAAAATTCGGATTCCATCAGACACTTGCGTTTGCACTTGCATTTGGCCAATTACAACGCACTGGATAGCTGACCAATCAGAGCACACCTTACCTTTTTTAGAACGATGTGCTTTGTACAAATCGACACGTTTCAGGAGGCGGGGCTTATAGGAGAAACAGCAATGTACAGTTTGTGGAAAATAATTTTTTAGTTTTTTGAACCTTAAACAGCATAAACACTTTGCATTGCACCAAACACACAAAGTAATGTTCTTTTTAGCAACATCATATGATACCTTTAAAGGGGGACCATCAATTGTGTGGATGCTCTTTTTGTAGAAAAAAAGAAAGTCATACAAGTTTGGATTAAGTAGAGGGTGAGTAAATGATGACAGAATTTTTATTTATGGTTGAACTATTCTGCTAACAGTGGTCCCACTTTATATTTTGTGGTCTTAATGAACTTATTTACATACTTAACTACACACATATAAATTAATCATCTGGTATAATTCATTTATTGTGTACACGTTTTTCATTTATTTCAAGTTTATAATCATTACACTGTTGAGCCATCCCTACTTACCACACCTAAACCTGTCCATAACCTTACCTCAGTAGCAGATTAAGTGTTTTGCAGTACAATATGAACACAAATAATACACTTTTTCTATGTAAGTAAATAAGGCCATGTTATATAGTGAGACAGCCGATTGCTCGGTTCTTCGTTGTTGGTTCTTACACACTTTCCTTATGAACGGTGAGTAAGTAGGAAAGGGTGTGGATTTCTGTTTTTCTTTCGTTCTTTCATTCACCATCTGTTGGCTCCACATAGTCACCATGGTAAATCCCATTGTTACTCATTCT
Source organism: Enteromius fasciolatus (assembly GCA_032361145.1). Classification (NCBI taxonomy): domain Eukaryota; kingdom Metazoa; phylum Chordata; class Actinopteri; order Cypriniformes; family Cyprinidae; genus Enteromius; species Enteromius fasciolatus. Next base: position 1,364,775 of record JAUMHR010000029.1, read on the forward strand.
GAATATGTACCTGTCTTTTAACAGGTTTACCTGGAGTGTGAATCATTATTTATGGGGGAAATCACTCATGAATAATTTTAACCTTTGCCTGATAAATGAAGGAGTGCGATTCTTTGTGCATAGGCACACTATTCTGCCTTCGGCCACTAGATGGCAATATTTTGCCATCACTAAAAACGAATTCAATGAAAAGGGAGCTGCAGTTCTCAAACAACAAGGCAGTCTGAATAGAGATGGTCTATTAATCTGTCTTTAGCTTCTAGTGACACTCCTATACAAAGTCCATTAAGGCTGGCCATTGTCCAAATAGGGTTTTGGGTCAAAAGGAAGTTGATTTCTGTTTACAGGACCTAACTTTGACCTTGCCTTACTTCAAACTACAACTAATAAAACACTCTCAGCTGTACATAATTGTTTTATGATTTGTACTTTCACAATTCAGAATCAAGTTTAAATAATTAACCTACTGTTTTAGGTCTGTTATTTTTGAGTGGATGATATTCACTACGTTCAATTTTCTCCCTCAGTTTGGTTCAGGTTGAGTATGCAGTATGCAGCAGTAATGTTATGTAGTTTCAGGAACATTGACAGAAATAGGACAAAATTCAAATGTACTGTACCATTAGATTATTGTAGTGTTTTTTTTGTTTTTGCATAATGGAGACAGTTTGTGCAGGAAAACAGTGACTTAAATGACACTAAGGAAGCATTTAGTGGGAGATCAATATGTAAAAACCTTAGGTGAATGGGTCTGTGACAGCTTTATGGCAGGATGGAAATATGCTTTTGACATTGGGAGGTTTATTTGTGCTGCGTTCATGGTTGGAAAATGGATTGTTATTATTGCGCTCTGCATCAACAACACTGTGACCCAGTTATGAGATATGAGTGAGGAAGAGAATTAGTGTTCATTATACATAAACTTAAGCTTGACCTTTTTCTGCCAGAGGAATTATGTGGTTCTAAATGCTTCGAATAATATTGCATAGAAATGTTTTGCCTGGAAATCCTAGCAATGAAACACTCATGACACTCGTTGATGAATTACTGCACAAAAATGCAGGTTTGCCTTTATTTATTTTCAAACACAATAAAAACTAAATAAGAATTATTCACATTGTTGCCTGGATCGATTCTGTCAAAACAAATGAACAGAAAAACATCCCTGGAACTCTAACATAATTACTCAAAAAACACCTACAGTTATTTTTTTTCCTTCATAAATAGGCGCAAACAAGTACCATAAAAAGATCTCATATAGACACAGTGTAGAGGAATAGTAAATGATCAGCCATATGCCAGGGTTATACAGCAACTCTCCAATCTGCCACTGTTTCTTCTAATTAACACCATATAAGCATCTGACAGTTTCATACACATAGTTTGGATGACATTAATCAATATGCCAGAAGTGATACAAAAGAAGTATTTTGCGTAATACAAAATAAACTTTTCTTTAGTACTTTCCTTAATGAATCATTTCATGCTACCTCGCTGGTTGATGCCACCAACCTTAACGTTATTAAACTTGGAAAAGAATACTTCTTCAGTCTCTTTTGTCGGTCTAATCAACAGCGACGTCCGCTGCCAAGAAATTACCCCTCTTGGCTAGTTATCCCTTTTCGAGTTTGAAACGAACTGGTGCGGTCCAATTCAAAATCACATTTTTACTAGAAAAAAAGTTGAATTCTTATACTCTAGGAGTAACACAGATTCTATTTACAGCTTGAAACAAGGGCTGCTTAAAACAACCCGTTCGGCCGTTTATAACCTTCCTATGAGCGACTGTTTTATACTTTCAACAGAACTCTCTTTCTAAGGCAGTTGACTAGAAAAGATCATTACAGAGAGGAAGAATGATACGACGAGAAAGAGGAGCGGGGCGAGACGTAGGAGTCATATCGTCTGCATTCATTTTTTTTTTTTTTTCTTTTTTTTTGCCTTTTTGTTTCTTTTCTGTTTTCGGGTTGCGATTTTTCCTCTTTGTACAATAAAGAAGTTTTGTTTTGGCTTTCGTTCCGCCGCTCGTCAGCGAGAGCTTGGAGTCTCCGACACGCAGCGGTAAGTGCTTAGAAACCGATGGATTGACACAACCTTCCTGCGAGGCAAATTGACCTACGCAACGTCTTAAAAACCATGAGCGATCTCCAATAAAACACACGTCTACAGGGGGTTTCCATACACGGCCTCTTATTAGGATGCCGAACGATAGGAGGGCGTTAAAAGTCAATATCATTAGAGAGGTGATTGCATTGAAACAAATTTTAGCATACAATTTACATGTTCATGCTTGCGATGATTTAAACTCTATTTTTAAAGATCCAAAATGTCTGAATGTCAGAAGCTAGAAGGAGATACAAATTCCAAAGCCACCACGGTAGGGTGCACTAAAGTGTGAGCCATGAGAAAGAAAACATTCAAACGTTGGTTTGCTGATGCGTGGATTGTGTCTAGTCTAAAGTAAGGCCTGAAAAATCAGGCCCTGAATAGTTGTACTGGGATGAGGAACTGCCTTGGTCCTGTAAGCGTGAAGGAGCGTGAGGTTGAGCTTGTCGATCAGGTCAGGTACAGGGCTTTGTCCCTCTGCAGGGCTCTGTGGAGGGAGATGGAACAAGTCAAACATGGCTGCCGCAGAATATTTGTGTGTCTACTTGAACGATATCGGCAGTGTCTGCTCACCCGTTGCCACAGTAGTCGGAGGTCCAGTCCAGGCCTTGGGTCGGTCCGTTCCTGCAACCTGTGCGGTAGTCCATTGAAGGGGACAGGCCGGGTCCGGCGGAGGATGTGACATTTACCATGCTCTGATACTCTGCCTGAAGAGGGAACCCCTGAGAGGAGAGCAGAACACAACAGCAGATTACACATAAGATCTACTGCAGGTCCCACAAAGTCAAGGCCTAGAGTGTATTATAATAATAATAATCACAGTATTGCAGTACAATATTAAAGAAATTGTCCTGGGAAAATGAAAATGCATTATTTATAATGTTGTTATTATACACACAAGTAGACATTTTTAAGTAAGCAGCTATTCTCATAGTGACCAGGGGAAGCCATACAATGGCTTTGCGTCATACTTTACGTAAGTAGCAAATGAAATCAAACCGCGTTGTTTAATATTTTTGTGAAATCCATGATTTATTTTCAGCCTTTATTTTAAATAAAAAAAGCGTCATCAATTTAACGCATATTTGCTGAATAAAAAGGCCCTTGTGAACGGCTTTAAGTAAACTTGATGATGATTATCAGTGAATAATGACTCAAATTTGGTTCTGTTGACACATTGTACGGACTCATTTTATTTATTTGTCATTTTTGGAGCATGTGAGATATTATAGCTATATTGGCCAAGTCCTCTGTCATGCATTCTCGTAGATGTTTACTTTTGAGCTCCACACAGCAAATGTGTCTGGAATAGCGTAATTTTCATTTTTGGGTAAACTGTCCAACTAAATAAATATTTTAACAGCGAGTTGTATTAAAGCCTGGCATCAGACTGCTGAACTAGCTTTCCTGTTTTTCTTTTTTTTCTGAGAGAAAGCAGAGCAAAGCAGCTCGTCCAATCTAATTCCAGCAAACATCCTACAGGATCTGAAGTGGACATGATGACAGTGTAATGCAAGCAGCCTCAAATGAGCATTAATGAGGAACTGCATTCGGTGGTCGGGGAGACCGGTGGGGGTAGAGGAAAAATAAACGAAGCAGATATTCTAATTTGAAGACTTCTTCTCTGTTCTTAGCCTAAGAAAGACTGTATGTGAAAAGGAAGTTAATCTCAGTGGTACACAAGAGAATCTGCCTGAAAGAGCAAGACAGCAGGTGGCTGCGTTTTTTTCCCCCTCCAGAGATTCTACCTATTCATGAATTGTTCCTCAAATTCTTCTCCTTCATTCGATCACAAAGGCTCCATCTGCCCCTTTGTGTCCCTCCTTCCCCCCCACAACACCGCCCCACCTCCCCCCAGTCCGCCTCGGCTCACCGAAAAAGTTGAACTGCGCGTTTTTGTTTGCTCTCCACAAATATGCAAAAATGAACGAGGATTATTACTCCCCTTTGGATTTAAAAACTCTCCCATAAAGGCAGGATCTGCAGAACAGGCTTAAGAACTCCCCAAACGGAGGAGAGAAAAGCCAAGTTTAAAGCATTCGTACTCTCCTCCAAAAGATTGACACAGCCATACAAGCAGCCCTGTGGTAATCTAAAATTGGACTTCAGACAAATTCACACTATAATCTGCATGAAAATTAGACTCACGACGATGATCATCCACAGCAATAGTTAATTTTCCTGCCGAGGAGTGATAAAAACGAAGCACACGAAATTCAATCAAGTAGTTGCTCTTTTAAATACGACGTTTCCCAGAATTCCCAGCGGGCACAGGAAGAGAAACTTACAACAATAGGCCTTTCATATTCAGATGTGAATGGCAAACTTTTTTTCACCGCAACAGTTTGAAATGGAAATATGTTTTTCGCTGTCGTCCTTGATGGAATCTGTCCGCTGCCGTGTATTTCCTTGCCACAATTCAAACACAAACAGCTCGTTGCTCGACGCCGGCCCTGGCGCATCCCTCGGTGAAAGATCAAACCGCTGTCATTGGATAGCGTGTCACCTGTTCTCCTGACCACCTGATTCATCTGTCTTTATGAAGCTAATCCCTGTTTACCCCAAGACAATGTGATTCTCCGCCCACTCCTTCTCTCTAGCACCAGTCAGTCCTGCCTCCCAGCTGATGCTCATCTCTTAAAGAGCTTCCAGACACAAGGGTGCTATTCATTAGGACCTCATTACAACCTCATCTCAATCCCACTGAAGTTCCAGTGCAACTCAAGTTATTAAGACATGAGACGGATCAACACAGAACTCACCGCGAGTTCTTAAGGAGACTTGGGCTTCTTAGCCACCTCTGCTTGAGATCTCTATTAGAGGAACGAGGGTTAATTAGCACAGATGCTAATAATGAGGCTGCGTGTTAACGTAGGGTTCAAAACACCCTCTTCCTCTTCGCACATTAACGCAGTGGAAGTTGTTTCAAAAGGTCTTTTTCTCTTTAATTGGATTTTTTAGGGCTGTTTGTGCCAACGGGAAGTCTTTATTTGCTTTCTCCACTTTGCTGTTGTTGTCTACGTCCTCCAAAACCAGCCTTCTCCTCCTATACACTTTAGCGGAGAACTAATTTCATTTCCTTCGGCCCGGTCTGAAAAACTGTTTTCATCAGATAGCTGAGGCGTTTTGTCTTCCACACTGATGTATTCATCAATCTCAATGTGAGTTTTTTTGTGCAACCTTAAGTCACATCCAAATCCTAATGCATCTGTTTATTACAGAGAGAAAATTGAAAATCTGTCTGTGTGATACGCAGGGATTTTTTTTTGCACCGTGTGGACATAAAACAAGCTGGCAGATATTAATGGTTCCTCTCTTGACCTCATTCGCCGGCGCGAGAGATAGGCTGAAGGGGCCGGAAATGATGAAAAATGAAACGGTGCTGCGTCTGCTGCATAAACAGCACTTCCTCCACTCTCACATTCATACACACACATATACGCTTCGCTATCTGCTCCACGATAATGTATAATGGAAATTGGAGGAGAATCAGACAAGGCGGGTTCTCAGAGAGGTTTATGGAAAATAGATTGGAGGGGGAGCAGATCCTTTAATTGGCTCGGCTTGGTGACTGTCTTGCCACTTTTTGGATTTGGTTTCAAAACAGTAAAAAGGCTGGTAATGCTTTAAGTCAACATAAAATAGAGTGTGCAGCCTGCTTTATTTCTAGAATGGGATATGTTTCACATTACAAGAAGAAGAAAAATGTAATGCTGTCCATTGAGAATTGATTGGATGGTGAAAAGTGCTCTGTATATAAGTTGTCTTTGGTGAAGTGCGAGAGAGTATATTAAAGAGTTAAATTTAGGTTAATTAAAATCTTTTAAGTTTAAAAGTATGAATTTCAAAATTTGTGCATGTGGATGGCACCAAATATTTTATATATATACAGTCACAAAAGGTTAAATGAATATATTACATAAATATATTTTTGGTGCCACAGAATAAACATAAACTGACCCCAAACTTCTGAAAATTATGATTTTGCTCACCCAGGCTGCACTTTTTTGAATATTGTGAAATATTATTACAATGTAAAATAATTGTTTCCTATTTACAATTTTACAGTAATATTGTAAAAAATAATTACAATCTAAAATATTTGTTACCTATTTCACAGTAAAAACAGTAATATTGTGAAATATTTCCCATTTATTTAGTTCTTTATTTTATTTACTTTTACTTTAGTCTTCATTCTATTATGCTGATTTGCTGCTCAACAAATATTTATTATTAATGTTAAAACAGTTGTTTAATATTTTTGTGAAAGCAGCGCTACTTTTTTCTTTGATGACTAGAAAGAACAACATTAAAATAGAAATCTTTTGCAACATTATAAATGTCTTTACTGTCACTCTTGAACAGTTTATCACAGTTTTTCTTTCTTTAAAATGGTAAATATAGGCACTTATTTTAAATATACACGTTAACTCAAAATTCAGAAGCAACTAAAAAGCAAAAAGTGTGATTAGTAGACGTCTCACCTGGGCCATGGATGGGGAGTGCAGGGGCAGCGGGTGGCTGCTGAGCTGCTGTTGTTGCTGGTGGAGACTTAGGTGCTGGTGTAAAGGGGGGCTGATCTGCAGCGGAGGGGGGGACGAGCCCGTCATGCTGCCCATGCTGGGCCGGGATGCACCACCTCGTGCTAGGCCTGGCTGCATCGGGGGAAGGTGGGGACTGAGTCCTGGCTGCTGGTGGTACGGAGGAGCCATGTAGAGGCCTGGGTGAGACTGGCCTGCCCCGGAGAAAACTGGTGGCTTGGGTCCGAGCATCTGAGAGGCCTGTGATACCTTCACATCTCCTGGGTCATTGTAGCTCTAGAGAATGTTTAAAAAAGTGGCTTAGTTGCCGGCTGCATAACTTTCTTCTTAGGTAAGAAAAATGTAGTTTCTATATTCATAAAAATTATATTAACATAAAATATATATGTAATTCAAAAATGTATGTGTGTGTGCATTTATATATACATACACATATCGCAAATAATTATTTGACAGCATTAATATACATATATCAAAAATAGTTAAAGTCACAATTTTAAATGTATTAATGTTAATATTCAGATCATATATATATAGTTATATGTATGTGTGTGTGTGTGTGTGTGTATAAATACATATATATATATATATAAGATACGAATATATATTTTAATAACAAACTTCTCTGTACATTCCAGGCAATATTTCCATTCAGGTTGCATGCCTTAAACCTTGCTACACATTACATATATTCAATATTAGATTTCTTTCAAACTATTTGTTTTCACACTCTCTTCATAATATTTCCATTTAGGCGTATCTAGGAGTCTATTTATTACTCAAGCAGTCTCAAACACATCTCTAAACTGCCAAACTGGAACACTTCAAAATGTCCCTTCTCAAACAACACAGTTTTTTAAAGCAAGTATGCATACGTATCAATATCCCAGAGTCATTTACCTGAGACACGAGGCTTGCTCTGTACGCAGCCAGCTGTTTGAGGTACTCCTTCTTTGCAGTTTCCGTTTTTTTCTTGTACATCTGCCATGATAAAACAAACAAACAAAGAAAAAAAATATATTAAGGGGCCAAAGCTGTTCTTCATGTTCCTGTGCACAATTATTCTTAGAAATGGGATCTAATGGCAGTCCATTTATGAGCCATAATGCGTAATTGTTGTTGGAGCACTGAAATGGTGAGTGCTTGAGTGCAGCCCACTTTATCCATCGCTTGTTCTTCTGCCTTTATGGACTGTCCATATTCCCCTTTCAGTTGGGACATATGTGTAATTATTTGCCCATCAATACATCTGTGCTGTTATTACCCTAACCAATAGACCTCTACTAAAAAGAGAAGAGCAGAGGAGAGATAGAGAAAGAAAAAAAAACGGCGGAGAGACATGATGTTCTTTTATCAGGCAAACATCCTCTCCTGAGTAAAAGTACTTTTAAGTGTTTTCATCAGCTTCACCGGCTGAGTGTTTTACATAGTGAAAAGAGCACAAAATAAACGGCTACAAAAAATAAAAAAGGCTTTTTATGACTGTAGATGCTGTCTGGTGGCTTTGGTGAGGGAAATAGGTACTTTCAGTTGTGTTTATTCTGAAATCAGCAGCAGCTCTTGTAGTCATGTCATTCTTCAAAACCTAAATTCACCCCCTAAACAACGGTCTAGGTGTTCACATAAGTGCTAATCCTTTTCTTCGTCACGGCTTTCAGTCTTAAAAGGATCCTTGATGAGGGTATTAAACATTTACAAGGGGTATTTACTGTACTACATAAACTCTAATATACACATTTGTTGTAATGCACAGCAAATAAAAAAGTGTTATTTGATTGCATGATCTACCGTGTACTTAAAAAGAAAAACATTGTGCTTTGTATTTTTAATTTTTGGGGTAAACTGTGCATGTCAGATTTTAAAATGTTTTGTCACACTTTATTTTTCAGGTGTCCTTGTTTCAGTGTAATTATATAGTACATTTAAGTACTGAGTAATGTTAATTGACTATATGTACTTGCTGTTATGTTAGGGTTCGGTTTAGGGTTACTTGTCTGTAATTATGCATGATTTATTGTTATTATAATGGTAAGTAGGCAACATATTTTAAGTACTATGAGTCAGTCAGTCAGTCACTTTTATTTATATAGCGCTTTTAACAATACAGATTGTAGCAAAGCACTGAACATTATCTATGAGAAGAAATAGTCCTAATTTGAAAGTCAACTAGTTACATGTAAAATAATGATATAATTTAAGAACATAAATGTAACTGTAATTAGTTAGTTACTGAGAAAAATTAAATTAGTTTACTTCTGAAAAGTTTAAAGATTACAAAGGGGGTTACATCTGAATCATTTTCACACACAAACAGATTTGATGAGATTTTTTCCCAAAACTGCATTGACTGCAGGAGTTAAAGACATAACTATTTTATATTTGTTTTTGTATTTATGCTTTGTTTTTTAAGAGTAACTAACTATTCCCCAAAATAATTGTTAGATGCAAGTATTTTCTGTATTATTATTATTATTCTGCTTTATATACTATTCTGTATAGTATTTTAAATTCAAAACATTTGCATAGCTATTAAACTGTATCTTAGATTTAAACATGTTTTTAACCACAAAACAATCTCAAAGTAAAAATAGGTCCAAATAAAGATTTTGTAGTGGCCGTGCTTTAAAATTAAATGATTATAATCTTAATTCAAGTGATGAAAGATTATGAAAGTTAACCCTGTTGCTTTAAATGTTTGAAAAATTGTTAAAGTATTCAGTTATATTGCTTGTTCAATTTTAAATAGGGTAGCTTGTAATCTGTAACCTGTTACATTTCTAAAGTAAGCATTTCTACATTTTTAAACCTGTTCAGAAAGCAATAAAATGTATTTAAAAAATGCTGTTGCTTACTACATTACATACTGTATTCATGCGAGATGTAAACGAAACTCGAGAGGCGATAAGCAGACCCCACAAAACCTTTGTTTGTTATGTTCCAATAAAAAAAAAACCTCTCACATAATGCACTGTTTTCACACCTGACTTTAAGACTTCCCCTACCATGCACAACCACGCTGATGTTAGACCACAGCAACACTGCGGAGACAATGTTATTCTCTGATTGCACAAGGGGAAATCAACAAATGTTCTGACCAACATGTGCGTCACCGCATCTGCTGTCATAACAAATCGTTATGTGGATATACTATTGTATATACTGTAGATAATACCTTAGATAACAAACAAAAAGTGTGCTGTGTGTATAGAAACACAGTAATCTAATTCCTCCTGCATTACCTCAGCCTTTACGAGTCAGCCACAAGATCGCAGCGAGATAAAGGAACTTTTCACGTTTGCACGAGCAGGGTTTATTAAAGAGAGAAAAAAAATCACCTGTTTCTGTTCCTCGCCCAGGCCGTCCCACATGGACGCCACTATTTTAGAAACCTCCCCAAATGTGGCATTAGGGTTTTGGCCTTTGATTGCTGCCTGCGTGTCTCTGAAGAACAGGGCGTAGGCTGACACTGGCTTCTGAGGCTCGTTGGGGTCTTTCTTCTTCTTCTTCTTGGGGGTTTTGGGCTTCTTGGCCATGTCTGTGGCTGCTCTCTTCTCTGCCCCATTGATCTGAAAAGAGAGGGGCTCATTATAGTAAACAATAGATATCCAATTAGATTAAGCCATAATAACAGCTTTATGAATGAATCATCTTCCTAAAGCTAGTTAGTGAGCCTTGTCTCCAAAGCCTGGAGCTACTTTTTAAATTTTAATGACTAGCGTGCATTATTCGTACTGTATGTACCGGGTTCCCACGCACTTTTACCAATAATTTTCCATGACGTTTGTAGTTGTTTGTGATCACCGGATAACCGTTTCTATAAAGACTGCAGCTGCAAAGAACAATTTCTAGAAAATGAAATCTTAATTTTAATATACAGCATCTATAGGGCATGTGATTATTATATAAATTCCTGTTTAATGTTACAGATCTGTACAATCAGATATTTCGAACCAATTAAGGGAATTTGAATTGCATGAAGAAATACCATAAAAGGCACATTTTACAGTGTAGAAATAGTCAGATAAATATTTTGTTATAGATATATTTATAACTATATTATAATATTTATTAAACGTGTCATTTTAATAATAATTAAATAATAAATATTTTTAAGAAAGCCTTAAAATAATTTAAAAGTTTCCTTAAAATAAAATAAAATTTGTATCCATGTTCACTGTGAAAAATATTTTTTTTATGGTGTGTTGAGCTACGTTTTTGCACTGTTATATAACTGTTATATCATCTAAAAAGACCATTCATTAAATTACTTGTATGACAATTAGTCTCAAGTCTAATGCTTTATAATCATAACAGTCCTAACTATAAACTTTTCTTGACATTTTAATTTAAGTGACTGAAATATCAGACAGTGACGCTTTATATAAACACGAGCAGCTCATAGCGTGTATATTTATACAGCTCTTGACTCTTTAATGCTGAACTGTGTCTTCTGTGTTAGGAAAAGTATCTTAGCAGAGCATATAAAAGACCACACTTTCCAGAGGATCAGTACTGATTTGAGTTTTGGAGAAAATGTACTGTATTTTTGGCCGTGAAGGAGAGACTTGAGGCAGATCAGTGTCTTAGCAAATCTATGTTTAAGGAAACATGGCAGTACAACTCGCTGAAAGGTCAGCAGTGACTCATTTCTTTTAATACACTATTTTGCCACAGTGCATAAAACAGTGTGTGTGTGTGAAGAAGATAAGCTTTTATATTCATGAGATCACAGAATGGGTGAAACACTTTCTCTCTCTCTCACCTTGGCAGCATCATCTGCATCGTCCTCATGCACGGAGCTGGAGGGGGAGGGAGTGGCGGACTTGCTCTCCGGTGGAGATGGGGATCCATGGGTGCCATTGTTGTTATTCAGACCCAGCTGAGTATTGAGTTGTGATTGGTTGATAGTGGTCAGCTGACCTTGAGGAACCATGCCAGGTTGGACCCTGGGTCTGAGCGTGTCCACCTGAGGGTGGCCGCCGTAACGTGAGTCAGAGTTGACCATTTGCTGCATCTGGAAGATTAACACAAAAATACCTAGGTTTGCAAACGCATCTTTCAAATAAACCGAACCTCAAAGCGTTCTATCGGAATGAAAGTTTGTAGCAAAATCAGCTTGACTATTGTTTTCCTAAAAACAAACAAACAAGAAAACAATGAGGCACTAATAATAGAAGGGAATGGGTATACTTTTTTTAAAATCAGATGTATTATAAAGTATAATATTATAAAAAATAAAAATGGTGCAACAGCAAAATATTTGTACTTTTTTTTGTCCCACCATGTGACACATTGATGTCAACTACCCATATATATATATATATATATATATCAAAATAACTGATAAGGTATTTTTAAGAAGATGTTTTAAGGTTTTATGGTTCAAGAAAACCATAAAAAAGTTTTTACAAAAGTTGTAAAATTATAACTTTTCATTGAAAGTTTAGTGATTTTTTTTGGTTTTGTGATAAACCACATTATGCCACAAAATTAGTTTATTAGGCTAAACTTGTATAAAATCTGAAATATTCAGTCACACTTTATTTTAAGGTCCACGGTTCTATTAACAAACCATTAACTATGATGTTTGCCTCAATAAACACCTAATTTGGTGCTGTTATTAATAGTTAGTATGGCAGTTGTTAGGTTTAGTTATTGGATTGAACATGGGCAGATGTAGAATATGGTTATGCAGTAAGTGCTAATAAACAACCAATATGTTAATAATATGCATGCTAATAAGCAACTAGTTAATAGTGAGAACTGGTCCAGTTACCAAAGTGCCGAAGTGTTACCAAATATTCATTTAAAACGTAAAACAGTTACAAATAGGCCTACCTATACATACGAGCATAATCTCAGCGTTAGCTAGCACTAATATCTCCATCCATAGTTTATGACAGGTTTGGCTTTTTCACTATCTTCTGCTGCTGTGAGTGCTAGTCTGTTTCAGGGTGTAGAAACATTGCTTTTGTACACTGTATCTGGGGGATAAATCACTTCCGACAAGGACAAGCCCTGTAGCTGTAGTCCGTCACCTGATACTGTCTGAAGCAACAGGTGACCTGAAATGTACCCCACGCCCACCATTGTATGCAACACAATGCCCCCGACAGGTGGAGCTTTGGGGTTAGAGGCCACGGGCATTTCTCTGAAGGACAGGTGACTCTGTGTCTCCCTCCCCACATAAACACTTCAGACACACTGGACCCTCGTCACTCAAAACACACTGGAGTTGCTTTCTAACTAATCTTATTTCGAAGAGAGCTTTTGAGAGCACTGAATAATGCTAATGCAAATATTTAAAAGTAGGGAAAAGTAGTGTATAATATTTAAAAAAGGCCTTACATGTTTAATTTAATTAATATAATATATAAAAGTGTTTTTTATGTCATGGAGCATCGGAAAGACTATTCATTTATGAGAACTCTGCCTGTATCTGTGAGCAGTTGAATGACATGACAACATTACACAGCAATATGAATAGGAAATTCTTCAATCTGTGCGGTTGAAGCGGTTAACTGACTTATCATAAACTGACACGGGTGAAAATGTCAAGTTCTCATGAAACGGCCGGAAAAAAAGTTTGCAGTGGAAAACTGTTCAGCTTTTCAGGGGGTTTAACCATTAGAATGTTAATGGATAGGAGAAAGTTTCATTTTTCAGCGAAATCATACGCACCTCATTAATACCCTTAGTGTTTTCAGTATTATACCCTTCCCACTCGATTTCTTGTGAAACATCTGTATTTTCTTGAGGGGGACTTTTTCTGCTGTTTAACCAGACAATACCCACCTTGTGTGGGTAATTAGACATTGTGGTCAGTTTGGGTAGAAAACATATTTCAACTAAAAACCACGCATGCTGATAAAGGTCACTTTCTATTTCTTGGTAAAACAAAACCTAGAGGCAGGACAAGCTCTCTAAAAGAAACTAAGAGTGCAATCAAAGAGCGATTATTTAATCGTATCGCAATAACTAGCGAAATTTCCCAAGTTTGCGGCGAACGAATCAACATGGCTGCTGAAAAACACTCAAAACGCGTTTGTCAGAGCGAGGTTGTGATGGTATTTATCATCGGGGCTCACCATTAATCTCCACTATACAGAGGACAAAGGCTTGTCGGGGATGAATAGAGGTCACGTGACGAGGTCACAGACAAAAGCCCTAAAGGTTGCCTGTTCTGCACTTTTTAAGTTTTAAATAACAAATGGCTGCCTGGGCTGGCTGTTTTTTCATCAGATCCACTGACCCGTGCTGCAAAGGAGGTCATACTCATTTGATATCAATTTCCTTTAAATCACAGGGCAAATTGTAATCACACGTACAGTAAGAGACTATTTGCATGCTTATCTTCCTACAGTGTGCTACAGAGACGCATGAAAGGGACGAGAAAAGCCCAGCTTTCCATAGAGTCCAATGACATTTTAAAGGGAGGAAAATAATGTCTACTTTACTCCGGCTGTCACTTCAGGGGCACTTTCATGTCCTTCTGTTTCCATTAAAAAGGTATAAATAGCTTAAGTGCTGGACTAGATCAGAGCCAATTGTTTGCTCAGGGTAATAAAACCACAGCCCAATGATAAGGACTTTTTCAGGCAGAGTAATGAGGGCGTATTTCATGTCCTTGCGTTACTGTAGATCTTTATAAGCAAAAAGACATGCTGGCTTTTTGTTTACCCATTTGATCATTTGAAATGTATTCCGGCATAATCTTAGCTATTAATTCCTTGTGCTCTCCAGTTAATCCGCTGTTATTTTATTTCTTTTTTGAGTCTGCACCAAGGAAAACAGACGATATTTATGACATGCAGGAGTACATATGAGAAGTGAGGTAATTTGGAATATAAAAGCTTAAAGCCGTATTACACCATCTGTCATTTGGACATGCCCGAGTTTAATTGCTCCTGCTCCAATTCTACACGAGCGCACGCAAATACCTGTCTCTTATTAAACTTCACTGTAAATGATCTATGCCAAAGCAGCCTAATAGAAGTGGCTTGTCACGCTGCACTTTCAAGGTCTCAAATGTCCCGTTTTGCAGCGCGCAGCAAAGTGCTGCAAACTGTAGGCTTTGCTGCAAATTTACAATAAATGGAGATTTATGTCCATTACTGTTCCTTTTTTTTTATTTAGGCCACCGCTGGATGAGGATTTAGTGGCTTTTGCGCTGATGATGGACGATCTCGCTGCTTTTTGCCGCTCACGCCCTCTCTCTCCTCCGCTGTCAGCTCTGTTTAGATTTGCACATTTTACACACATCAACTTGTGCTTATTTAAGCGGACATGTGGCTTTCTAGAAAGCCAACCTTACCTGAGCATTTCCAATAAATTTGTCGCGTTTTATGCGGATCACCGAGCTCATCAGAACGGCCCGATGAGATCTCATCTCCCACGTTCTACGTTTAAAAAGCAGCCTTCGCCGTTTCTCAGAACTAGTGGGATCCGTTTAGTCATTCGCCAGCATTTACTTTCATTCTTTTTAATGGAACGAGCAGGGATGGTGAAACCTTATGAGATAATTTTCCTTTTAATCTAATACTTTTTAAGGTGAAGCACATTTCACTCAACTGTCTCTGCTGGCTAAACAATGCAAGCTCTGAGACCTATAAAATGAATGCAAAATGTAAGAGGCACATAAATGCACTCTCTGTTCCACCAGAGAAGGCAGCTCCAACAGGCTAATGCCGAGAGAAAATTAATTCCATCAGCTAGCTCTTTCATTCTCCACTGCAGCTACAAGCTCTCTGTCCCGTTGCCTGGCAACCATAATTCATAGCCGCTCTAAATGGATGTTCTCCAAGCACTGAGAACATTAAGGTGAAAAGAACAAATGCCTTTGTGAATCTCAATATCTTTCAGTGTGCATGTCACTCTGTGTGTGTGTGTTTTTTGTTGTTTTTTTTAGCCACCCGTGTGCATGTTATTCTTTAAAAATCTTTTTGATGGAAGTTTAAGAGAGTCTCTGTGAAGGTGCATTTATTGTTCGTACATTAAGACTGCCGTCGTTTTTGCCTTGGCGCCCTCATTTCCGATAATAAGATAAATCATCTGTGCTTGTATAATCGAAGAAAGGTCAAGACAAAAAATAAGTTGTTATTATTAACAGGGTTTAATCACACACAAAAATAACGCTCAATATTTAGGTTTGTCCCCAAACATGGAGCATGTGGAAAACAATAGGTGAGAGATGAAGAGGAGAAGTTTCAGTTTGACTCAAGCGTCAGATTAGCTGCACATCTCGCATTCATCTTCAACCACAGTTAGTCACAGCTCACCAGCACTTCACATGTGTCATAATCACATTATGAGGTTTCTTGCACTTGACCAAAATTCAAGGTTTGGGTTTCATTTCTGCAGAAGTAGCAGCGATTTGTAGATATTTGTGATCAATATCGACATTTTATAAAAACAAGAGAAGGATACAGTAACAAAATAGCAAGCAAAATAAAATAAATTTGATGCGTAATATATCAATTTATGTAAAATACAAAATCTAATATATAGCTCCTGCATATATATGTATATATACACTAGTACAATGTGTATGTGTATATGTATTTTACATGTTACTTTTTACATTTATAAAAATTTAGATAATATTGTTATTGTTGCAATAATATTTTTGTTTTAGTTAAACTTAATATTATTCTTTTAATTAACATTATTTTCTAAGTTTCAAAAGTTTTTAAAATGTATCGACAATTTCTGAAAGCATCTATTATAGCTACATGGCAAGCAGAATGCATTAGGAGGAGTGCCTTGATGCTAAATTATATTTAATTAACATAATCCAATAGGGAATTTGGCATTGTTTCACTGTGCGTTAAATCACATTAGCTCTCATTTGCTGGGTGCTATCTCAATCATTCTATATGCCGCAACAACCTCTTATAATCTCTGTTGAGGTGTTTCATTTGTGTCAATTAAATCATTGTTTGGGCACTGAAACGACTTTGGTGTTGCGTAATTCTGTCATGCGAAATGCATTAGTGACATCTCAAAGGAGAGCGTTGAGCATTTTATGGTGAAGTTTCCTCCACATGGAAAGAAACTGTGTTTTTGGTAATTTTCCACACTAGGTTACATGGAAGCACATTTACGCTTCACAATTTTTTTTTCTTTTTCGATGTGAATTACAATGTGCTTTATCTCAAAATCTCTAAATGTGACTTCATATCTCTCAGCTGCATCTACGTTAACTACATTGCTGCTTTATTACATAAATAGATTACTTATTACTTACATAATACCATTTTTGACTCTCACAACTTTGTTTTTTATTATTGTGACTTTACATCTCACACTTAATTTAAACTTCATCAGCCTCAGCGCCAATACTCACCACTGAGAGAGAGTTAGTGAGCAGGCCGCCATCTTGACCCAACATATTAGGGACCGACATGCCCGGCAGGTCCATTCCTTGCAGGTGAAAGTGGTGCAGTCCATTCTGGGAGACAGGGGGGCACAGGTGATGGTACGTTCCGGACTCAGACTCGGGCAAGTGTGCCAGCATGTGTTCAGGGAGGGTCGGGGGAGTGATGGGTGGGATATTGAAGTCTTCGTCCCCAAGACTGGGCACTGGGTAGGACTGCTGGGAAGAACAGAGACCGAGCGGTTACGTGACCCGTCCCAACACAGATTACATAAGTGTGGCAGCATGACAAAACCATCGTTTTTGAAAAGACGATTCATTTATGACAGACTAGTCATTAGTGATGATGAATATGATGCGTTTTTCTCCTCTATAATCATTTATTCAAAGGTAAATGCAATGAAATCTAATACAAATGGTATCACGTTGAACAAAAAGCGCATTTTAACTTTAAAATGACAAAGCGAGTAAATAGCTGGTGAAATGCAATTCTTGTCAGAGTGTCTCTAAAGGCAGCATGAAAAGGCTTTGCAAACAGTTCATCTGAAATAATGCACAATGGGGGGTGACCCGTAGGCTAGTACAAGGACAGACTGTCCATTTGATACTTATAAATAAGAGAATGAAATGGGTTACGGCACGGACAGAAAAATCTTGTTGAAAAGCAACATTCTTTGATGTTGTATATTCTGCCACCGAAGCAACGGCCATGATTCACGCTGTATCAATAACAGAAAAAAGACTAATCACAACTATATACGCAGCAAATGAAATGCTGAAAAAAGTACATCAAAGTGCGCTGCGCATTACAGTGATTCATTCCTGCTATTTGAGCCTTTGAGGAAGTAAAATTATATGCAAATGGTCAATCAATCTCATTAGAGTATAACAAAAGGCTGCTTTTATGAGGCTGAACAGTCACTTGCGCTTTGGCTGTGAAGTTTGCTTTGGCTGCTTTAAAACAGGCCGCGTTGCTGTCCTGCGCTCTGCCTCCTCCAGCCCCTGTCAGTTTACACTGTGATGAAAAAGATGTAAAGCAGATAAGGAGATGAAAGGCTGTACAAATCCAAGCAAAATCATAAATTATTCTGTAAACACTCCCTTGGAGTAAAATACTGTAGAAAAATATATACAGTTATCAGAAGGCTGAGAGTTTATTATCTGTGCACGTCGTGGCGAACGCTGAGCGCAAATGCGCCTCAGCCTCTGATTCGACTCGAACGATCCCTCTCTTTTTTTACCTTCAAAGGGGCTCCTCTTTTCTGCTGCTTTATTATCTCTAATACATAGCTTTTATTTGCAGCAAACTAAATGAACCTGTCAGACAGCCAACTACAGGCAATTAGGTATGAAATTGGTTCCAAATTCAAACTCAACTCAAATAACGGTCCAACTGTTACTTTTAAGGATTGCAATAATCGTTTTAATGAGCTTCCTACTTCTGCCTCTAAAAGCCAATGTATCATGCTCATTTGCATATTTGATTGTGTTGTGCCTCACAGATGTCTGCGTTTGTTTGCGGGAAATATGCTGGCATAATTCATACAGTAAGGCCCTTAGAGGAATGATTTTACTGCCAAATTAAAAAAACTAAATCACATAAAACAAGACGACTGTTTGCAGTGGGCTCACATTGCTGTTGATGCATGCGAGCAATGTACGTCTCGTCGAAGAAAAGAAGATGATTATATTCAGGTGGAAATTAGGAGCAGGAACCGCTGGCCGTTTTAAGGTGCAATTATGTTTGCGTGTTGTAACGGTTATATATGTGATGTGTCTTCTTTTTACACTTTCCTTTTTTTGTGACACTGAGATGCGTACAAGAAAGAGAACACAGGAAATAAATAACCCTGTGCTGTGGTGTGTGGCTCCGAAAAAAAAAACGCACAAAAATTAAGAGCATTGCAAACATTTCCTTCATCTGTGTGTTTTCGTCGACTTTAGATGAAGCCGTGGATAGAAACATATCAAAACACGGTGTCATCTGGTCCGATCTACTTTTTTAACTAGAAACTGCAAAACACGTTCCAGCTAATCTGAATAAATACATTTTCTGAAGGGATATGTGCTATGCGTCAGACATTTTTTCCAATTCCAGCCTCTGAAATTACACATATTAAAAAAAAAAAAAACCTGGAGTCATGTCGTTGGTAATCGAAATATTTTGCATCATCTTATGAAACTGAATAAAACCTCCAGGGTCAGAAAGTTCTGATCTGAATCACGTAATATGAAATGAAGTAAATGAACTTTTTATACACTGAGTCAGGGCTGTGGGAAATTACCCACACAATATCTGTACGTTCAGTTCAGTGTTTACTATTCATAATCCAGTTAGCTTCGAAACGCTATGTGTAATTTTAACATAGTTTTAGGTGTGCGGTTTTCCTCTAAAAGCCAATCTTTTCATTTAACAATAAACGAAACATTGAAGAAAAACTACAATTTCTGTGTAAATCAGGACTTCGGGTGACACATAGTTTCCCAACAACCCTCATTCGCATTGCATGCAAAAGAGGGGAAGGGGAAAAAAAGACAAGTTTTGAGATCCACAACGCACAAGTCCTTGCCCATTTCGTGTGACATCATTTCGACCGGACAACAAATCTCTCAGGGAGGTGATTGCCTGTCAAATAGCACAAGGGTAATGGGACTGGTGGGAGATGAATGGCAAATGAGCAGGAGAGTCATTTAAATCTACTATCAATTACTGATGATGGTCATGATGGCTGTATGGAATCATTGTCTATGGGCGACTTCACAGTCAGCAGTCAATCAAAGCTTCACTGCAGAGGGGGAGAGAGGAACAAACTGGGGAAATAGTCATGTATCTGATGTGGTTTACACTGGCAATAAGGAAAAAATGAGAGAGAGAGTGTGGAAAGATATGAAGAAGAGCTCTTGTGTTTTGAACATAGTGCAGTGAGTGAGTGGCAGAAATGCCTCACCAGCAGAAATTACGCATTAAATTACTGCAGCCTCACAATGGAGATGTAGATTGTTTATAAGCCTTTCGTCTTGACAGGCGTAAATCAGCTCGTCATTATGAAAGAAGTGCTGAGATATGAGGTGGATGAGAAAACGTGCGTTTTGAGATAAGAGATCCGCTCCATCATTACGCCACAAAATGCATTAAAACAAATTTAGGAGATGCTTTCTGATAGAAATACAATTTAGACGGATGAGTGAAACTCAGGTTAGTTGTCACATGGGGAAGTTTTAAATCAAACGTGTTCTGCTCTCTAGCTGTGTTTTGTATGAACCCTCGTCAATCTTTTAATAACTAGCAATAAAATACATTTTTAAACATGACAGACGATCAAGAAAATACTTCAACATATAGAGAAATAAATGTATTCCTTTTCATTTCTTTCTATTTATTCTCTTAATAATAATACATGTTTAATTTTTACTATTGTTAATGATAAACTACTGTACATTTAGGGCAAGTCATGCATTTTAATCATGCCATTTTTTTTAGTCGTAGCATTGTTTTGTTTTTCATATTTGTTTCACTGTTCAAATTTTGCTGAAAGCCTATCATTGACGGTGAAAATTTACAATTTACCCCAAAGAGTGTGACAATATTCAGTATTGGGGCAAAAATGTCAATGAGCTTTAAACGAGCTATGTCTTTTTTTCCTAGGCATTAGCAGTGCAACTCTTCAAATGTTTTTTTTTTTCTCCTAGACAACACTTTAAGGTATTTGCCTTTGCAGAAATTGACTTTCAGAAATAAACCTACTCTATTTAAATGATCACTTCAGGATTGGCTGTGGATCATTACCCAGAGCTCCATGCGGCACGAGGAGTGCTCCAACATGTTGTCATGCCCTTCCACCAATTAAATTGCCAAAGAACAGCAAAAGGAAGCGTAAACAATGGTAACCTGCACCCACAGATGAGGCGGCTTTTTCATAACGTAATTTTGAATAATGAAGATGTCAGGTTAAATGCTACAGTAGTTAAACATAATAAGGTGTCCTATTTTTTTTCATTTGCAATCTAGGCTGGGATTGTGTAAGAGAGGCAACGAAAGCAATTCAGCCTGTAATAAATTCCTCTGGGACCCAGGGGCGGTGATCATTTGAATGCAACATTCTTTGGCCGGGCCCCCAAAACAACCTCGGCCCCGCTGAGCCGCCGATTACTGTTGAGAGCTTCTGGATAAACGCAGAAGGACTTGTCTGTCTTGTGCTAGCATCAAGGTCAAGCATTCTGAAGGAGGTTTTTACATTGTCGAATGGAGGGGACACGAGGGCGTGTGAAGCCTCGTCTGACCCGAGCCGGCGCATTTTATAAACCAAACGGCATCAAAGCATACTGGCCCGGTCCACAAACGACCACTCCCTGTCCGACACGCTGCATCTATGCCTTTGAGCGGCTTAAGGCTCATGCATGCATGAATATGCAATTCAGGAATATCTGAATAATGCATATTACGAGAAAAACAATGCTAAAAAATAACATTTAAGCTCTGTTGGAGAATTCTATAAACATGGTGTATATGTACATGAGTTTTGGCTCAAGAGAAAAAAAAATCTATATCTGAAATACAGTAAAAAAAACACATGTAAGAACGGGCCTCTTTAGTCCCCGGAGAGACCATGAGGTTAGTTTATGCATGTTTAAAATGCACAGCTTTCTCCTGGTCCCACAAGAGCTCTGCAACATCTGGGGGGAGGGGGATAGATACGAGCACCTCTATATAAACCCACACAGAAATCTGACAACCCCCCTCATCAGAGACTATATACATGTCAAACCATCACGATGGGCAAATATATTTCACCAACAAATAACACATTGTATCTATGCTGCACTTATAGTTAATAATATCGGATATACTCTTCCTGTCTGCTGCTTCGCATCTTCTATATAACACTGATACAACCGGGCGAATCATCATCATTAAACATCAGTCTTATCGCGTTAAAACAAAAACCAGCAGTTGTTGGGGTGAACATTGCTCGCTCTGTGAGTCAAAGCGGGCACTTTCACAAGTAGTGTCTTTGAGAGTAGTCCAGAAATATGAGACGTGTGTATATTTTTAGTGTTCGTTGAGTGTATGCCTGTAGTCCGCTTTATCTAGCATCGCTGGCACATGCTACTTCATCTTGCTGCTGCATTAAAATAAATAAACGTTGATACAGAGCGCTTGTGGGCTGACATGCGCTCAGCACTCGGCCATTTTGGGTTAATAAATGTGGCTTTTATTTAATGGCCAAGAAACACATGGTTTGGGTTGGAAGAAGGGGGAATGAGAGGAGATGGTACGATAGAAGAGAACCTGTGCTCAGACAGACAGTGCTGGCTGATGAACGCTCTGTGTATTTAAACATCTCATTAATTCAGTCTTTTTATTTTTATTTTTTTTGAAGGCTGTTATGTCTTTTAGAGAGGAACGGATCTCCACATCCAGAGATGCTCAGATGGATAACGGTATCACATTTTGTCACTTCAAGCAGCTACGAGGCTTTGTCAGTCGGTGGGAATGTTTTGAAGGCGAAAAGTCAGGCAGATTTCAAGCAAGAGATTAACGGCAGTTTTTAAATGTCACTTTAACACATGCCTGTTTCCTTTATAAAAAGTCCCTCTCATCAACAGCTCAGTTAAATTTCCCTTATATTCAAATACCTTCTGTAGATTCTGTCCTCCAAAAGGAGAGAACACAATAAAACCACTGTCAAGCTTTGACAAGATTTAACCATACTGAAGATTTAAACGAAAATGGCCATGGGTATTTTCCATAAATTATATGTTGGGGCAAGTAGTCACATAATTGAAATAATTCAAATAATTTAAGTAATTTTAATTATTATTATCATTATTAATATTATGATTAATTTCCTCTTAGTACTGTGTCTAATTACATCTGGCAAAGGGACTACCAATTAAAATTAGCCTTCAGGCTAACTTAGGTACATCTACATTCATGAATGTTTATTTATGCACACTATCCTTTTCATGCATACACACATAATACATACATAAAATAAATAAATACAAATTCTACACTTTTTTTTTGTTAAATGTTACTGTCCACATTTTTGCTGTTTTAAATGTTTGTCATAACTGTTTTACTATTTCTGCTTTGATAACTAATCAATCAAACACTTCTATGTATATAGGGCTTTTAACAATACAGATTGTAGCAAAGCACTGAACAGTATCAAATAGGAGAACAGAGTGATTGTAATGTTAGATGACGACATCTAACCCCACAACTAAACAGGCCAGAGGC
This sequence comes from Enteromius fasciolatus, assembly GCA_032361145.1. Classification (NCBI taxonomy): domain Eukaryota; kingdom Metazoa; phylum Chordata; class Actinopteri; order Cypriniformes; family Cyprinidae; genus Enteromius; species Enteromius fasciolatus. Next base: position 1,388,041 of record JAUMHR010000029.1, read on the forward strand.
GACAGCGGCAAGGAACCAAAACCCCATCCATGAGAGAATGGAGAAAAAACCTTGGGTCCTATAGGAAACAGCCTGTAATTGCCTATTGAAAGGGTAAGTTCACCCAAAAATGAAAATTTTGTCATTACTTACTTACTCTAGTGTCGTTCCAAACCCATAAGGCCTTCGCTCATCTTCAGAACACAAATTAAGATATTTTTAAAATTTCGGAGAGACATCTGTCCCTCCATGGACATCAACACAACTGAAATGATGCCAGATCCAGGAAAGTAGCAAAAACACTGGTTAAACAGTCCATGTGAGATCAGTGGATCAACTTCGGTTTTGTGAAGCTACGAGAATACTTTTTATAAAACAGATAAAATAAAACATAATTTACTCTTCTCCCGTAGTTAGCCTTGTTTACATCTGGGTGACAGCATGCACATGTCATAGTCAAAGAAGAATAGTTGAGTATATGATGTAATTTTTGTTGCGTCGCAAACCTGAATTTGATCCACTGATGTCACATGTTTTACTGTGTTTTTAATATGTTTCTGGATCTGGGAGCTTTTCAGTTGTATTGCTGTCTATGGAGGGTCAGATGGTTCCCTGATATCATTGAAAATATCTTTATTTGTGTTTCGAAGATGAACAAACATCTTATAAATTTGCAACGACATGAGGGTGAGTAATTAATGACAGAATTTTCATTTTGTGGTGAACCAACCCTTTAATGGCACATTCCATTGTGACAACTTACCCCATGTTTTGTGACAACATTCTAGCACAATATTTTTTTTGGACAATATCAACATTTCATTTTCATTTTTTGCATGTTATTATTAATTTATTTATTTATTTTTGTCACTGACACTTAAAGTTGATACAAAAACTAACTTATTTATAGCCTAATTTTTACCTTTTCTTTTTCATGTATTTGAAGAGTAAAATGAGCGGTGTTTCACTGCATTAAAAAAAAAGAAAGCTTTATTATTTATAGTTTTTTTATCTGTCTATTGTATTTGGTATAATGAATCAGCTGATTCAAGTTCATTACAAAATCTTACGGTTCCCCCAAATTCCCAATGTAAAAAACACCGTCCATGATGCTTTGCTCTTTCATCTGCAACCATCTGAAGAGCCACCTCTAGTTTCAGTATCTCTGCACATAAATTACATCTGTAACGGTACACTCAACATCATTGATCTCACCAATCACTCTGAGCACCGGCTTATGAAAGAAACAGTGTCGGAGCACAGACCACGGCAGCTTTTAGATTTTTTAAATCAGCAAAAAAAATCAAATCAAAAGTACTTTTCTAACCATTCATATAATAGCCATGATCCTAACACTTGGCCTTGGCCGCTCTCCAGGTTTCCTTTGGTTTGTATTACAGCGCAGATTAAAAGACACTATTGCAGTACATGTTTTGCCTTTAGCGCTGAGGCTGCGGACGCTTTTCAGCTTCAGTTTTAGCTTCCTGAGTGTGAAGTTTAAAATAGGCACAGGGGTACGCTTCTCTCTAATTCGGTTAATGTGTGTTTAAAAACAGGAGAAAGCTTTGTGGCTACGTACCACACACTGAGGTCAAGGTGAATTCAACTGTTGTTGCCAATAAAAGTAATTACCTGTTCCCAACAGAGGGAAAGAGAGAAGTCGAGAGAGAGCGATGCGAGGAAGCACAAAAACAGCAGAAAATAGAGACTGCAGCTCATAAGCAAGAGGAAGTAATATCTACAAAGAGAGTTTTAAGATTCAAAGGGAAACATAAAAGTAGTGCTAGACTCAAAGCAGCTCTAAGATTACAGCAATCCTATTCATACGTGTGAAATCAATGTGGAGCTCGGTGGCAAATAAAAGTGTGATCTACACAACAATGGAGTGCAGGATGCAGGGATAGACATCGTCTAAAGACTGTATACTGTATTTTTTCACAGCCTTTGAAGTATTTTTCACTTTTTACTAGCTGGTTAGCTATTTTGCTTTTTCTTAATGTACATAAATATTTGTTTATGTAAGCGCCCTTCTGTCATATTAATACAAATCCAGCTAAAGTAGTCAGTACTGCTGCAAAGGAGTTCACTACACAACATTCTCTAAATTTGAGACCAAGATTACTGAGACGGTTTAAATAGATGGATGTATGTACAAGGGACTTCTCTTCTGATAGTTAGCTGTGTAAATGCTGATATGCTAAATTGCCATGCTATACTATGGTCACATTTTCAAATACAGGAAATACATGTAAGTTGTTGTAATTGAGCATTTTATCATTATTAAATATTATCTTTATCAAATATTTTTGAAAGTCAAGTAACTTTTTATGCCTGGACTGAAGTTAACTGATCTGTGTTTGTTTATTGGTCTGGTTAGTGTCGCCGGCTACAAATGTATCTAATGATGAGTAATAAAATTGGACTCTCAGTTTATTGTACTGTGGGATGTGTTTCCCATATATTTATTTATTTGTGGCGACCTACGATGATATCAAAAATGACCGAGGCGTGGGTGTTTTTATATCACTGTATTTCTGAAGGAAGACTGTCTTTAGAAAATGTCATTTTCATTTTATCCTGCGTGTAAGGCAGCGTTTGTAAGCTCAGTGCTGCTTTGTCTACAGTCGTTACCGCCGGATCTCGTATCTCGTGCTTAAAGCACTTCCTGCTGGCAGAGAATGAGTCTGCATTTTTACTAAATACTAAAGCTGATTTATGCAGCGAATATATTTTGCTTGTTATCAAGAAAATACACTACTCTAGAATGATTTAGCTGTTGTTGTTGATTCTATTGGGAATCAATAGAAAATCATAAACCAGCAAAGGACCAGCTTAAACCAGCATCAAACATACATAACCAGTTTTTTTCAGCAGGGTAAAAATAAGCGGCACGTGGATTTACGCAGGTATTTTAGTTCTGCTGAGCTAAATAAGACAGGTCAGGGTGAAGAAGGGGCGGCCAAAGAAAAGAAGACTACCACAAAGCAGAAACGTTCTGAAAAATCTGACTATGAGGTAAAAAAGCAGATGCTATGCCCTCAACGTCGAGTGATATTTCCTCATTCGTGACTTCAGTTGAAATTTCAGATTCAGAATCTGATACAGACATTTATGTACTAAACGGCTCTTACAAGTTCATAGAAACTTCTGTTCAGTTAAAATCAAATACTGGATTTGATGATTGTAATTTGACTATTTTATACAGTTTTTTTTTTAATTTGATGTTTTGTTTTTTATTTTCAGTATTATACATTAAAAATAATCTTTTTTTTTCGGGCTTACCAAAAACTGTGCCTGTCTGAAGGGCTACCAGAGATTTTGCAAGCCCTGTGGTGTTTATGTAAAAATGGTGTAAAAGTAAAAAGGGTCAATATGAATGAGACACACAAAGCACATGACACACAAACAATGTAGGCTGCTGTTATTCAGCACTGATGGACGTCTGCTCGGTTATTTACCCATGTCAGACGGTGGCCGTCCGTGTGTGAAGGGGTGTCTCTTTTCCAGTGGCCGCCGGCCTGTTTGTTGCTGTGCTGCGTCTGGCTGGGACTGGCAGGCACGCGGAACTACAGTGGGATGCAAGGCCAAGGGGTCAACCAACACAGCAGGGTAACAAGAAACGATAGCACATGCAAGACTCCATTCAACTTTCATCACTCTTCAATCCCTTTTTTTTATTTTGGCTCTGTGCTGCTTTAGATTCTCAATGCATCTTTCATCTCCACCGACATTAAAGCTGCAGCAAACATGCAGCGTGAGCACCTTAAACGCAGTCACAATGCAGACAATGCACATTGTAAATCAATTTCAGGCTTTGTAATGGCTGGCACAATAGGCCCGTATGCAGCGTTTCCTGTTTAAAGAGGTATAAACTCTATGAAACAAACAAGTGACCTGTCATTTAGTGCACTTTCCTTTACATTCTCCTGAATGCATTTGCTACAGCGCGCTGAATAATACATGAGTCAAATATCATTTATTTATTTTTCCTCTTGCTACTGAGAGCCATAACACCATTGGGCTTACTCTCTATAGCCTACAGGTTAGACTGTAATTCTCACTAATTCTCACAATGCACTGTGAATGCTTATTGAAGAGCTTTTAGGACTCGCATAAGATTATGTATATATACTGTGACATACCCAGAGCGAATCATGTGACTACAACATGACATCATAAACAGGCATATGGATTTAGTCAGCCTTTAGTTACAGTCAGCTGTTTGGTCAATAATTGACACATTTGATTAAATTAGATTAGATTAGGGTAGACTGAATAGCTTCTTTATTTTATTTCATTAGACTGACTAGTTTTATTTTTCTTTTAATCAGCTAGTTATAATGTTAAATATAAGGTATTTATTGTTTACTTTTTTATTATACTTATTTTTATTAGACTGACTTTTTTTAAAAAAATTAGTAAATACTCTGATTGGCTCTGAATTATTTTCATAATAGTAATAACTTTTTGCTTATATTATTTATATATTATATCAGGTTCGATTCGATTGACTATTCCTTTTTTTAATCAGTAAAATTCTAATTGGCCTAATAATAATGTTACATTATTATTAATATTATTATTTTTATATTATATTTACATTTAGTCATTTAGCTTTTTGTTATATTATATTATATGCAGTTTGACTAATTGACCTCATTAGTGAAATGATTGATCAGTATCGCCCACGCTTGACTTGTTTTTTCTCTAATAACCTTAAAGATTGTTCTGTCAGGGCACAAAGAGCTACAACTTTGTGAAACCACATACGAATGTGTCCATGATTAAGTTTAAATATACAATTTTCGACATGCGTGAGAAAGGTGTGAATTGCACCTTCACACTTTTCAGCAGAACAGAGACCTGTTAAACGTTACTTATGTCAAACCAAAAGACAGGAGATGTTTTGAGCAGGCTGCCAAACCATATGGACAGTTTTTTCTTAAAACGTGTTTCATTATTAAATTTACTTTTGCAAATGGAATAATTATTCATAACACTTTTTTTTTAACTTGCCACAAGAAAAACACGAGTGAGACGAGGAAGGGAGGGGGGGTTGTTTTAGAGCGGGAGCTATTGCACATTACACTCTACATGTCTTACATTAAAGGCCAAACTCTGTGATCCACAAACAGATTGAATTCGGTGCTTTCATTGTGTTTACTGCGTCAAGGCACTCTGCGGAAAAGTTGTTTTTAACCTTGAGTAATATTTCAGCATCCCATTGTGTGCAGCGTTCGAAGTTTGAAATGTCAAAATGTAGCTCGCTTAAATTTCATAGAATGTAAGCGCATAGTTCAGATCGGTGCGTCTATAAAAACAGGCCAAACCCAAACAGCTCATGACAAAAGCAGGAAGGAAATGTTTTAATAGAGCAGCAACATTACATATAGCCTGCTGCAGGCTGATAAAACTAGCAGGGAGAAATACTGCAATCCTAGTTACAATTTTGCATCGGGCCGCCTGTCACATTCATTTCCATACAGCAGAATGTGGCAGGTGTCCTGAGGGCCACTAATTAACCTGTAGCCTTAATTCATTAGCCAAACGTGTAAAAGGTCCCCTAAGACAACCCGCTCTCCTCAAGCAGGCATGTTCACCCTTGACCTTAATGCACCGAACTGCATGCTTTAGTTTAAAAATTTAATCAAGCTGCGCTTTTTATAGCAAGATGCGCTGAACTATCCAGTTTCACTGAAGAAACGACCTTTTATCTTGGTTGCTCTTAACAAGCACAAGTCTCCTGAAATAAACTTCCCTCTTTGAGTAACGGCTGTAAGTACAGGAGCATTGCTCAGAAATGCTGCAGTCTGCCTATTATAGACCCGTGGCTTGTTTGCAGTCCGTACTGTGTGTAGTTTTTAATGAAAGTGTAAATGGAGGAAATGAAAGCCTGCGACAATATGCATTAAAGCTTCATTTCATTAAGCTGAGACAAAGCTTTAAATGCTTTGTTTACATGTTATAATAGCCCCTGATTATGGTGGCGACTGATAGCGGCTCTAATTTGCGATGCGCCGGCTTAAATTTGTTTAATTACGACTTAAAACAAAAGGAGTGAGCAGTAATTAACCCACCTGGTTCCCTGGCACAAAGTCCTGGCTGGGCTCTGGCATACTCATGAACATGTTTTCACTGTCGTACTGCAAACAGACAGAGAGAGGGGAAAAAAACAGTAAATAAACAGTCAGAAATGTTCACTTGACACACAATACGAGCCTCAGAATGAGAGAGAGGCGCAGAGCATGCGGTTGGTATTTCTGCGCATTGCTTTCTTCCCAAAACGCAGGGCTCAGAGACAATTAGTCTTTGAAGTCCCTGCCGTATCAGATGGAGATGTCAGTGATTTGATGTAATTAGTACAGTGGTAATTAAAGTTGCTGGTTGAGGGGGATGAATGAACGCTTTTATGTGCGCAGTGGAATAAAACAGAGGGAGTCGTGTGAGTTTGACGAGCCCACACAAGGATAGACTCGAGACTGAGGACAGGCCCAGGTGTTTCACCCCAGATAGGAACAAAAACCTGTTCATTTGACTTATTTTACCATCAACAGACCATTATATCAGAATGAAATTTACACACATTTTTGGCATAAAAGAAAAATGAATGATTTTGACCCATATAATGTATGGATGGCTGTTGCATTCAAACACACCTGTGCTACTTATGACTGGTTTTGTGGTTCAGGGTCACATATTAGTATTTTAAATGAATAAAATATAACATTTAGTACTTTTAATGTACTAAAATTAGCTTTTAAAGTGTACATATTAGTATCTTTTGAAAGTGTACCACCGCAGTGGTAGTTTTATACATTTTTTTCAGAGAACGAAAGATTTTATCAAAGAAGTGAGTCATTTTCTATACCACCAGCAGCACCAAACACACTTATTTTTTGCATTTCTGATGCAGCTGCTGGCAGAGAGAATACCTAGCTTTACAGTCAATATGGAATAAAAATGGACAATACTTCCTGGTCTTAATATGCATGATTTATTGTTCCATCCTTTAGAAAATGTGCTTATTAATTATTTTATATATATATATTTTTTTATATCACATTTGTTTAGAACTTACTTTATGCAGTAAACGTAATAAATATCAATAAAACAATATATAATGTAAATATATAATAAATTATGTATACATATATTGTGCCCTGCTTCTAAAATAACTTGCCTTTTTTTCCTTCCAGCAAGAAAAGATAATCAAAACTTTCTTCTGGCATTTAACCTGCATGTAAATTAATTCCAGATGAATAAAATCAAGCCTTTTTCTCACTGAATATCCTGTTTTACTCGAAAATACGTCAGATTACAGAAGTAAAATGGGTTGCATGTGGTATTTCATGTTGACTTTAAAGTTCTTGAGTTTTAATAAAACATTTACGAAACAAGAACTGTTAATCCATCTACTCGACTTACATGACAAACAGAAATCAATCAGTCTAGAACGAGTGTGTCTTTTACAGTAAACCTGCAGCTTGTGCATTCACCTGCTGAAGATGCTCAAAACAGCTTCAGCTGAGTCAGTGCAGGTTAACTGTGTGATGAAGGAGAATGAGCCTGTGACCCAGCTGTGCAGCACACCTGGGAAATTACAGCAGCCGGCGCTGGCTGCCTGCTACCGTCCACTCAGCAACACACACACACACACATAGATTCTGCTGACATGCCTGCCTGACAAATACCCGCCAATTTACATCTGCTCGTCTTCCCTAAAAACCCATGAAAAATGACTGATTAATACCAAAAGTAGAAATCAGATACGTTATAAGTTGGCAGTGAGAGAATGGCTTTCTCAGCAATCGGTCCTTGACAGGGTTGTCATTAACACACATCTATGACACTTATTTGAGTGTTACGAAAGAATGAGAGAGGGTGCCGCGAGGAAGAAGAGAACAAGTGAGAGAGGAAACTCGTGGCTGACGCCTGTCACTGGCTGAATGTTTGTATTTCTGTTCATCCGAGCAGCACATCTCATTTCATTATGCCTGCTCGAGATAATTCTATGGAAATGAAATGGCAATAATCCTAATGAAAGCCTATCACATTGCGACCTTTTAAGTGTGCGAGTTGATGGGCCGATCTGATTGGTTTTTGCACACGGATGACAGTTAATTTCATGCTAGCTTATTGATTGTGATTAATGTGATCAAGCTGATCTAAGATGTGGCTATTCTTAAACTATGAAATGTGCTGTTACAACCTAGTCGTAAAAAGAAGAAAATGTTTAAAAAAGGATATCATTTTTCAGCTATGCTGCAGTTATTGGTTTAAAACTGAGTAAGTCCCGCCTTCTAAATGAAAGAGCCAAATGCCAGGTAAAATCTCATAGAAAGAGTCGCATACTGGCAGGAACAACCTAAAAAAATAACATTTATGGGACAGCAGTTTTTAAGATTTCAGTATGTTCCTATTCTTACTCCTTTAATAAGCAAAACATACAGTACTAATACAGATAAGTCACTATAGCATTCTAATGACATCTTAAAATACTGCCTAAGTAGGAAGCTCACTAGGTTTTAGAACAGAAGCAACATCTCACAGCCTTAAAACAAGAAAACCATAAGCTTTGACAGTAAATACAGCAAAACTGTTAGTGTCTGGTACTACTCCTGGTTATATTGATTAATAAAAATTCATTCCGTATTTCAACACCACTGTCTCCCACTCACATGGCAGCTGGTTATTTATAACAAGGCTCGAGACACAGCCGTTCACACCATATCCATTTTATAAAGATTCTCTCTAGTTTCTCACTGCGGTGACCTTTCACATGTCTCTCTCGGTGTCCGTGCGCTGTTCTATCTGCTTAGCTCTTACCCTCTATCAGACATTATTTGCATATGAATGTGCCAGTGGAAAGTGTGAGGCGGCCTTTGCTGAAAAAGTGAAACCTCAGAGCTAAACCCATCAAACTGACACCAAATCCATCCAGCAACAGTTGGCCAACACCCTCCCTCACCTACACGTCGAACGCGCTTTCGGAGCAAACCCTCGGCAAAAGTGCGAACTCCATTTCACAAACCCATTGCGACTGAGGATTTCCTTGATTCTTGTGCGCTAGGCTTTCTCAATCTTGTGGCAAGCTGGGAGCCATTTTGTGTCACTGTAGCTTTTCTTGCAGAGCCCGAGGTGCCATTACATGACCAATAAAACCACAGCCAGTGCAGATTGCTTTTCTAAAAGCTGACAGCTCGACTGCATATGCTACTTACACGAATTATTGCATTATTAGCAAAAAACGCCACAAGAGTCCATCATCTAACTACAAGGCCGCAGGCATCAGCTACATCCTAAAATAAACAACCGTTTTAGTGTGAAAAGCAAGAAAGTATCTGTGCAAGCAGGTCAACAAACGACTGCATTCGGCAGCTGCTGCGCTGATGCAAATGAGCTATCAAATAACAAAAACAACAAAAACAAAACAGGCCCTAATGGCTGCGGGACTGTAAATCGATCCCTTCCACACTCCGCCCCGAGCGTCTGGCAGCTTCATAGGAAGCTTAGGTAAAAGAAATTGATCCCAACTGACATGACCACATGCTAACAAATTCCTCATTATGATTAATAGGAAGTGTTCCTCAGGGGGAGGAGGGTAATGACATGCTAGTGTTCTCCCAGAATAATATTAGAAAGTCTGTGGCAACACTTATTAGCTCTGTAATTAAACTGTTCATCCTTAAATGACTCCCCTGGTTCAGAACGACGAGGCCTACGGGCCAAAGTGTGTGTGCGCGGACTGAACTGTGGCCAGGGATGTGTTCATTCGCTAATGCCCATATTTATCTTACAAGGGGTTTTCTTTTAATTCATTCTAATTAGTGTCACTGGAGGGTCTCGGCGTCGAAAGGTCGATGAGAACGAGGTGTTTAAGAGAGCTGCGTTTGATTCTGATGCAACACTAGTTTCAAAATCTTCTCAATCAATTAACGCGAGTGAATTAAGCCAACTCGATCGCATGGGAAAAGGTGTCGATTTCACACGAATTAATAAGATGTGAATCGTGCAAAAACAGGCAGTCATTATGAATTATGAAGGTCCATTCCTAAAACACACTGAAATATGTGGAGTAAGCAAATTACACGGAGACATACAAATGAGATTGCAGGAATTCATACAAGTTAACCTCCAATTATCCAAAATGTAACATAGTTAGGAATGGGAGTTTGATTGACTGGTAGTAGATTAATGGTGGTGTTTGAACTTGAAAAACCATCTTTCTGCAGTTGAAACAAGATACTTTCTGCTGTTCATTCATGTTTATTTTGTGCTATAACTAGTAAAGATGAAGAGACGGATTGGCTCATGTGCCGCCATACAGTGACCCGTCACCGCACTTTAAAGAGCCACAAAACTGTATTTATTATTTCTATTCAAAATGACAAAATTGAAAAGCTGAGACTTTGTTTCATACATAAAGTTACCAGCTCTGTCTTGTCTGCTATAGTGCGTTGTCTGGCATAGCAACAGTAACAGACTCTTTTGCGAAGAGTCAATTGCCATGAGATAATTTGGGCTGTTTCAGGATTAATGCGAGGTTGGGAATCTCACTCAGTTTTAAATCTTAAAAACACCAGAACTAAAATACTCTCAATCAGCTCCATAGCTCATGAATCAATATAATCGCAACTTGGTAAAGGCAGCCCTTAAAATGGTTGACTTCCTAGTGAGTACTATGATTACAGAACTAGGGAGCTAATTGAGATCGCACAGTTACTGAATCTAAAAATTATGCTAAATTATGCTTAAGCTGAGCTGAATTGAATAATAATAAAGCCAAACACTACATGTCAAGGCGGCCCAAATTAATTATACTTAATAAATGTCAAATGAATCACAAATGACTCAGCAAAAACTAACCCAAGAACGGTTTTGTACCAACGAGACTCATTTATGCCCTTTTTGTTCATATAACAAAGTGTAGGTAAGAATACACTTTAAGTTTTGTGTAAACGAAATGACAATGTAATTAGGATCAATTATCTGGTGCTTCCTCAATGGTATTAAGAAACCGGATTCATTAAGCGAAATTGGAACCAGAATCGTTAAATCCTGAGATTCCCATCCGTAATCAAGAGAGTAATAGCTTTCAGCACCTGCAGTCTGAGAGCAGCTTGTATCAGTGCATTGCTCTCTGAGCTCTCCAGAGGTCAGCAGGATTTCTGCAGAGCCCCCCTGCCTGGCCTCATCATCCCACTGTGTACACAGATAAAATGGAAACGTTCTGGCTAAACCTATATAACCCCCACTCCCTAGATCTCCCCCCCTTCTTCCTCCTGACAAACTCCTTTTCCTGGCATACAGTGTTATATAAGAGTACCAGCTATTCAAGAGGATGGTACTAGGGCACCCTGCCAACCCCAACCAGCTCTGAACAACTCTCTATTAAAATATATGAGAAACTTCTGTTCCTCTAATCTTAAGTGTTTGCCACTTAGCTGGGCCGGGACGGACTTCTGAAAGGTTCCAGGATGAAAACAAGCTGTGAAGCTGGGATGATGTTAAACCCTTATGTTTTATGTTAGGACCAGTCTGTGCCCTTGAGCGAAGCACTTGGCCACTCCAGCTAATTATATTGTACTGCATTCACAAAGAAATCTCCTCAAACATCCATATTTGACAGCGTGCCACTGTTTCTCCAAAACTAGAATTATGGGCTGCAATATCAACATGATACGCTATTGATTTATGCACGGCTACAATTTTAAAAACAGACACAAATGAAGGCCTTTCAGATCACAGCAAAATATTGCGTTGGGTATGTTTCCCATATATTGTGCATAATATAATAAAAGCTATGAAATGTTGCATTTGTTATATGAGCAAAATACATCTTCGGTGAGGATTTGTAAATGAGCGTATTATGCAAAAGAAGGTGCAAAGTATATGCATGTGTGGAATTATGGAACGAAAGCGCTAATGATGATAAAGGTCTTCCTGAAAAGCCATTCTGACTGAAATGTGTCTAAAATTTCCAGCTATTAAAATCAGATTTTAAGGTGTTGAATTCTAACTTAAGTATCATAAATTTCACATTCAAGCCAATTTGATGTAACTCAAAGCTAATCTTTCTCACCATAAATGAAGCCAATAAATCAAACGGTGAAAGAAATGCTCCCTCTCCCTCAACGAGAGCCATAATTTTATGCAAATGTTATACAATAATCTGTATTCTATATCTGAGCATGGTAATGAGATTGGTTGCTCTACATTATTCATATTGTACAGATCCAATATAAACAGATATCATAAGAAGGGGGGAAGGGAGTCGAGGAAAGACACATGATGCCGCAGACATATTGGTGATAGAACAGATAACAAACAAAGGCTGTTTCGAGGCCTTTTTGGTGAAGCTGCACAGATCCTCGTGCATTTCCTGTGGCACTCTCTTGTTTCAATACTACTCTCTCTGCTCTAGATGGACCCAATCAAAATGGCCGCCGCTCAGGAAGAAAGGTAATGAGATACGAGTGCAATGGAACGCTTTGCGCCGAACATAATCACGCAACTTGCGTGCAATCAATGAGCCCCACATCTCCTCTCGTGATTGCCTGTTGTACAGACGCAGCTATAACGTTTCACCATAGACGCGGCATACTTTTCACCGCCATGCATCACGGTTTGACTTCTACGACTTTGTAAATGGCAAAATATAAAATGATCCAAGAAACAAATAAGAAAAGAGGAGCCAATTGAATATATTTGTTGAACAGAGGAGCCATTATTTTGATGTTTATAGCTCTTGGCAGATCTTGTAGATTTCTTTTTTATTGGATGCTGTATATTGACCCCTTTGTCAAATTGGCTTTATGCATTTGCTTCTCTGGCACTGGATGATATGTCTAGAAGTGACATCTCTCCTGCTCAGTGATACATACTGTAATCAAATAGAACGAATCCTATTTCTGGCGTTGCACCTGTGCTCAGACTTTATTGCTGTGCTGTACTCATCATTTCATGTGACGCAGATGTGAATGGCATCGTGTTTTGTTTTTTTTTGTCACAGATGTTTTAGTGCGGTAGGGCTTTCAGTCATTAAATGCAGTTGTTTGGCAGGGACGCGGAATAGGCTTTGATTGTTAGTACGACAGTTTTTGCATTGTCTGAAAGTAAGGAACCATTTTTGCTGCACCGACTAGGACATTTTGAGTGTGTGTGAGTGTGTGTGTGTGTTTCTCTCTCTCTCTCTCTCTCTCTCTCAGATGTCCAGATGTGAATCAGAGCTTTTTTTCGCGAGACTGGAACCAATTTCATTCCTCATCAGTTTCTTATGGAAGGTCAGAGTATGGGAAAATCAAACTGCGAGTGTGTATTCTTTCCACACCCTGTGGTTTAAATGCACTCACTACTCAGCACCATGCTCATTTTCGTCCCCTTTTATGTTGGACTCAGAGCCGCTGGAATATATGGGCCCCCTAAAATATCTATTATAAAACCTCTTGAACTGACAGAAATGGATATAATGCATTTTTCAATGCTAATGTACTTCTTAAAAGTGAAACGCTTCACGGCTGTGCTTTATTTTGAACGTCTAAAATGTTTCATTAAAATAATTACAATCAAATTAGTGAATAAAAGGTAAAACTGAGATTCTTTTATTTGGTTTTGGCAGGTATACGTAAAAGTGTGTGTGTTTTTTTTTATTTTTTATATAAAACTAAGCTTTAAAAACAGGCAGAGCAGAGAAAAACTGCTCTTTTCAAAAGAGATGATATATTATATTAATACGTTTTGCTCCATCTGTATACACATGACTGCCTAAGAGACTGTTGGCAGATTGAGGGAAATAATTAATCCCGTCATCTTGTTATCAGGTGCTCCGTATCAACTTGAAGGTACATCTGGCCTTTCAGACCTTCTGCCGACCTCCCTATGTCAACATGTGTGGACCCTTAAAAGCAGCAGTATGTCAGGTAATAAAATATATTCCACTGCCTTCTCGCAAGATGCTAATGCCCTCCTGGAGGCTTGCCAGAAATGCTCTCCGTTTCATTTCTGATCAGCAGATGCTCGAGAGATGAATAGTATCAACATCCAAATGTACACCTTTGGTTTCCCCAGTGTAATTAGTCACCGGTGAAACTTCGCTTTCTAAACATGTCAACGTTTATAAAACACAGAGGGCAAGAAAAGTGTGAGCATAATGGCACGAAGCGGAGAGGAGGACGAATGGGCGAAAAAGGAGAGGTTTCCTCGTGGTTTCATTTCAGCTGAAATCTAAAGGTCAAACGCTGTTACTAAAAGCTGTAGTTCTGAGCGAGGCATGCAGAAAATGACAGCTTATTCCCTAGATATGAGTACATTACGAGTTCTTTTATATTAAAATAAAGAAATAAAAAATGTCTCGATACGAGACGCTGTCGATAGCAACCACTTCTTGGAGAGGAACACGCAGGGGTTTGTTGTCAAACCAAATTACACACATTCTTTCCATGGATAAACCGGAGCCTGAATAATAAGCAGCCACAAAAGTGGGTCAGGGTCGTCATGGAGAGAAATAGAGGCAAAGGGAGAGAAAGAGAAGGGGGGGGAGTGTATTTCTCTTTGCTCCCTAGCATTCAATATCAAGAGTGGCAGTCATCTTTGACTTCAAATCATTCCTCTGATGAATAACCTTTGTCTGTACTGCATTACGGCACAAAGTGATTTCTTTTTCCACCCCCCCACCCCCCCTCCTCAAAATGGCAATTTTCTGAGAGCCTGAAGCTGAACTGAAAGCGTCTTCATTCGTGTTCCACCACTGTAATTTATTACAGTGAGCTAGAGTGACTTTCATGACTACCTATAGAGGCACTCTGATATTAGGCCCAGAGATGAGGATGAAGTATAAATCACTGCCTGGCTCTTATTGAATTGGTACGATTTCATGTCGAGCCGAGAAACCGTGTTGGGCTTTTCCCCCTGTGCTGTGCCTCCAAGCCGTCATGCCGATTTATTTCCGAATACATTGCGACGTAATGCACGTATTCATTTCTATCAGTTGATTGGTGAAAGCCCCACGCTGAGAACTAAACCAGCCTCCTATGTTACAATTATCTTCACAATGGGCCGACTTAGATATGCGAAGAATGGCAATTTGTGTTATAACGGGATGACGCAGCTCGCCCGACGCAGTCCGGTCTGTGAAGAGACAGCCGAGCTTCAGGGAAACATTTGGACTTGATTGGTTTAATGATTCATGAATGATGACATATTGCTTTTTTCCTTTCCTCCTGGCCGTTTTGTTGGCGTGAAGTGCTTTATCGGTTCCTGCGGCTCGTGGTTTTTGGTCACTGGTGTCGGCGCAATTAGCTTAAATTAAACCATTAGCCAACTTTAATGTCTGTTTCCCCTAACCGAGTCCTTAGATATGCTTCAACACTGACTGAATCTAAAACAGAGCTGACCTGAAAAAAGACGCGGGGACGGGGATAAAAATGATTAAGTTTCAGAGTGAGCAGCCAGTGGCTTGTTAAATATCCTTTCAGAGTGAGACAAAATTACAGTGTATCATAATTTACTGCCTCAGGAATCCCGATGGAGGTAAATGAAGGCATATTTCACAGGAGACCAATAGATGGTGACATGACCACTTAATTGCTTTATTTTACGATTGGTTGAGGGGAAAATTTGGTTTGATAAGGCTGTTTGAACAAGTGTTTTCCAGCTCCGAAAGCCCAAAGACAACATTTATTCTGCTTGTTTGTCTTCGGTGTCTGTTTCGTTTCTGTATTTTGATAAATGGTGCAGATTTTGGTGCAGCTGTGCGGGGTCAACGGTGTTTAACTCGTGTGGGAGAGTGTTTAAGTGTATCTGCTCACTTGAGGATGTTTGCAGCTGAAAGGTAGGTCACGTTATTTTTATCTCAACAGGAGTGGTGTATGTGTGTGTGTGTGCTACTTTTGGTGTCTGGGATGCAGTCCGACATATGTCTACACCAATGTCCCACAATGCACTTCAACCACAGAACAGCTAGTTGAAGAGATGAAACCTTCCGCATGACATGGTGACCCCTTACAAACAACCACATGAGACCATTGTCACCAGAACAGAGCGTAACACAACACATTCGCAGTATTGTAGTGCAACTTCCTCATTGTTATATTGAGAATATACATATATATATATATATATATATATATCCTGGAATCCTTTATATTGAAATATCATTGCGATTTCAAATCAAAAGCTCAATAAACATTCTGTGTAATCTTTAATACTTTATGATTCTTTTATCAAAAGATTCGCTTTTTTAAATGGAAATCTTTTGTAACATTTACAGTATTTACTTTTCATCAAATTAATGCATCCAATAAAAATATTATATACACAAATACATATTTACACATTTTTAATTGTGACTGAAGAGTTGTGGCCACTGCATTTAAACAGTATTGTCGTAAAATGTGTCATATTTACATTTTTTTATTGTTAAATTCACCACATCAACATTTGAACAGGCAAATGGCTGATGTGTTCCAGCGCTGGCAGCCGCTCTCTGAGCCCATGAGAGAAGAGCATGAGTAATTTATGTAGGGTAGTGTTTCTGAGACAAGGACCCTTGAGAAATCTAATCACTCTCAACAGACTCGGAGAATTTGTCCTGGTGCATCAGGAAAATGGACACAAGCCTCCCCCAGAACTCTTTCCGTCCTTGTTGCAGAGAGGTAAGCTAAACTAAATCACGCTAATCGCAAAACCGATAGACCCCAAAAATGTCAACAGGTGCGACGCACAGAAAGGATTAACATTTTTCTGCCTGTATCTTTATACAGAGCGGGGGAAAAAAGAGACAACAAGAAGCAGGAGCCAGGATGACCTGGGTGGACGGCTGCCAGTAGCCAGCTGAAAGGGCTGCAATTTCAGCTATTGTGCAGAAAAAAAAAAACTGTGCCAAGTCCCATTACGTGAAATTGAATTTAACCTCCAAATGTTGGGTCTTTTTTTCTTACCTCATGGCTGAATGCCACTCACGGTGGCTTATTAAAATATGAATCCGCCTTCTTTTAAATTAGGAAGTGCCCTCATCACACCTGATTGACATGGAGAAGGTAACTCAGTGCATTTGGGCACAATTAACCAGCTATTTTTATCAACTGCAAGAGCTGGTAAATGAAAATGTAATGAACTCGGCTGTTTACATTAATTTAAGTCCACCTTACAGTTGTAATCAATAGCAGAGCTCTTGCCATCTGGTAAAAACACGGAAAGCCACAAAGAGAGTCATGTTCAGTCATTTTCTTGCTAATTTGCAAAACACCAAAGACAATTAAGCGGAATATCCGGGAAAATCAATCCACTAATCCATCATTTAACCTGACACCATGTTGACAGAGGGACGACGTTGTGGGCACTGATAGCGAATCAAAAGGGCCATGTTCTATACGACAGGCCCCTCCCCGAACGTCCCCCAGAAGCATACCGTATTTAGGGGGAAAAGGCGACACCCTTGAGCGGGCTACTCTGCTTGACAAAAGCTCCCAGCAGGAGTCGACCGAACTCACACATCAGGCTCTGTATCTGAACGCAGTACAATGGGCCACTGTGTTCTCATCCTCAGCTCAGCTTCAGCCAACAGCACAGCAGAGCTTCACATCGCCAGTGCTGCCCGGACTATTACAGCGACACTACACCAGAGGACGGGAATGCTATCAGCGCTGGACATACATAGGAGAAAAATCCCAAGCATCCCCTACACATTTGTTCCATTCAATCTGCGACTCAGGCTTTGAATTCATACCACTGCACTATTGTATTCTGTTTGTGTGTGTCAATAAAGCAATAAACCACAAAAAAGTCTGTTACAGTGGTTTTACCATGGCTGACAGGTAGACATTGACCAATATATCCAAATGAAATAAAGCAACCTATTTATTTACATTTTTACCACCACGTAATAATAATAATAATAATGATTATATATGATTGATATTTAATATATTATTTAAATGTTATTTACTGTAATGAAAGACTGCTATTGTAATATATTATTTAAAAATATAAATAGTATTAATTAAAATATTGTAATGATTGTGATTCCTAGCACTATTTCAGTGGCTTGAGCAATAAAAACTGAGTGATGCATAATATATTAAGTTAACTAAAGATGTAAATACCATTTTGGGTGCTATTCTATTTAAATAAACACACCAAATGTTGCTATTTACTGTTATTAAAATGCATATAATCAATTAGCTTATCTTAATTTTGGTATATTATGCTTGGTCACTAATTTTCTCCAGTGTTTTTTTCAGTGGCAATATCAATAAATGACTCACAATTATATGCTAATGCTCATCAAAAACAATAAAAATATATTTCACTATATAAACTTGCCACATACAATCTGCGAGTCATCTTCCAACAAGCTTTGACCATGAATTCAGAATTTAAATTTGGAAATACCCATTTTACAAAGCATCTGCACAACTACCAGTGAAAATGTTTTCAAATGAGTGATTTCACAGCAGAGCTGAACCTGAGACATTTTTTGTGAGCTTCAGAGTGAATTCTCCTCTCTTGGGCTGTTGCTATGGCGCTATGTACTTCCTCCGCAGCTGCCGCCCTGGTGTGGTGGGTGATAAGCATCAGGGATGCTGGGACACAAGCTCTCTTATCTGGACGCATGACCACAATCACTTCCTGTTCATTACCTCTCCTGCTAGGAAAACACATAGGAATTAATTCGGCCTGACCAATGAGCCGCTGCTAAAAACATACACGGAAAAACAAGCTCGAACACTACCGGGCACAAACATCCCATTACGTGTCAATCATCCAAGCCGCTTGTCTGCTTTGATACATTAACAGCCAAATGTATGGGTTAGCTAAAGCTAGTTGGACTGCAGCGTAACGCAATAACAGCCCCTCCATTAGAATGCAGGTCTCGTTCGCTGTCAGGAAATAAAGATCGCTTTATTGATACATGCTGTTGCCATGACAAGCATCCACCAGATCTGTTCGGCGCAAGATTTCGGCATCCTGAACATTCGCACAAATCTGGCCCTGGCTAATGAGTTTCAGCCTGATCAGCATCACATGGGTCTCCATGGCATCCTCAGATGTGCCCAGCTCCTGCGTCGCTATTACACTGCTGCTTGTCACTATTGTAGTTTTTCTTTTTATATAAAACTATTGATTAAGGACTAAACCTGAGGACAAAATCTGCCTTTATGTCTCATTCTTCTCTTCTGCTTGGATAATGGTGCCTTGGAAGTTATCTCTCCATCTGTAGTCGCCAGCAAATTTGCTAAGAGGACAAAAATATCTCTATCATATTACCGTATTGATTGCGGGAGAACCTGAGCTGCAAATTTACTTTGAAGTTTCCTTAGGAAAACATGACGTGTAATGATATTAATCAAATAGAGTGATGCTACACATGGACTTTATGAGGGTACAAAGACTAAAAATACCTTGATGATGTGATATTCATACTTGCTGCATTACAATAACAACCATAATGAAGGCAAAAGTAATTTCATGAGAGCACTTTCATCTGTCAAGTACAATAGATACTTTTTTACTTAGTTATTCTGTGGTACTCTGCAAAAAAGGAAAACGCTTGGGTTGTTTCAAACGGACACTTTTTCAGTCAAACACCAAAAAATTGATTTTCATAAAACTAGTCCATAGGATACGTGCTATATAACTTTGATTCTGGGTCTGTTTCTTACATACATTTATTGCGTATGGGTTTAAAAGACATATATCAAACAAGCCTTAAAAGATTCTTTTACAGTGCTTTTATGATGGGCTTTTTGGAACTTGACAGATGTGGTCACTATAAACTGGAAAATTTCCACTGGAAGTACGTGTATGAGAAAATAATTAAAAACATATTCTTTTTGGAATCTCTTTAGTCTCATTTATGTTTAATAATCAGTAAACTACAAACAGTGCAGTGCAAATGCCTTGATTGCTATTTTTCTTGTATAATGTTAATTAAAACATCATGTTAGTGTGATAATGTTTTAAAATAATATTTGGCTTAATCTCACAACAGCTGAGCACCATGAGTTTTCCAGCCAGTGAAACGTGTCAAATGTGAGTGTGGTTGCCTGATCTCCGTTAACAGCACTAAAAGCATTAACTTCCTATCTGACAAATTTAAAGGGTGCTTCATTTGTCTTCCAAGAAGCAATTTTGTGTTTTAACCACCTGTAGGAAGCTTTGTGACTCTCTCTCTCTCTCTCTCTCTCTCCTCTCTCTCCCCTTAATGTGCCTCAGGACCTACGGCTGTGAGGTTCATTTGTTTGTGTAGTTTTCTTTGCCCATGTTTAATTACAATGGTGCAGCTGTTCCTCATTTACACTGGGGTCATATATTTGAATGTGTGTGTGTGTGTGTGTGTGTATGTGTGTGCATATCTCTCTCACTCTCTCTCTTTATCTCTCTCTCTCTTCAGGGCCTTGTTTGCAGAGAGCAAAAACACAGAGTGTCTAACGCTATCAGACTCAGAGGTACTGAAACGGGGATGATTTTGCGTTTCGACTTATAAGCCTCGACCGTTTGAATTGCAAGGTTGAAAAAAAAAATCTCGTTATTAAACTGACAAAGGAACTATTTCCATCTTTTAAAACACACATAACACCTGTGTAATACTGATTTGCATTTACTCGAACAGGGAAGGCATGAAACCGAATGCCCAGGGGCTTCGAAAAATTCATGAATTGTTTTATAGATCAGGTGTAATATTTGTGATGACAGACTCATTTGCACTCTTATCCAGAATAGGCTAGAAAACTTGCCCTTCCGGACAGATTTTAATATACAGTACTGCGCCTTTCGTCTTGTGCGGTGGGAATCATATTTTACTAAATCAGGACCGCAAGACGCTGTTTCAATTGAAAGCTATGCGGAAATGAATGTTTTAAATGACTTTAAAGCTCCCATTTTAATGTTTAGTGTTTAAAATAATGGTAGCGGATGAAAGGCAGACAGTCTCATATCTCAACTAATCTAATGCTAAGCCCCGACCGCAAAACTTTTCAAAGTGTTTCTATAAAACAAATGGGTTTGGAACCATTTTTGACTCCATTTTCTATCCTTTCAGCGGGAAACCGTGAAGAAGGTATGACTAATACAAAACAAAATTGAGTATGACTTTCTGCTGGTTTCCTGTTGAAATGAGCTCCTTGTTTTCTCTGTCCACCGCCTTTCATTTCCATTTCACTTGTAGCTGTCCTGATAAGGTTTAAGTCTCTTTGAATTACCTTCTCTTTTGCTTATGAACGGCATACACACTTGCCGCGCTAAAATTAATTGCTCTCTTGTGCTCCGCAGTGAGAGTAACGCATATTTTCATGCCTAATTTTAGGCTCATGAGTCGAGTTGAGTTGGCTGAGTGTGTCCTCTAAAAGCCTAAATGTGTAAACACCCAAAATATGGAACATCGATCAGCCTCAACCCCTCAAATAATAACTTGGGTAAATGACTTGCTTCAAAGCTTTTCACCAGACCATGAACAAGCACTGAGGGGAGTTTCTCTGAAAGTCAAGCGTGCAATTATAACTTTAAGTCTGTTATTTTGAGTCGATTTTGACCTCAAACACAGCTGCTCGCAGTGAGGACAAAAAATAAAAAATAAAAGGGATGTTTGTTGAAAACATCATTTTTTCCCCCCTTGCTCTTAAATTTTGCATGTAGAGGAAATGCCTGAAAGACTTTCAAGTACACTATACACATAAAGACAGGAATAATAATCAGATCCTGTCTAATCTTGCTTGTCTAGTTAAAAAATGATTTCCTTATTTTCAAATGATAATTCCCGCTGGCTATGTCTACTTAAATTCAGTTCAAATTCAAGAACTGCACTTCATTTAAAAGCCATTCTCAGTTCAATGAAGAAGTGTTTTCAATTTCTAATTTACTAAACAATACACTTCACATTATAGCAGGCAAGTGAAAGACTGCATATTTGTTATTAATTTGTTTCAAAATTGTCCTATTAGACACATTACCGTTCAAAATATTTGAGCTTGGTAAGATATTTTTGTATTTTTCTCTAATGCTCACCAAGGTGGCATTTATTTGATAGAAAAACACAGTGAAAGCGGAATTGTCACAAGATCCATTAGAAATCATTTTAATATGCTGATTTGAAGAAACATTTCTCATTATTAGAAGTGTTCTTATGCTGCTTAATATATTTTATGGAAAACAACAACATCTCCAAGACTATTTGGTGAATAAAAAGAACGAATAGAAAGAGTTTCATCCCTGTTGATCAAAACGTATTGGTAACTTGTTCATCAGAATTCTCACATCACGCTAACACGGCATCATGATAACTGCAGTATTGATGTTTTGCGCACCACCCTACTTTTTGCTCTTATAGGTTTTGATTACAGCTAATGATAAGCCTCAGTGCGTGGAGTCCATTTTGATGATTATGTTCCAGAGGAGAAAGGTGTGGGGCCCACCTGTTCTAGTGCCGCTGAAACATGATCTCACACTTGTCACAGGACAGCGATCGGGAACTCGCAACGTGTCCTTCTTGATCGCAGGAGAACAGAGGACCAGGCATCAAAAGGCTGACAGGTGCCACTTAAACACCAAAGACTGAGCTGAATGAGGGGAAACGCAACAGGCCATTAGTTCACCTACAGATGGGCCCACAAAAGCCAGGGTGTGCTCCTTCACAAAGCTGCCGTGTGCATGAAGTCCCTCCACGCTACAGCGCCACACAATGAGAGGCTGGCACTATTATTGTGGTCAGAATAACACACCAAGAATGCAAACAAACACACAAATGTGTGTCTAACAGATGCTGGACTCATTGAAACTGCGCACATGGCGAAAAATATAACGGAAAACACTGTGAATTTAATAAGCGGTGAATTACGCGCCTTGTGTGATGATGACAAACGCACTCAAAAACTACAAACAACGGAAAATGAATTATTATGGTGAGAGTCCTTTGAAGATATTAACAATTAGACCGATGGCAAAAAAGGATGTTTGGGATTTTTTCAGGCTGCTCCAAAAATCCTGGATCCGCACCATAACTTTCATTACATTCTGCGCGCAAAAAAAACCTTTATGTGAAAATGATTGCAATATGTTTCATAGTGAGATTAAACCAAACAATTAAGCTATTCTGGATTGGTTTTCACAGAGCCATCTGTTTGGATGTTTCCTCAAACTGGGAGCCTAATCAGCTATTCATATGTAGACTGTCATTGGGCAAAGCAGACACAAAAAATGAGATGCCTCCAATGAATCGCAATCACAGATTTGTGCCAGAGTTTTCTCGACGCGGATGGCGGCCCGAGAAAAAAAACAACAAAAAAAAACATTCTCCCAGCCAAAATAAAGCGAACACATGTCCAGATTTTATGATCATTATGTTCAGCTACTTAATGAGTTGATCTTTTGGCATTTTCTGAATTTCACTGCACTGGCTGATATGCTAGCCGAGAAGGAAGCTAATTATATTTAGAAAATAATCTTATTCTGTAACAAACATGGCTGCAACGCTGTGTCACATTTGTTTGAATTACACGCGAGACAGACTCAGAGATTGGAGAGGGCTGAACTAGGACTGACGACCGGCATCGTAAACACAGACACAGGCGATGTAAACATGTCACTAAAATTCAAGGCCGTAAAACGCAACTGAACGCTGTCTTTCTCACAGGAATGCTCATGTTTACGGCCTTGCATTTTCCAGTGACAAAGATGAAAACGGAAAGCAAGCAAAATTCACACACAAAGTGACACCTTAGCACTTCAGCACAGGTCTCTTCTCACTGACTACCACGTGCTCTTTTAGCTTCTTTACAACATACTCCACTTATGCAGATCTTACTTTGTCAGTTGCGCAATTAAATGCACCACTGATAGATTTCCCAAACCACCTAGGCTGATTGCAGATACCACATTATTTTCCTCAAATCTGTTTTGCAGGTCTGGCCCTCTGGGTCTGTGGAACGAGCAGTGACAACAATAATCATTCTTCCAGCATAATTAACAACACTTCTGTGGGCTTGGAGATCATGACCGGCAATCATTCTGGACGAGAGGTGCGCTGATTACACTTTTTCCTTCCAGAAACAGAGTAACGATCCAGTGCCAGTGCTCTTTTATTCACTGTACACCTCACTGTGGAGAACTGTCGAGGGTTACACTAGCCTGTAACTACAAGAAATAAGAACAAGAAATGTGTAAGAAAAAAATCCTGCAACATAAACAAACAAAAAACCATCCAGGGGTTTTCAAATTTCTTATGCCAAGGATGCTAGGTTGTGTTTCGGAAGCCTGCAGGCAGCTATATATTTGATGTAGTTTAAAATGTGTTATTAAAAATAAAAAACATGGACATTTAGCCTATATAGGCATTGTATTAAAAGTAACAGGACTTCTTAAAATATGACTTCTAAAAATTCTTTGTATAGCACTTCTATAATAATATTGATCCTTTTTTATGTTTTTTTTGTTCTTTGAAATGAAAATACTTTTTTGTTTATAACAAAAATTTGAATGGACCTGGTTAAATTCATAACCAAATGTGCCACACATATATGAATATGCAGAATGAAGAGGAACAAATGTCAACTTCACTTTTAGTCTGTTCCTCACAAATGACTGATAATCACTGATAATACTTTTATGGTGTTATTTTTATTTATTTAGTCTTTTTTTTTAAAGAGCAGGATCAGTCACGTCTGGTATCCAGGTTTTGGATGCCAAAAGAAATGTGGCTTTAGTGATAAAGAACGATAGAGAGTCACAGATAGACAGCGTCATTTATGGTCTGCAAATAAATTGGTGCTGTGCTACAGTTCCTGTGTGAGTGTTTAGACAGTATATTATGTATTTAATATCCACCTACGGGAAAATTATACGTGGACATGTCCATAAAGTCAAAGTAAACAAAGCGAGCAGATTTTCGACCACATAATGGAAGGAAGTGAGATGAATGTAAAATGGTCTTATATAATGAATGCGTGTTTGTGATTGTGTAGTTGAGTTGTATGTTGACCTGTAGAGTGGTAATGAACAGTAGCCCGAGCCACAGAGCCTGTCTCTTTAGATATGCACACATGATATGCAATTAAAAACTCTATTCACATTCCAGTGAGGCTGTCAATCAGAAGCAAATCCTTTTTGACAGTAGCCAGTGAACCGTGCCAGCTAGCCACTGAACAGGAACTCAAACAGTAATGGCTTTTGTTACCAGCAAAACCAAATTTGGATGCAATTAAGTTGACCTTAAATGAGAATATATGGATATTGTGGAGACGAGACAATAATTGGATCTCGCTGTGTTCATTTTTTTTCCTTTCAGCAAGTGTGGTTTAGCACCTGCTGCCAAGATAACAGTTAAGAACTACTGGAAATATTAAATGTTCAGACTTAGCATACACATTTTACAAAGATATCTGACAAGTGTGGGGGGGTGGTGTGTGAAGAAAACAATATCATATCAGTAATGTGCTGCACTTCTTTGTGTGGTTGTGCTTCGAGCTTGACCTAGGCACAACATGAGCAAAGATCACAGCTTATGTCAACATCTCACATTTATGACAATCCACCCATGTGTGGCCGGCTGGTGTAATGTTGACACATGCTGTTGACATAGGAAAAACTCCCAGATACCCGTCAGTGGAAGGATATCTCTTTTTAAAGCGGGAGAGCGAGCCATTTTGGGAGTTACACTATGTTTTAAAACGATTCAAACATGAAGGTGTTAAAGCCCTTAACACTATACGCTAAACTTCTGTCTAGGATGACATAACACATAACTTTAATGCATATAATTCAGCAAAACACAAACCAGAAAGTTTTTGGCTTTTATGTTTTAAAACTTTTATATTTCATGACAATACATGACACCTTCATAAAGTTTTTTTTTTAATCAGATGATCAGTGATCAATATTTAAAACTTACATTTTAAATAAAATTAAATATTTTATTCACATTACACTTTATTAATGTAATATGAATTTTGAAAGTTTAAAATCTATTCTCTGTGATAAAAGTCTAATATTTAAAAGAAGAAAAATAAATTAATTTAAGACATTCGATGGGGGAATACACCGTTCGAAAGCTACTTTTCATGCTAGATTAATTTTATGAGTTTACCAAGCATATCTAATAGTTTTATCTCTAATAGTTACAAATATGTACATTTTAAAAGTTGAAAAAGTCAGCTGTGGTTGCCAGGTGACAGTAAAAATAGTTTATTAATTTAACTCTTTCATACCGCCCAAGTTTAGTATTTAAAATCTGTTTTATCGAGCTTTTTTTCCACAAGCTGAATTAAGTACTAATATATAGAAAGTGCACAGCGACATTAACACAAATACCATCCTGGCAACAGAATTTGTGAATCATGCACTTCAGTTTGAGCCGAGAACAATACAAATTTCAGATCTTTGTACACCAAACCACTTACCATCATGACATCACATGAACGATACAACATCAAAAACAAACAGACTGCTGCAAGCATTGATTTCCTCTCACATTTAGGAGTGTGGTTTGCTCTAAAGGCCGAGGCTGGAGGGGGGCACGGATGAAATGCCCACTCAGTCTCACCCTGTCATCACATCACTCTTTCTGAGAAGCAGTGACCTGGTAAACAGAGATTACCAGTGCAGGCTCCTCTCTACTTCTCTCGGAGTCAAATCAGCTTCTACTTCTAGTGCTCAGGTGATAAGTCCGTTAGCTCCTTTGTTTAAAATGCTCGTGCGTGTAATGATCATTGCAGCTGGAGTTGTGTGTGTGGGGGTGGGGGGTTAGTCAGTTTTGGAGTGAGGTTTGAGTACTGCTCTTGACTAACAAACACAAAAGACAGCGTATTATGTCAGGGTCGACATCCTGAGACCCTCTGACATCCTGGACCACCAAAGATCTCAGTAATTTCTACTTAATTGAAAATGCCTGTGGCTGAGACACACACACAGCAGACTTTATATTACAGAGCATGGCCCATGACAGCAATACATATTTGAGATATCTAATTTCTCATCCGTTTTTAATGTAATCTCCTTAAGAGAAGGAATGTACTAACATTTTTAAGACATCAAAACCACAGACAGATTCAGGACTCTTGTCTCTAATTGTAATCAAAAAAAGTTTTGCAGGATTTTCACGGACGAATGTTTATAGGTGTCTGTCTTGAGACAAACTGTAAAAACTAAAGCCATATGTTCAATGGGTATTAAAAAAATGTTTGTCGATAAAAATGCATAGGCCTGTTCTGCTCACCAACAAATTCAGTTATCTTGCATCAGCCAAATTCATTCACACACCGAGACCAAATAAATGCTAGAAAAAAGATAATGAAAAAAAGTTGCAATTTAACTGAAATGGTATCTTTTTTGTAGAACGTATTTCAAGCATTTTCTACACTGTAAACATCATTCAGACCTTGTAGGTACAAACCCAATTAGTTAGATCAGACTTCTGCTATCCCAAGACTTGCCAGCGGACAAGAGTTTAGACTGTAAACAAGCAAAACCTGTGAAATCTGGGAACATACAAGCTCTCACCATTCCGAAAAAACCACATCAACAGCGGACTTACAAGACAATGAGTCATGCATAGTGTTAACAGCTTGCTTGCATTATCTCATTGGCTGTAATAACTTAAGAGTCTGCAAACTCCATTAAAGCAGCGACTTGAGCACCAGCTGAAAGTCATTAGGCATGAAATAAATCGTTGACTTTGATATAGGTCGGCTTCAGCAGAGTAGTTTTGTTGGCCATTAATGGTCAGGGGCTGCATCTTTGCCGGTTTTCATAATCCCAAACAGACTGTAATCCAATCCTACCCATGATGCCACACTCTCTCTCTCTCTAGAGCACC
Source organism: Enteromius fasciolatus (assembly GCA_032361145.1). Classification (NCBI taxonomy): domain Eukaryota; kingdom Metazoa; phylum Chordata; class Actinopteri; order Cypriniformes; family Cyprinidae; genus Enteromius; species Enteromius fasciolatus. The sequence continues at coordinate 1,415,822 of JAUMHR010000029.1, forward strand.
CCTCAAGACCACTCTTGACTTCCTTAACAGCAGCGCTCGTGTATTAAAGCACACATCTGAGGTGCAGATTCGGATTCAAAGAGTCCTCTACGGGGTCTTCAAATTTAAATTTAATTGCTTTCACATTTATTTGCTTGCCAAACACTTTCTTAGCAAACCGACACAGTGTCTTGTGTGCCAGAGGAGGTAGAACGATAAGCACGGGGCGATAAGAACCAAACTGTATGGCGCAGGAAGTGTGAAGCATTAGTGTGTTCAAAGTTGCTCCGTTTTTTTTTCACCTCACAGCAATAACTTCAGACTCGGAGAGTGTACCTTTCACGGCACAAAAAAGCACCGTGCTAGACAAACACAGACTTTCCTGCATTTACAGGTTTTTGCTGAACTGCAGAAAATCCACAACAAAGTGCACTGCAACTGAACGCTTTTAAACCAGCGCATGTCTCCGAGGCTCCGGACTAAAATCCATAGCGTATGAATAAAGATACAGTGCTTGTTTTTATATATATCTGTCCAAATCAAACAGAAAGAGTGTGGGCCGTGGTCTTCTGGGATCTGAGGAGAGCAGGTAGGGAGGAAGGTAATCAGATGGGGGGCTTTGTGCACAGACTGAATCAGTCCCACTAGCAGTGTGACCCCCGTTTAGCCACATACCATCAATTTCTGTCTATTTGTTCTGTAGATACCACACACCACTGTCACAATCTCACTTGTTTGCTCTGCTGTGTACCCCCACTACCACCACAACCCCCCCGCCCCAATCTATCTCTTTCTCACTCCTCCAACTCCAGCTCCCCTCCTCTCTCTCTTTCTGAATTGCTAAGATGAAAAATCTCGAGTGGAGTTGATATAGGCTGACTTGCCTCTGCAGTAAAATTACACTATATAGATTATATCTGAAAGCCCTTCCCCTCCTTCCCTCCCTCTTCCTTTCCTCCCTACCCCCGCCACCCTCTTTTCTCTCCTCTCTGGTTTTATAAACTCAGCAAAGATATTAACAATTTACTGCTGCACATCAAAATTACATCTAACAAATGAATCACTGAAACAATGCAATGAAATTGTGCTTTCACTAAAAATGTGATTCATCCGTAAAACCTTTCAGTGTGTATGTGACTGCACTTAGACATGGATATGAGACCTATGGCAGTGAATCAAGAAGCATTGAAAGGAATAATACAACCCCAACCCCCACTATATCACCCCACAGTAACCCTACCCCCTCCTCACACACACACACACACACACACACACACACACACACTCCCTCTCTCTTCCCCATCTCTCTTTATCCTGCGCACATGCATTGCACACACACAGTAACAGCACCATCATTAGGAGAAATAGAGGAATACAAACCCCACATATCTCTGTTGTTCCTCAGGGACTTAAGAGCATAAATGAATGCCGTTGGTATAAAATACAAAACATAGATATGACGTATTAATAAAGAAACACACCACACGCACTATATTGTTGTTTGCGCATGTTGTAAAAAGGACAGTTTGTTGATGTCCACGAGTTTGGGGGCTGTGATGAAGAGCAGGTGTATTTAAGTAAGAGCGCGCTACGTTTTGTTACCAACTTAAATAGAGCGTTTTATTATTATTTGCATATTATTTACAATCCGCGCGCGGTTTCTATGGCAACCCGAAACAGCGTTTTTAAGTTCGCGACGTAAAAGGCACGTGAAAACGCCGAAGTGCGCGTTTGAGAGTTATACAAATAAACATTTGTAGAGAGAAAATTATAAACAATTAATAGTCACGCGATTTGAATACATTTGCGATATCGCGCTCAATCGCTCCGACTTTCTCCGACTCTCCGTGACAGTCGGGTGAAGTGCAAACTTTGGACAAGTCCTCAACAGTCTTCATTCAAGTTCAGCCAGGCGAAACTCAAACAAAACACGTTCATGAAGACCCACATCATAAAAGATCATGCATCATAAAACGAAGCTTTACCTTATTGCAATACGGAGAGTCCGAATAGTGCGACTGTCCCAGTCGGGAAGGATCTGTTGCTGATGGTGGAGGAGGTTGTGGATAAAATCTCACGTCCATTTCAGTAAAAACATCAACTGGCCCCTATTGCCTTTCCACTAGAAAACGTGTTCCTCGCTTACTCAAAAATCGCAACGCAAATAAGAGAAGAAGGTGCAAAGTGAAGACGCGAAGAGGCTCTCTATTGCGCCTCACATCCGTTCCGCGGTTTTCGCAAAAACTTTTATATGAACCTCTACCTCAGTCGTCTTACAATAGAGAGATACCGCGGAAACAAGCGCTAAGGATCGGAGAGAACAAGAGCATCTGGTAAGTCTGTGTTGACTGCTGTGAGTAGAGATGTGTATCTTCTTGGTGCAGCTGTGGCTCAGTGTAACTGCTCTATGGAGAGAAGCGAGCGCTTTGCCAATGTTCACACACAAAAGACTCGCAACACACGCGGCGCTACCGCTGAGCGGCCACAGGGGGCGCTGCGATGTGCGCTCCGGCCTCAGGATTTGCATCACTTTGCCTATGATACTGTGAAACTGTCTAAACATATGGGGACGGAAGATTCCGTTTAGCTGTGCCAGTATCGCTCTTCAACGCGAACATATTTCTGACAGGAGTGTCTTCAGAATGTATCAAAATAAAATGAAAGTTTACAGAAGTGTTTCAAACCCGTAGGACTGCGTCCATTAGATGGCTTCAGCAAACTTCCAAACTACGCCCCAAGATTAATTTAATATTTCATATTTTAATATTGTAAAAATACAGTTTACTGAAGTAATGTAAACCGGCACCATATGTTCAGTTTGTTTTTATCTAAAGTTATGGAACCATCAGATTAATAACTGTTAAATGTTTTAGTGTAACAACACTATGAGGAAAGTCAATAGTCAAAAAATCACTGGTTTACAGCTGTGGCAATACTAAGAAAACTGGAAACTGGAAGTGTGTGTGTTTCAGATATTAGACTTAAAGGAATATGTTGTTGTAGAGCTCTCCATACTGTCGTAAACTTCCACTCCTCATATTTCAGAAGTAATCTATAACTATAAATATATATTTATATATATACAGTATTGGCAAAAGTCTTAGACAACTAATATTTTCAGCAACCCAAAATGGTTTTAAGTGGGTAAGTTCTATCTTTTGTGGAAATATCAGTTTACATTTCCAAACATTATTTTTGTCATTAA